>CM052549.1:80238873-80255627 GCA_028533065.1 Trachops cirrhosus
AGGCACCCACGGCCCAGGGTCCCAACCAAACCCTAAGTCTTCAGCTCCCTCTGCCCCTCCAGGAACCTCTTCACATAAGACAGTGGGACGTGTGGAAGTGAAACCAGAAGTCAGAGGTGGCTGGGGAGAAACTTAGGAAATTAGGAAACCCCATATCTCTTCTTTCTCTGTGCTCAGTTAGGGAAAATAAGGAAATAATACCCAGTATTGGGAAAGGAGTGTTGAAATCTTCAACTGTAAACGTGGAGTTGTCTCTTCCCCATTCGTTTGGGTCAACGTTCCCTTCTTGGATTTGAAAGTTCTGTTGTTTTCTGAAGCTCCGCTACCTAGGAGGTACATTCAATATTATTGTCTTGTGGATGCATTAATCTGTTTGTCATTATGAAAGGTCCTTCTCTATCCCGGGTGCAAAGATGGTATCGTTTGGCTCCTGCTTTGTTAGACTTTAATACAGTCGCTCCAGGTGTCAAACGCTGAGCCTGTGCGTGGTTTCTCTTTTTGACAGTGTGTCTTTTTGGATGCTTCCCCTGTAACCTGTCTGTGTCTCTGCATGCAAAGTGGGATTTCCTTCACACAGCACACAGGCGGGCCCTGCTTTTCAAATCCGACCTGACTGTCTTATAATTGGGCCATTTAGATAACTTATATCTAAATCTATTGATATGGTTGTGTTTAAATTTATCATTTTGCTACTTGTCTCTCTTTGTCCCATCTGTTCTTTTTTTCTCTGCCTTTTTTGGTGAATTTTAAAATCTCACTTTATTTCATCTACTGCTTTATTAGCTGCACCTCATGTTATTTTCCCACTGGTTGCTCCGTGATGGACAGTATGCACCTTTAACCTACATTCTACCTCCAGTGAACAGTCCATCACAGCGCAGGTCCTGTAAGATCTCTGCAACATTCTACCGTTGCTTCCTCCCTCCCCATTTATGCACTATTTTTGTCGTACCTTTTACAGTTACATAAAATATAACCTCAACTATATATTGTTTTCATTTTGCTTTTAAGAGTCACTTGCCTTTTGCAGAAATTTTTCAGTGATAAAAAGAATCTTTTCTGCGTACCCACCAACTCACTAGTTTTGGTCTTGGTCCTTCACGGAGGTGCCAGTTGTATCCATTTTCACTTTCTGCACCCCTGCCCCGTCTTCTGGGTCAGCCCTGAGCAGCCTGTGGTTCAACGTCTGGAAATGGTATGTTTATAAGCTAAGTCTTAGCAAACTTAAAAACACCAAATATCTTTTCTGAGCACAATAGTATGAAACTAAAATCACTAACAGGAGGAAAACTGAAAAACTCACAAAACCATGGAAATGAAACAACACACTCTTGAACGATCAGGGGAATTTTTTTTTTTAAAAATTGAAACAAAAATGGTAACAACATACAACCTGCAGCAAAAGCAACTCTACGATGGAAGGTTATAATGATAAAGGCCTACACTAAGAAAGAAGAAATATCTCAAATAAACAACTTAACTTTACATCAAGGAACCAAGAAAAAAAGCAAACGAAGCCCAAAATTAGCAGAGGAAGGAAATACGGATCAGAAAGACAATAGAAAAGATGAACAAAACTAAGAGCTCTTTGTTCGAAAAGATAAACAAAATGTATGAAACTTTAGCTCAACCATTTTTTTTAAAGAGGAAAGACCCAAACAGATGAAATCATAAATGAAAGAGGAGATGTTACAACTGATACCGCAAAAGTACAGAGGGTCGAAGAGACTACTATGAACAACCACGGGCCAACGAATGGAGAAACTAGAAGAAATGGATAAAATTCCTAGAAACATGCAAGCTACCAAGACTGAATCACAAATGAACAAAAAATCTGAGCAGACCAATAATGAGGAAGGAGATTGAAGCAGGAATCAATAATCTCCCAACAAAGCAAAACTCATACCACATGGTTTTACAAATAAATTCTACCAAACATTTGAGAACAATCAAAACCTATCCTTCTCAAACTGGTCCAAAAAGTGAAGAGGAAGGAGCACTTCCAAACTTATTTTGTGAGGCCAGACTAACCCTGATATCAAACAAGACAAGGGCGCTACATGAAGAGAAATCTACAGGCTAATCTCCCTGATGAATATAAATGCAAAAATACTGAACAAAATACTAGCAAACTGAACTCTACAGCCACTTAAAGGATCATACGCCACAGGCAAGTGGATGTAAGTTGGGTGCGCCTCCTTTTATAGGCGTAAATGTGGACCTTCCTGTGGTGGATGTCATTGCTAGACAGGACCGGGGTCTCAAGATCTGGGAGGCTGTTAATAAATACGGGGGGTGTTTATCGATTTTTGGAAGGAGAGTTGTGTCACTCATTTGTGCATTCATTGGTTGAACCTTGTATGTGCCCTTACCAGGGATTGAACCCACATCCTTGACACATCAGGAAGATGCTCTAACCAAATGAGCTGCCCGGCCAGGGCAAAATGCGTTCTTCTAAATGGTAAACTGTAGCACAGTACTTCGCATGCACCGCTGCAAAGGAGTCCAGCAGAAGGTGGCCAGCAGTGGTAGGTTCTGGGGAGGCTGTCCTGGGGCTGTGGACAGACAGCTCCCCACCATGCCCCCAGTGGTGGAAGGAAGAGCCAGCCCCTGGGGCCCCTTCACAGGGGCACTGAGCTCCAGGGTGAAGGACCTCCCGATGGTGCACCTCCTCACACCATCCTCTCGGGCATCAGGTTTTCAACGTTGGGTTTTGGGGGAGGCACCGACATTTGGACAACCACAGACACTGACCCACCTTAACACCTTCTAGTTCTCACGGAGGGTAGGAGTCTCGCTTTGTGATCCTTGTAGAGTTTTATTACCATCTATGACAGGGATGTCGGGGCTAAATGAAACTGTACTGAAAATCACACAGTTTCCAGTTTTCTGGCACCTATTATGGTTCACATCTTTCCAAAATGAAGTAGAATTTGGGGAAAATCACAGGTAATGTCTTCTATCTGTGTTCTTATATGAATATATACATACACACACACACACACACACACACACACACACATATATATATATATATATATATATATATATATAGAGAGAGAGAGAGAGAGAGAGAGAGAGAGAGAGAGCGTGCTCCTCTCTGCTCTCAGGGAAGGGACAGAGCAGCTGGTGCTTTGGCAGAAGCTGCAGGGCACCGAGGTGAGGCCCGTGTGGCTGTACCACCGGGTGTGATGGCGGCCGGGCCAGCCCACAAAAGTCGTTCAAAACCACCATTAGAAAACCAGATGACATCCTTAGGTTGTGTAAACAATAAATAAATACATAAATAAATAGGATTTTCTTATTCCTATTCCTGAATGTGACAGAACACTTTTAAAGGAAATCATTGTCTTTATACCAGCCACACAGAGGCTGGGATTATGGGCACGCTCTTCGAGGGCACAGGGGTTAAGGGCTCCAGGAGGCTCTGGGCGGGCTGGCGGGTTAGGGATGTCATATGATGTCCCCAATCTGATTCTCAGAATGTGCTATCAACTATTTGAATCACATTATTAGAGAGGTTTGACAGTTTTTCCTCGTGGTCGATAGCCTTTCTCTATTCCAGACCTCCCCACAGTCCCCACCTTGGCCCACCTCCAGCCAGCCCCCATCCTGCCCGCCCTCCAGCCATCACCGCACTGCTGTGTGTCCAGGGTTATCCACAGCATTTCTTTAGTGATTTCCTTTTTCAGACACTTTGATTCCGACCTTTTCACCTTTGTCCCCACGATCCAATGCAGTGCCTGGCACGTGAAATGCCAGGGATCATCAGACGTTTGGGAAATGCATGGCGACCTTGGCTTTCCCATCCCCTCTCTCTATCCTAGTTTCCTAGCTCCCAATTTTCTAGCACCGGTTTCTTCTTGTAAAAAAACAGCTGCCATCCACCTTTCCACCCAGGAAAGTGTTCTTTTAGTCTGTGGCTTAAAGGACTTTTACCCACTGGGTTCAAGGTTAGACCCACTAACCACGCTTATGTAAATGGGGTGGTTTAATGCTAAAAATCAATCTGTTTAATAATCAATATAAAACAGCACCACCACTTATAAGTAGAGCTTCCTTGACCTGCAGATAAACCAAAGAAAACTATTAGAATTCACCGAGAGACTGAGGGAGCCGTATCCCTTATTGTATGCTCCATCTCGCTCCGAAACGTAACCGTCCTATGTTCACTGCTCCAGCCTTAAATGTGCGATCATTTGACAAATAGCAAAACTTCAGCCCTGCTCCACCTGCCACAGAATAAACAGACACAGGACCCGAGGGTCCCCGAAGTCTCATAGGGCTGGTCTGTCCCGTGGCAGAGAAGGGGCAGCCAGAGAAGGGGAGCCCACCCAAGTCACGCCCTTGGAGTGGGTCTTCCAGGCCCTCGGTGAACCAGCAGTGCCTCTCTGTCCCTAGTTAGAGGGAACATTCCAGAAACAGAGTCTTGAAAAGGGCCCTAGGGTGTAGGGCTGGGCGGGTGGTCCTGCAGAGGGTGGCTGGTGCCCCTTAAGGGCGTTTCTGTGTCACAAGGTCTGGCGGAGGGGAGGGCCCGCGTCACCGCCTGCAGAGCCTCTTCCTGCAACTACTGCTTATGTTGACAAGTTATAAAAAAGAAGGGGGAGGGAGCCTGGCAGCCCTCGAGCTGGGACGGGAAGCGTCCCATTAAGCGGACAAACAGCGCACAGCGCCCCCGCTGGTCTCTGGGTCCTCTTCGCGGCACTTTCGCCGCCCTCCCCGGGACCTCTTCCTGTCGGCGGGGACGCGGGGCGGGCTCGGCACTCCCCTTTCTTCTCAGTTCCTTGCAGCCTCGCTCTGGAACTTTCTACCTCCCGGCAGCTCCTCTTTAATTGCATCCACCGGCTTTCTGCGTGCCCACAGCGCAAGCACATTCCCGCGGCCCGCGAGCACTGCGTCGGCAGCGCCTCTCCAGGTAAGGGGGTCGGGGAAAAGTCATGGGGGGAAAGTCCCAGCGCCGTGAGGGTCTGAGAGTCCGCAGCCTGGTCGCCGCCACTGGTCTCACCCAGGTTTCCCTACTTCTGGGCTCACCCATCGGTGAAAGGGAATGATGGCGGTGGCGTTAGGGGCCACAGTGGGTTGATAGTGAGGAAAACGGGTATGGCAACCACTCGCCCCGCGCCCACAGCCCATCACACTCCGCAGCTTTCCGCCTAATTGTCCACAGCTCAGCTACTGGGTCTTCACGGGGACTCGCAGGGTTTCATGAAGCTGGAGTAGTCCCAATCTGCTTGACAGATGAGAAAACTGAGCCTCCCCAGATGCGGCGGCCTAGGTCAGTTTACCCTCTTAACTTCTTAAGCCCACCCCCAGTAAGCCACGTTTTCCACAGGAGACCCCTGAGTACAGGTTGTCTCATGACCTTGACTTCAGGAACCACGGCATTCTTTCCCAAACACCCCACTCCTTCCCTCCCACATAACGTAGGACATAGCTGTATGGCAAACAGACTTACGTTCAAGGCACGAGGAGCAATCTCTTGGTCGGCGGAGCCGTTCGTGAAAGACGAACCCAGAAATCACAACAACTAAACTACAAGACAAAGGACTCGAACACCAGGAAACTGTGGGGACTGTGGCCGATGAGTGGAGGAGACACTTAATGAACAAAGCAGGCAAGAAACAGCTTGGTGTCCCGAAGACAGCATGAGCCTGCTATCTCCCCGTGTGGTAGAGTAAGGCATCGTCAGGATAAAGTCGGGCTGGTGGGATTTTAAAGTCGGAAGGTACATGATGTTCATTTCCTCCCACCGCCTGCCTGAACTAGACCCTCCTACTGTCCCCACCAACACTGTTTTAATCTCTGCTGGCCGCTGCCTGCCGCTCTCCCGTGACACCCGGCCCCATCTGAGAAAAGATTAGTATAATTTTCCTTTTGGAGAAAGAGTCCGCCTCCATCCTCTGTCCTCACGCTTTGGGCTGCCCCAACGTGGACATGTCCCACGTCCCTTCTCCTGGGCTTTATATCCTGTTAATATTTTGTGACTCATTTTAGCACCTCCATCAATATCCTTTCTGACTCTTCCTGGACACTGGGTTATTGGTTCATATCTGCCTGAAAGCCTGTTCCTTCGTGGGGCCCACGTCTCCCCCTGCCACCTGGCGCCTTCAGAAGGTGGCCTGGAAGAACCACTACACCGAGCCTCCGCAAACGTAACCTGAGCTGGACTGGCTTTCTGTGGCACGCACCTTGCTCCACTTGGGTCACACTCATAATCAAGCCAGAAAAACACCAGGTTGTTTGTTTTACACGAACAGCTTCAACTCAAAGCAACTCCTGCCCCCTGCAGTTTTCTCTTTGAATTGTCTTTTCTTGGAAAAACACACACTCCAGAGTTTTCAATATGATTGTCTGTTGGTTTCGGGGCAGGCTTTAGGTCCTGACTGTGGATGGCTACGTCATACGTGGGGGTCTAAGGGCTGTGGACTTACTTGAAATAATCTTTTTTCTCCCGTGGAATCCAGGAGAATACGCAGGCCAAAGGAGCTGTTTTTCGGTCTTAGCTCCTTGGCAGTTGTGTGACCCTGGGTGGGCCATTCGTTGCTCAATGTCCTAACATTTTAATTAAAATTTTAACACGTATCTTAATTTAGGAGAACCATTAAAATAATGGACATGAGAGAACTTAGAAAGTTATAAATGGACGCACAGAAGATTAGTATGACAATGAGGTTCACCGTCATCACCGTCACCACTGTCATCATCGTCTTTACCACGTGGTTAGATTGATTCCAGCACATTTTCTGAGGTCTTCAAACCTCGCAAAAGTGAGAGAATTTGTGCGGGTTTAGCAAGAGACAGAGTATAATTTCCCAGGGACAAGGACCATGTAAGGGAGAGGGGGTGAGGGAATGCTCTTCTGTGGGCTTCAGGAAAGGAAGGGAGGGTGCGTGGGAAGGGGAGGGGAGGAAAAAGGAGAGGAGGAACAGAAGGAAGGGAGGAAGCTGCCCTAGTATATTCTGAAAATGTGAAAATGGATGGTTTTCCTAAGTGGGGCCCAAAACCCCACTAAGTGAACGGAAAAACGTGCAAACGTTATTTCTGTCTAACAGAAGCAACCTGACTAGCAAACAAGCTATGAAAACTGTTTTTGAATTCAGCGGTGATCAGTGAAATCCAAGTGGAAGTCGTCCTTATTTATGCTCATAAGAGTGATTTAAAAATGACAAGTTGAATATCAACAAGTTCAAGTGAAGGTTTGGGGAATTCTCACACATGGCCGGTATCAGTGGGGATTAGCACAGCACTCTCGGGGTCACGTGGGCAACATCCAGTCAGGTGGGAGCTGGCCACCCGGGATAAGCTGCTGTACATGTGCCCAGAGACATACAGTATATGGGGATTCTTCTGCAGCAAGCATATATTTTGAAACAGCTTAAAGTTGTGTGAATAAATAATTGGATTAAACGTTACACAAATCATATCTTTATGTGAAAGTTTACAATGCAAAAACAGTACTAGATTTTGCCCATAGATGCATGTGTCTGTGGAAGTGGACATACACACCTGAGAACGATAAATCAAAACCTCAGACTGTCGGTTGCATCTGAAGGGAAAAGGGAGGGAGAAAGAGCCTGGGGGTCCAACACCAGCCACGGGACTCCGTGTGCAACGCTTTAACTTTGCATCAAACAGAAGGGCTGCAGTAAAAATGCCAAAATACTTACATTTGTTCATTTTTCGTGGTAGGCTTTTGTTTTATAACCTGGTGTGTTTCTTCACCTAAAAACTGTGTTTCATAACTGCATAATATTAAAACAATAAATAAATATAATAATCTCATCTTAGGTAGAGCTGGACATCACATAGTTGCCTTTCTAACACCAAGATGAGGAACACAATGTTATACCTCACTGGAAAGAAACATGTATGCCAATTGATGCCAATGGTTGTGCCAATTTCTGTTTACATCTCCTAGATTACAAAACAATAGGGGACATTAGGGGACACGGGCCTCGGAGCTGGCCAGGAGAAACAGTTGATTAAACACTGAGCAAGAAGCGAGTTTCTCCTGAATTTAAAAGGATTAATAGAGACTTTATTTATTTATTTATTTATTTATTTATTTATTTATTTTTAGAGAGAGGGGAAGGGAGGGAGGAGGAGATGGAAACATCAGTGTGTGAGAAAAGTGCTAACCAGTTGCCTCTCACACGTGGGGACTGAACCCGCAACCCAGGCATGTGCCCTGACGGGGGATAGAACTGGTGACCTTTTGCTGTGCAGTACGACGATGCCCAACCGAGCCACACCGGTCAGGGCGAGTCTGTCTGGAATTTGTCCTGAATGTTACTCTTTCTCTTTGGTCACGGCACCTCCTCCGCTCCACCAGCTGCTCAGGGGGCTGATGACAAAGTTGCTAGAGCAAGTGTCATTGGATGACATCCTTTTCCAGTCAGAGGGCATAATAAGTCAGTGATATGTTTTAACACGTTTCCTGCTTTCCTGTAAGCTGAGAAAACAAA
Source organism: Trachops cirrhosus (assembly GCA_028533065.1). NCBI lineage: Eukaryota > Metazoa > Chordata > Mammalia > Chiroptera > Phyllostomidae > Trachops > Trachops cirrhosus. Next base: position 80,247,339 of record CM052549.1, read on the forward strand.
GCAACCATGCGTGGTATTGCATCTCCTGGTTTCTGGAAGTTATATATAGACATTTTCAAATACAACGTCAGTTAGGAAATTAGCAATGGAAATGGCTCCTCCACGGAGAATTAGTCTTAGGAGTCCCAACTAGAGGTGTCCTCGGGCCTTACCAACTCCTATGTGGACACTTGCTTTTTATTCTTTTTCTGATTTTATTCCAGAAGAGGATGGAAGGACAGCCGAAGAGCAGATACGGAACTATGGCTGAAGGTAAGACAGCCTCCGAGTTCTCAAGAGGCTGCGGTCCCTCACCTCAAACACAGTGACGGAAACCCTGTATTTTAAACTGCGGAAGAAAAAGACGGCGCTCATTTGTTCCTTACCGCCCCCACCATCACACCCCCCACCGACCCCCACAGTACGATGCTGTGCTGTGTGGGAAATGTGGAAACGAAACTCCAGGTCAGACGCTGGAAGAGTTTTGAACGGAATTGTGAATAAAGTTTCTCTTTCCTTGTCCACCCTCAGCTGAAAATTGGAAAAGTTCCCCAGACTTAGTCATGGTGTTTGCTACAAAACATCCCAGAACACTTTGGAAAAGGAAGAATCAACCCAGAGCAGGAAAAAAGAATAGATTCTAGGAGCCTACAATGAACTTGGAATTCATTTGGGCTCACGAGAACTCCTTGTGTTCTCGCCCTCCTTGGTCCCTCGAAGGTTTCAGCTCCTGGCTCTGAGCTCCCTCTCCAACGCCACTTTTGTTAACCTCCTGTAGTTCACTCGGCCGAGTAGGTGATTTCTCCAACGCTTGTACTTCTAGTGGTCTTCCATTCCACTCCTCTTCAGCCACCCACCCAGCTCCTCTCCCGGACGTTGCCCTTGACATTTCTATTGTCTCAAGTTCAAGCACCCAAACCCCCACCCAAAGAGCAGAGGCCTGGGAGCCTCAGCCGGTCCTTGGTGGAAGGTCACATCTGACACTTCCGTTCCTCCCAAGGTCTAGGTGAAGGTGTTGAGCGCGCTAGGCGGATATGACTAGGAGTTTGTGGGTGGAACACAGGTGGTAATATTTCCCCCTATGTGACTTATCCTCTGCCTCCCTCTAATCTCACATTTATTTACCATGAGACTGGCCTGGGTACCATCCTGAAAAAACACAGGGACCACTTGTCTTTCAGAAAAAGTCTTTTCCTTGGTCTCGATGAAGGCTTGGAGCACCCGCTCAGTGTAGCCGCTCTTACTCTTGGCAAATGTGGCCGCCGTGCCATGTGCCTCCCCAGGCGGCCTCCCTATGACCGAGCGCCTCCTAAAGTCACCGACACACCTTGTGTGTATTTAAATAGGGCTGTTTTCCTGGAACAAAGGCCCGTGTTTTTTATGAGATACCACAAGGGTCCATGACCAAAACGTCTTAAGCATCACTAGCTTAGCAAGACGCAATTTTTTTTTCCAGGCAGAGTGAAAGATAACCAGTCGGAATCATCATCCTCACTGAGGGTTATCCTGGTGGGCAGATCCGGCTGCGGAAAAAGTGCCACTGGGAACAGCATCCTGTGCCAGCCCAAGTTTGAGTCCAGGATGTCGGCCCAGGCAGTGACCAGGACGTGCCAGGAGGGCACGGTCACGTGGAACGGGAGGAACATCCTGGTGGTTGACACGCCCTCCATCTTTGAGGCAAAGGCCCAGAACCAAGAGATGTACAAGGACATTGGGGACTGCTACCTGCTCTCGGCCCCAGGGCCCCACGTGCTGCTGCTGGTGACGCAGCTGGGCCGCTTCACTGCCCAGGACATTGTGGCGGTGAGGAGGGTGAAGGAGCTCTTCGGGGCAGGCGCCATGCGACACATGGTGGTCCTCTTCACCCACAAGGAGGACTTAGGGGACGAGTCCGTGCGTGACTACGTACACAACACTGACAACCTCGGCCTGCGGACCCTAGTCCACGAGTGCGGGGGCAGGTACTGTGGCTTCAACAATCGGGCCACCGGGGAGGAGCAGAGGAAGCAACTGGCAGAGCTGATGGCCGTGGTGGAGAGCCTGGAGAGGGAGCTCGAGGGCGCCTTCTACAGCAACGACCTCTTCTTCCACGCACAGGTGCACAAGAGAGACAGCGGCGGCACCCCTGGGAAGGAGGACAGGTGCTACCTGGCCCAGGTGGAAGAGCAGGTTGAAAAGCAAAAGCGGGAACTGAAGGAGACGGAGAGTCACAGTCTGTCCAAGGCACTCCGCAGAGTGAAAAAGTGGATCTGGTCTCACATTGGGTTATCTGCATTTATTGCGATATGCATTTTGATTTATCTTGCCGTTTTAATTAACTGGGGTATTACTCGTTCGCACTAAGCATTTCCAACTGACTTCTACAATTGGCTTTTTGGTTCCAGACTTGCCATCTCTATATTTGTAAGATACTCGATTTGCTTTTTACTTAGTGTCAGGTTCAAGTTCTCTTCCTTGTATCAGACATGCCCAAGTGCTTATAGAGAAATAAAACCCAAAGGAAAAAACATTTCTTTGTTGTTGTTGTTTTGTTTTGTTAAGAATCATGGAGGTAAATGATTAATTGGATACCTTTCTGAAATCTTTGGGGGCCAGGGGCTGCAGGAAGGAAGGGGCGTGGACTGTGACATTACACGTTGAGAGAAGAAACGGGTTACATTAGAAGCTGGTAACGGAATTCCTTCTTTTATTCAGAAACATACTCTGGTTTCATCACAGGCTGTAAGGGACGACACCCGTCACCAGCCCCACTCAAGAGAGGGTGATAAGGGCGTTCTGGGGGGAATTCTGGAGGCATGAAGGGGGTGAGGGGAAGGAAGGAAGGGACCTGGACACTCAAGGAGAGAAAAGGGGTCACAGGTGGGATGGGGTGCCGCCTTGGGGAAAGCAGAGTCAGCGGCTGGGAAAAGAAGAAGCTGGAATTTCACAGAGCAGGGCCAGACAGTGGCCAGACTTCAGGCCAAGCAGCCGCAGAATCTGTCACTTGTAGAGGAAAAGGTGCCCGGACAGGGCAGGGCATGAGGAATGTGGAGGCTGCGATCCCGTCAAACTTTCTGAACACTGAAATCTGAATTTCCCATCACTTTCATAGGTGGCGATGAAACATTATTCTTCTCTTCATTTCTTCAACCTTTTAAAAATGTAAAAGCCCTTCCTTCTTAGCTCACAGGCTGCATACACCGGCGGCAGTCCGGATGTGGTCCCAGCCGCGCTACGCCGTAAATACCCCATGGTCGCTGCAGCCGTGCTCTAAGGCAACCTCTAGCCCGGAAGTAGGCGCCATCGTGTGTGATATCTGGGACCCTGGGGAGGAGGGATGTTCCCCATTTTCAAGGTAGCAAAGAGAAGAAGGCAGATGCCAGAGTAACATCTGAGCAGAAGCCCCAAAGTCACTGAAAATGGGAGTCAGATGAAGCCCCCGTGTGGCCCCTCCCCCAACCACTCCTTCTTTTGGTGGCTGCCCGACCCCCTTCTCTACTCATTTGTACCCTCTACAGGAGACCCGCAGCCATCCCAGGCAGCCTGCCACCAAGTGGGTAAATGATTAAATCTGGGGTGAGTCTTAGGACCTCACTGGGGCCACCCAGGTATCATTTTCCAAACCGCTATTGGCAACAGAGGTTTTGCCCAGATGTAGCACATGACTGATCCCAAACACCACAAGGAGGGTGACTGACATACCAGCTCCTCAAACCCCAGCCACCCTGAGGCGTCCGAGTTCTCTGACCAAGGACGACCTCCTCAATGCAGCGCTCCCACACTGTCCAACCTGGCTAGGTCTCTCCCCTCCGGGACTTCTGCAGCCCAGCTGTACAGAAATGAGTGTCCGATTCTGCACTGGGCACCAGCACCACATGCGTATGTAAGAGAAAGAAGGCAAGGTCCCTGCTCCCCAAGATGACTGTGTGGTAGACGGATGAAGGCTCAGGAAAACGGGGTGTAGGAGGAAAGTTTTGGAGGTCGGGCATCCTTGGCCAAAAGGATGGCATGTGGGCTCAGCAGAGACTCCCCCAGGTGGGCGGCGCTGGAACTGCTCAGTACCCACCGGCCTCTCCCGGATTCACTCCAGGCCAAGGGAGGCCACGTAGGGAAGAAATGAGAATCACACACGGGGAGGGGCGCAGAGGGGGAGGGCGATGGGCCAGGGTCTGTGCATCACCTTCAGGACTGGAGGGCAGGACGTCCACGGTGGCTTCCAGCAGGTGAACAGTTTTTGGAAGATCACGCTGCAGCAGCGCTGTGGTGGCTGAACTATAAACGTGTAAACCTGGGGGAGGGGAGAACATTTAGAAGGAAAGAATTCCATCTTGGGATCAGGGTCTGCGCCCTAGCAAAATGAATGGGGACGTAAACAGGAGACACTGGCAGGGGGAGGAGCGGGGGAAGGGGGCAGTGAAATCAACAAAACGTGGTTGGTGATGGCAATACCGGGGAGGGAACCAGGTTTCTACCCTGGGCCACCCTGTGACTTGTGGTTCTCTTCCCTGCCCTGTGTCCTCAGAGGAAGGGCAGGCTGTGCAGAGGAGGGTGAGGACTGGGATGGGTATGTGCGGGCTCTGACACCTTCAGAGACGTAGCATCTAGTCCTCCAGTAGACAATGGGTGACCTCATTCTCCCTCCGGGGAAGGGGATCAGGCATAAATTGGGCCCAAGAAAGTCCTAGGGAGCCTGGCTGTTGTGGCTCAGTGGATTGAGTGCTGGCCTGCAAGCCAAAGGGTTGCTGGTTCAATTCCCAGTCAGGTACATGCCCGGGTTGCAGGCCAGCTCCCCAATAGGGGGTGTGCAAGAGGCAACCACATATTGGTGTTTCTCTCCCTCTCTTTCTCCCTCCCTTCCCCTCTCTGAAATAAGTAAAATCTTTTTTTTTTAAGTTTTCAAAACATATTGTCAAAGATTGATCAAAGTTTCCAATATTTCATTTTTTAAAAAGTTTTAGTATATTGGGTAAAAAGAGATACCTTTCAGCCTCTCAAGTGAAAAAGTAAGAGATTTAGTAGAGTCACGTGATAGGACTTGGTAAAGGCTTTTCGGTGTATTTCCCAGATATTGTGAAATCCAATGTCTATAATGGCTGACAAATAAAGCCTTTTGCAAGTCAGGCAGTTTACACTACTTTGTTTTCAACAATAAGGAAGGCAGATGTGTCCATTAACAGATCATTAAAAATGAATGATAGATTGCTACATGGTTTTCGGCATTCACGGTATCTCGGAAGGAGTTGGAAGCACTGAGGGGCACGGTCATGGCAACAATGTTTCCTTCCTGTTTATTTGTTTACATTAACAAGTTGCCCCGTGCCATCCTGATTAAAACACAAACAGGAGCAGAACTGGCCCGAGCATTGCCTCATTCCAGCAAAGAGTCCCAGTCGTGCACGCATACATAAAACGTCTCACCCAACCCATTGAAATGATTTTCCGAAATGAAAGAGTTACTGTTAAATACTTATCTTACGGATGTTGTGACATGTTTATGCTGCTTCAACCAACTGTGTGCTGATAACACTTTGAAAATGATAACTAAATACAGGAGAGAGGTTTCACATGTAAAGTGTTATGGTCACAGCATTTTTTTTCCAATTTTTATATATATTTTTGTGACAAAGATGTAAGCGAGGGTGATCAAGATTTTCCAGCATAAAAGTCTATTACAATAAGATACAATTTTTTCCTGGCTGGTGGGGCTCCCTGGATTGAGTGCCAGCCTGGGCACCAAAGGGTTGTCAGTTTGATTCCCAGTCAGGGCACATGTCTGGGTTGCAGGCCAGTAGGGGGCGCAGGAGAGGCAACCACACATTGATGTTTCCCTCTCTTCCTCCCTCCCCCTCTCTAAAAATAAATATCTTTAAAAATTAAATTATATATTTTAAATCTGTTTTAAAAAGATACAATTCTGTTGGGTATGTGAATGGGCGGTCAGGCAGAAAGAGGAACAAAGTAAAATTTCTGACTATTAGAGATGAGCTTGTTCATATATTTTTCAAAATTGCTTATAAGTACCCAATTTCTGTTACTGATATTTTTCAAAAAAGAAGTAGGAATTTATTTTTAAATGTTAACATCTACAATGTGGTAGAAATTTCATTCTTTGTAAACATTCGCGATGAAAAAAATGTAGAAGTGATAGTGGTGTGGTGCCCGAGGGAGGGAGTGGTTGCAGGAAACACCGGACAGAGATGGAAGGACTGAGGCCGCAGTGTGGGGTGGGATGGATGTCCACACCCCCAGGATAAAAGATAAACACACTGGTGGGGCAGTGTTGCGTTGCCCTGGCAACCGGGCTAGCGGGAGAGAGGCAATCTTGTACAGAGTTTGCGCAGCAAAGGTCACAGCAACACAGGGACCCTGGAGGGTAACACAGCGACACAGGGAGGAGCGGATGGTCTAGCCAGGAAACTGGTCGCTTCCCGAGAGCATGGAATTTGGGGCTGGGAAATTTAAGCAAATAGTAGGGGAAACACGCCCCTACTCTTTGCCCTCGCTGGCTAGCTAGGCCTTGGGCCAGTGAGCACCGAGGCGAGTTCCACGCCCTGGACCCTGCCCCTTCCCTGGCTCTGAGATCAGCGCACAGATGCGTGGGCTGTAATGCTCACCGGACCGGGGGGTGTGAGCAGCCTCTGGCGCGGGGCCCCAGGGACAGAGTCCATTTCGGCAGCAGCCGCAGGCCCCAGCGACAGAAGCTGCAGCCTGGTGACGGAGCAGCGGCCCCACAAGTGCGCATTCCAGGGAGGGAGCCTGAAGCTGCAGAGCGGTTTGCTTAGTAGCGTCATGCTCAGAAGGACAGATAAGGATGGAGCGGGGGTTTCTGGACACTGTTCCTCGTTCTGGGGGTAGCCGCCCTAAGTTGTGCAACGTGTCAATAAAGACCTTTTTCCTTCCCTACCAATTTTTGTTTTATGCCTGTGTTCATCGGTGGGCAGTCAAATCCCACTTTAGTTCGGTAACCAAAGTTCAATTTAAAATGTTCAAGAAAGCACCTAGATTTTTAAAATTCTGTTAGTGAATACACAAGCAAAGTAAGTTTGAAGACCATTGTCCTAGAGAAACTCTTCAAGAGTGCATCAGGATATTTTCACAAGAAAGCTCATAACAGTAAAAAGCTAGATACAGCCCAAATACCCACAAACAGCACACTGGATAAACAGACTGTGGAATATTCGTGTAAGGGAATAAGACAAGCAGTAAAAGTGAACAAAATACAGCAACCTCCATCAACATGGGTACATCTCACATACATCATGTTGAACAAAAGAAACAATTCCCAGAAGAAAACAGTCTAATTCCATTTTTATCAAGGTTAATAATGGACAAAACTGAAAAATAAGTAGTATTTAGAGCAACAGACGTGGGTGGTAAAACCGTAAAGCAAGGGAATAACCGTCACAAAGAACAGAAGAGGGACAACAGCTTGGTGAGAGGGAGGAAGAGCGATGGAGAAGGCAGTTAAGGCCCTGGCTGAGTGGCTCCGCGGGTTACAGCGTCCTCCCGATAGGCCAAGGTCAGGTTCACCCCGGCCAGGGCACATCCGAGAATCAACAATGAGTGCGTGCGGAAGGGGACAACAGAGCAATGTTTCTCTCTCTCCTGTCCTCTCTCTTTCTCTAAAGTCAATAGTTTTTTTTATTATTGGAGCTTCAAGGGCAATATTCTATTTCTTACACTGGGTATTGCTATATTGATCTTCTTTACATTGTACAAATACTTGTAGATACATGATACACTTAACTAATAAAAATTGCAGTCATATTGAAAAGCATTAAACAAGATCTAAATAGAAAAATATACTCTGTTCTTGTATGAAAATAATAGTATAAAATATACATTCTTCCAAAATGTATGTATATTATTTTACTCCAATTCAATTCCCAACTTTCTGTGTGTAGAAGTAAATAACACTTTTTTAAAATATTTTAATGATTATGCTGTTACAGCTGTCCCATTACTCCCCTCCATCCCCCTTCACCATGCCTACCCTCCCCCACCCACATTCCCCTCCTTTAGTTCATGTCCATGTGTCATAAGTTCTTTAGCTTCTACATTTCCCATACTATTCTTGCCCTCCCCCTTTCTATTTTCTACCTACCATCTATGCTACTTATTCTCTGTACCTTTTCCCTCTCGCTCCTCCTCCCACTTCCCTATTGCTAACACTCCATGTGATCTCCATTTCTGTGGTTCTGTTCCTGTTCTAGTTGATTGCTTAGTTTGTTTTTGTTTTTGTTTTAGGTGTGGTGGTTAATAACTGTGAGTTTGCTGTCATTTTACTATACATGTTTTTTTATCTTTTTCTTAGATAAGTCCCTTTAACAT
>CM052549.1:80262197-80293983 GCA_028533065.1 Trachops cirrhosus
CCATCACTATTGGTTCCCTGTGCATTTTTCTTCATTTCACTTATTGTAGCCTTCATTTTTTCATCTAATTTGGGACCAAAATCAACCAATATTGTGAGCTTCCTGATCACCAGTGCTTTGAATTGTGCATCTGATAGGTTGGCTATCTCTTGGTCACTTAAAAGGATGAGTTCTGGGGCTTTCAATTGTTCTGTTTGAGCCATCTCTCTGTCTCTCTCTCTCTCTCTCTCTCTCTCTCTCTCTCTCTCTCTCTCTCTCTTTGGTCTGGTCGTCCCTATTACATATGAGGGGCGGAGTCTTAGGTGTTCACCAGGGTGGGGCACCCCAGTCACTGGGTTGTGACCCTATATGTGGGGCAGGGGTCCAAGAGGGAACAATGGTGCTTGCTCCACTCTCTGCTGATTTCAGTTCCTTCCACCACTTCCCCCAAGCAAACTGGGCCTTTCTGGAGCTCATTCCCGTGTGGGTGGGTTTGTGCATCCCGTGGATCTTTCCAACGACCTCTCTTGTGAGTCTGGGAGACTCCCCCTGCGCCTCAACCCCCACAGGTGTTTTCAATCAGTGTCCCGAGTCTCTATTTCCCAGCGCTGGGATCCTGGGCTGCTCGCAGTGCCTGGCTTCACAATCACTGCCTCGCTGGGTTTGCTGGTTGCCACCCCTTGGCTGGGGTCTGCCAGCTGCCGCTTGCGTGCCTACAGTCCGCCCGCTGAGGTCTTAAGCGCCTGGTCCCAGTGTTCTTTGTGCCATGCAACCCCTCTCCCCCCAGCTGCCTGCCCCACTCCGCCCCTCCTACTGGTCTGGATGAACGTGTCTATTTTAACTCCTTGGTTGTCCAACTTCCATACAGTTCAATTTTCTGTCAGTTCTGGTTGTTAATTCTGTTTCTAAATTGTTGTCCTTATCTTGGTTGTGCGAGGGGGCACAGTGTGTCTACCTATGCCTCCGTCTTGGCCAGAAGTCAATAAATAAAATCTTTAAAACAAACAAACAAACAGAATTCCCCCTGCAGAGGGAGTGGGGGATTGGAGAGGGGAGAGAGAGAGGAGTTAAACCAAACCAGGACATGCTGACGAAGTCTGTAGCAGCACCTAATAGTGAAACCAAAACTGTAATGTTTCCTTCCTGCTTCAGAAGTTGATGGGGGTTCTCTAAAACCTAACTGCAATGTTTTTGTGAGCTCTTCTTGGGATCCGGGGCTCCAGGGGCAAGAAGGAGTCAATGAACCTCCCCACTGTAGGGCAGCCCGCCCCCTCCTGCGTTTCCTGTCCTGTCCTTCGGAGATACTTTTCCAGGATGCTTTTCTGATGGTTCAGGCAGCTGCCCTGCAGAGACCCTGGAAATTCCCAGCTGCCTCCCAAATTGCGCAATAAGAACAGAGGCCACCCACATCACATCAGCAGGTCTACGCCAGCTGGTGGAGCCAAGAGAGCCCAGACCCCCTCCCCCACCCCACACCCGCTCCTGCAACAGCCACTGGGACGAGAGAAGGCCAAGAACACAGTCTCTTTCCCAAGCAGCCTGGTCAACGCTGAGAAGCGGTTCCAACTCTGGGGACTGCAGTTTTACAAATGAACAGGACCGGGTCTTAAACACCAGACCCGAGACCATTTTAACAACCACGTTGTGGAGTCTGGAATCTGGCCCTCGTGGTGGTGAAGGACCTACTCTCCAGTGGGGATGCAGTGACTTGACAAAACAAGTCAAAGCAAAGTGCAGAAAAGAAATCTAGGACCATTTCCTGTTTATGCTCTGGATGGTTTTAGATCCTTCAGTAAACACTACTGCACACACGTAGGTTTGCGGCTGTTTGCCTGACCCCAAGTCAGGGTCATGAAGTCATTCTCATCTTTATAAGTACAGCTTGGCCACCAAGACTGCGCTTTGCAAATAGACAACTACATTTTGGGTTTTCTGTGTAAACAAAAGCCAGGGGAGTGGGATGAGTCATCTGATATCCTACAAATAAGGAAAATAGCCCCGGCCAGTGTAGTTCAGTGGGTTGAGTGTCCTCCCACAAAGCCAAAGGTCTCCAGTTCAGTTCCCGGTCAGGGCACGTCCCTGGGTTGCAGATTCAGTCCCTGGCTGGGGGCATACGAGAGGCAACCCGTCCATGTTTCGCTCCCTCTCATTCTCCCTCCTTTTCCCTCTCTCTAAAAATAAATAAATAAAATCATTAAAACTAATGGATATTAGTAATAATAAAACATGTCCTCATATCCTCAGGTGAGGATTTTTTTAAGTACAGATGCCAGGGCCCACCTGCAGAGATTCTGATGCGAACAGTCCAGGGCAAGATCCATGCCCGCGCCACTTGAAAGTTCTCCCAGCCCTGGCCAGGTGACTCAGTTGGTTGGAGCATCATCCCATACACCAGAAGGTTGTGGGTTCCACCCCCGGTCAGGGCACAATCCTACACTGCAGGTTTGATCCCTGGTTGGGGGGTGCATATGGGAGGCCACCAATTGATGTTTCTCTCTCACCTTGATGTTTCTCTCTCTCTCTCTCTCTTCCTCTCGCTCTCAAATCAATAAACATACCTCTCAAGTAAGAACTAAAAAAAAATTCTAAGGTCAACAAGTTCACAAAAAGAGTTAAAACAAAGGGATTAAATCAAAGGGCATTATTCCATATCTGGATTCTCCCTGGCAAGCCCTGTGGGTGTGACCATTTTTCTATGCCTGCGCTTCTGAAAATACACTAGTTGCCCGTGGATCTTGTAAAAATGCAAATTCTGATTCAGCAAAATTGGGGTGGGTAGAGAGTTTGCATTTCTTTGCAAGCTCCCCTCCATCTGCAAAAGGCCAGGTAGTAAACATTTCGGGCTTTGTGGGCTATTCCGTCTCTCTTAAGACTACTCAACTCTGTCCTGTGTTCAGTAAAGTTTTATGTACACAAACAGGTGGCCGACAGTTTTGACCCTCAGGCTGTAATTTGCCAACCCCTGTCCAATACCCCTGTTTACTACCCAATACTCTGAACATATTTCTGCCTCATTAGTGTGGCCTTTTGTTACATAAGCTCATGTACAAATCTCTAAGGACTAGGCGGTGCAGAGCCCCAGAGACAGACCTGGGCCCTCCGCTCTCACATGCCCCTCGCCTCCACTGAGGCCGTGCCTGGCGTGTGTCTGCACAGCCCCAGAGGCTCTATTGTGTTGTGGGTGGTGGTGGGGCTCTGGGCCAGTTGACTTCAAGACCAGTTCTTCCCATGTGGGCCTGCTTAATAATGAAACCCCCCTCACAACGTCCAAAGTCACGCTGGAGATGCAAGGCCGCTTGCTGTGTTGGACTCAGGGGAAACACCAGAATCATCATCCCATCTTAATGCTACACCCATAGCCTCCTCTCCTGCCCTTTAGAAAAGCTTCTGTCTCTGTATTTATATATGTATCTATGTAAAGAGAATGAAAAAAGTGAAAAACAAATTGATCATTATTTACACTGAAGGTGAAGAATAATAATAGGTGTGTGTATGCTGAGAGAGAACCAACACTAATTATTGCAAGGGGAAGAGAAGGAAAAGAGGGAAGGAAGGAAGGAAGGAAGGAAGGAAGGAAGGAAGGAAGGAAGGAAGGAAGGAAAGAGGGAGGGAGGAAGGAAGGAAGGAAAGAGGGAGGAAGGGAGGGGAAAATCTCGTTCCATGTGAAAACATAGCTCTGTGAATCCCACAGGTCAAGGTTGTAGATGCTTAGAGACAATCTCAGCAGGCAAAAACATTCTAAGTATATGAGAGTTATTTTCGTTTCACGTTGAATGCCACGAAGAGCAGTTCTGCCCGTTGGGACACAGAGCAGAATGTAATTCCATGTCGTCTTGTTGGGACCCTGTTTCCGTGTCACAGGTTGGCTCTCACGTAACCCCACATGTACTGACACAGACAGAGGTCTGTCACGGCACACGGTGTGTTCAAACAGAGAGAGAACGCATCCTTTTTGGTTTATAGTGCGCGTTGTGATTGCTTCTGTTTAATCAGTGCTCACTGAATTGAAGACACTGGGGTGAGGATGGTGGGGAGGGAGAAGGGGTTTGACAGTGGCCAAAGGAGAGGCAAGCGTGAGGGACAGGGTAGTGAGGGGCCCTGGGAGCAGACACTGTCATCCCCACAGGCCCTGGACTGCTCTGGAGGGACAAGCGGGGGTCCAGGCAGGGTCTCTGGCTGCTCACAAGACCATGGCAGGAGCGGTGTTCTCCCTGTAGAAGGAGGGAGGCAATGATTTCTCCCCCAGTAGCTTCTTCTCTGAGTCTTCCTCATCCTAAAACAGACAGGGGTAAAAATTAATTTTGGGAGGGGGAAGGATGAAGCAGAAGCAGCTTCACAGGACTTGAAATCAGGAAAAGGAGAGAGAGGGAGGAAAGGGTGACAGAGGAAGGGGTGTGGGGACAGAGATGGAGGACGCAAAGGAAGGGACAGTGGGAAGGTGAGAGTGAAGGAGGGAATGGTGAGGTGGAGGGCCGCAGTCACAGTGATGGCTCACAGTGATGGGTCCCAGGCCACAGACAGCCAAGGGCAGAGCCCAGCCTTGGGAGGAAGTCTAGGAAGGTCAGGCATGAGCTCTGAGCGGCAGCATCCCTGTCCCTGAGCTTCACCAACTGGCCCCACTCTGCCCCAGTGCCTCCAGCACAGCTCACCGTGGGCTGGAAACTCTGGCCACGAGAGGCTCGAAACCCCAGGCCCAGGGAAGTCAAGGACACAACGAGCTGCAGGGCACAGACAACCAGGAGCAGAATACGGATTGCTAGGAACAAGTCCTGGAGATAAAGGAAGAAAAAAGTCAGGAGTCCACCCCTCTGATTCTGCTCTGACTGCCACCTTATCCTAACCCCCTTCTCCCCGCTCCAAGAATCAGACTCTGGCCAACCACTTCCCACCAAAGTGGATCCCATCATTTGCTTGTCTGCAATGTGACCTTAGCACCCACTGCGAAGCGTGGGGGTCTATTTCCCTACCCATCGAATCTAGAAGGACCTGTGAGTATTCTGACCAATAAAATACCATGGAAATGACTCAAGGACAGTTGTAGGGTAGCCCTGAACCATCCTGGCAGGTTCCGTTCCAACCTCCTGGAGGGCTCACAGTGGGATACTCCAAGCCCAAACCTGGTTGGGATGCCGTGAGAAGCCCAAGCCACATGGAGAAGCCATTGTAGGCTCTCTGCTTGACAGTCCCAACTCAGCACCCAGCCAAGAGCCATCGACTGCCAGTCGTGGGAGGATACTAACTTGGATGTCCAACCCAGGCCAGCCACCGGATGACTTCACCCCCCAACTGACATCTGACTTCACGAGCAAACCTGAGTGAGGACTGCCCATCTGAGCCCACTCAACCCACAGACTGTGAGAAGTATGAATAACCCGCAGGTTTAAGCCACTACCTTTGAGAGAGGTGTGTGATGCAGCAACAGACAACTAGGACACCCACCCACCAGGAAAGATGGATGGGTAAACCACGACATCCACTCTCAAATGTCTGCTCTTTGCCCCTCATTTCCTTTGATTTGGGGAATCTTCATACCATGAGGGTCTGAGAAATGTCTTTGGCTTCAGTTAAAACTTCTTGAACCAAAGACCTAGTGTGAGGTCCAAGCTAGAAGAGCCTCCATCTCTGCCCTCCAGTGCTCAGTCCCTTAGGAACAAATGGTTGTGACGGGTCCTTGGAAGACAGCCCCACCCCACCCCTGTTCTCACCCCCAGCATTTGCATGAAGTTTCTACACTCATCTTGTCGCCACGGCTCCTGTCCGTAACCGTATGGCCTCCCCCATCCATAGTCAGTGGTTGTGGGGGCAGGGGCCAGGGGGTCACATGTGGAGATGAAGAACATGTCATTTTCCCAGGTTATGCTATTCACACAGAAGGCAACAGCAGCCACGGCCGTGGCAATGCCAGTCAGGGTGAGCAGACCGGACACCCAGCCCTAGAAGAGAGAAGTTCCAAACACAGACTCTCAGTCTCTCTCTGTGGCTGTCAGAGCTGTGGGGGTCCCAGCCTCCAACCACCTCCTCTTCCCAGCTCCCTGGCCCAGGAAACCCTCCCCACCCCTCCAGGAAAGATCTCGGATATTGGGACCCAAAGGGGAAAAGACACAAAATGGGGCAGAACACCAGAGACCTAGGCGGAAGTGGAGGACAAGGTGGGGACAGAGGGTGCCCGACTCACAGAAAGGGCACTCCGGCGCTTCTCGTGGACGGTGGCCCCAATTCCTGCCGCAATCGCCTGGGAGGAGAAGACCCAGCCAAAGCCTCCCCGTTACTCCCCTGAGATGGTCCCCAACATCACCCTAGTTCCCACAACAGCCAGTGCGCAGCATGAGCCAAGGGACAGGCAAAGAAACCCAGCACAGGTCCCGGGCTCCACACAATGGCTCCCCCTTCCCACCCTTGTCTTAAAGGACATGCAGAGCAGAAGGGTTTTGCTCATCCCCTCAGTCAGCTTCCTCTTGGCAAAGGGCACCTGGACTCTGGGTCATCGGTCTCTTCTCCCAAATCCCCAACCCAGACCCAAAGGAACTCTCTCCTGGCCCATCACCACTTGCCTTCTGCTTCCTTACTCACCACACACCCTGCCCAGAAGGCGCAGCCTGAGGATCTCAGCTCCGTCCAGGGCCCAAAGTACAGAAGCACTCCTAAGGCACAGCTCAATGCCCCCAGCAATATCTGGATCACCTGCCAGACCGGGTCAAAGGTCAGACCCCTTCCCACAAGCCCACACACCCAGGGCCAGCCACGCAGCTCCTATTTGGTGCCTGCCTCTTCTTTTCTTCTGTCTTGACCTCTCTACAGTTATGATTCTAGAACATTCCGTTCCCTTAACATACATGAAGCAACATGGCCTGGTGCTCCTCGATTCCTCTGACATGCCAGGCTTTTCTCCTTCATTACGTTTTCCTAAATGCCACACGTGGTCATTCCACCTGATGGTTCTCCCTTGGGATCCCCATCATCTTGGGGAGAGCCATCATCCTGTCCAGGATGGGCTGCAAAGACCCGCTTCCAGAAAGGAGAGCGGTTGGCTCACAGCCTATGGGGGTCAGCTCTTTCAGGTCCCCTCATCTTTCACCAAAGGTACAATCTTTGGGAATGGCCACCTAGCCAGGGTGAAGCCCACCCAGCGAGGGTGAAGCCCCCGCCCACCTCACAGGGGAACTCTTGTGGTGGGCAGTCTTTGCTCCCCAGCTCCCCACTGAGTTGTCAGAGGTCTTGTCATGGCTGCATTATGGTTTGATGGCCCTCCCTACCCAATGCCGCTCCCTCCCTTTTCATTTCATAGGTGATTAGATCCCAATAAACCCTGAGCACTTCCCAGGGACCTTCTGCCCACCCCCCACCTCTGGCTGGGACTGCCCTCTACCTACCCACCCCTGCCCCACACCAAAGAAGACTTCCATCATTCCTTTCCATCCAAATCTCCTTGGGGAAACTTCCAAAACCTTCTTTTCGCAAATAATATGGGGTGTAAATAGTGAGTTCTCATGGGGACTCAGTCCACTTTCCTTTTCTGCACCCTGCTGAAGAAGGAGAGTGACTGCCCTCCGTCAGTTTGCTCACCCGCCTCTCCAGCCCACCTTACCCCTCCGGCCAGCAGCCCGTAGCTTATCCCAGTCTTGGGAGAGCCCGGGTCCCGCCAGCCCGCAACGAGCTCCTTCAGGGAGCCCCCGGCTTTTAGCAGTTGTGCCAAAACCGATTCCTGGTGGATGTGGATGCTGATGTGGGTGGGCTGGGACAGGGTAGACGCCACTTCGACCCCATTCACGGTCACCGTGTTTTGGGTCATCCTGCCTGCTGGGGAGAAGACACAGAAACGAGTTTTGGGAACTGGGTTGGGTGACAAGAAACACACTACACTGCAGGAGGGAAAGGAGAGAAAAACGTCTCTTTATCAAGACCCCAGGGGTCTTCCCAGGGCAGGTATCGACGTCACTGCGACCTTGACCTGGGCTGCAACCTCTCGAGGTCTTCACCACACACATTCCTGGGCCCCTCCCCTAAATGGTCTGAGACATCTCATTTGGGTCTTGGGTTGGATGAAGAAAGGAATCTGTATTATTTCAGCAACTTAGTACCTATAGTTGATCCTCTAACCACCTGGGTTTGAACTGCGTCGGTCCACTTATACGTAGATTTTTTTCAATAAATACTGTAAATGTATTTTCTTTTCCTTATGATTTTCTTAATAACATTTCTGTCTCCCTAGCTTACTTGATGGTAATAATACAGCAAATAATACATGTCGCATACAAGTACAAAATATGTTAATCAAATGTTTATGTTTTTGCTAAGGCTTTCTTTCAATCAACAGTAGGCTCTCAGTTAAATTTTGGAGAGTCAAAATTTATACGAGGATTTTCAACTGTGCTGTGGGTCAGTGCCCCTAACCCCCACATTGTTCAAGAGTCAACTGTGTATTTACACATTTACACGTAATAGTTTCATGTGGTTAAAAATTTCAAAAGATGTGGAAGGGTATACGTTTAAGACCATCTCTCCCTCCCTTCTCTCCTAGCCACCTAGTTTCCTTCCAGATGGAAACTAATATTGTCATTTTCCTACAGTGACATTTTTGCATATAAAAGCATGTGAAATTATTCTTTTTCCTCCTTTTCCCACAAATAGCAGGACACTGTACACACTACTCTACACAATGATTTGTTCACAGAATCATGTTTTTAAAATAATCCTCCCTCATCCAGTGTGGCTCAGTGGGTTGGAGCATCATCCTGTAAACCAAAAGGTCACAGGTTCAATTCCCAGTCAGGGTACATGCCTAGGTTGCAGGTTTGGTCCTTGGGCGAGGCACGTGCAAGAGACAACCAATCGATATTTCTCTCTCACAAAACTGTTTCTCTCCCTCTCTTTCTTTCTCCCTCCCACTATTTCTAAAATCAATAAGCATGTCCTCAGGTGACAATAAAATAAATAAAATAAAATAAAATAAAATAAAATAAAATAAAATAAAATAAAATAATCCTCCATCAGTCATTTATACAGCTGCATAGTATTCCACTGTCTGAATGCATCATAATAGTTTTAAGCAGTCCCCTGTAGGTAGGCATTTATTTTTTCTTACACAATGTGGAATTGGCAGGTCAATAAGAACATGTGTTTGTAATTTTAATATATTATATTGTCCTGTATGCAATATAATTTAATATATTGCCCTCTATGCAATCCCCATGTAGGAGCAAGATCAAAGAGTGTTCACTGCCCCTCTCTATGACCAGCAGATAGTGTCAACAAACTTTTGAATCTTTTTCAAATGTACACCAGAAAAATTACATTGCATTGTAGATTTTAATCAATTTTGTACCATGCTCCCTTTTAAATGTATAGCTCAACAAGTCTTGACAAATCTGTACATTTGTGCACCCACAACTAGAGTCAAGATATAGAATATTTCCATGTTGCAAAAAGTTTCCTAATGCCCCCTCTCCAGTAAACCCCAACCTCTGGCCCCAGGCAACTGCTGAGCTGCTCTCTGGGACTATACCAGTACAGTTTCAATCTGTGGTTTTCATCTGATAATTGAGGTTTGTTATTTCATGATATGTTTAAGCACCATTTCCCTTTCTTTCTTTTTTTTTTATTTCAGACAGAGAGAGAGACATTGACATGCAAGAAACATCAATCAGTGGCCTCCTGTACCTTCCTGGACTGGGGAACCAAACCCCCTAACTAAGCATTTGCTCCAACCGGGAATTGAACCCACAACCCTTTGGTTTACGAGATGATGCTCCAACCAATTGAGCCACACCAGCCAGGGCTAAGAGCCATTTTTTCCTTCTGTGGGGAGAACTCCATTCATACCTCGTGTCCTCCTCAGTTTACTTTATTCTGTTTTGGTCTCGATAGGAGTTTTTGTGCGTTCCAAAAAATTACCATCTGTGGCATGAGTTCCAAATATTTATTTACAATCTGTGATTTGTTGCTGGGCCTCACTCATATTTTTTATGCAATCAAATTGTCTATCTTTTTAATGGGTTTTACAACATACTTAAAAAGAACATTCTCATTTCAAGATGATAAAATAATTCTGTTTTTTCTTCAGAACCACCCAGAGTCTAGCTGAACAGAAGCCCTGTAAGTAAGAATATGCAGAAGAAACCACAATGAGATTGATAGGAAGGGCGGAGTTGCAGAACGGGCTGGTCCCACACCCATGTGTGGTGGTTTAAAATCAGGAGAGATTATCTCAGCTGTGGAAGTTCCTCCTGAGGAGTGAGTGGTTCCTGCCTCCCAGCTCAGGGTTCTAGAGCCAGGAAAAGAAGTCCCCATAACTTCTGGCTATGAGAACCAGTGGGGATTGAAGCTGAGGGAGACACAGGCTTCTAGAGTCCAGGGCAGTTTTTCTTTGAGGACCCGTGCATGGACTTCCTCAAACTCACTCACTCTGAGCTCCAGTGCTGAGACAGCAGCTCAAAAAATGAGGGACATACAGGGAGGAACTGAACTGTCTGGCTACAAGACGAGAGCTAAATGAGCAGATTTATCCCAGATAGAAGTGCTAGCAAAAGCCATCGTCCTTTTTCTGAGACCCTGCCCCCACAGAGCCAGCAGTTGGGCACAGTATCCGAGCCTTCATAAACCTCACTCACACTTTTCACACTGGTGATTTCCTGAGACCCCACCCTACTCAACTTGAATGGCCTAGGCATGCCCTGTATCTCCTCCTAAGTAACCCCAAGCCTGGCAATAGTGGCAGCCAGCCTTGGTTTGCAGCTTAGTCTCTCCCAGGCAGCTCCAATCCCAGTGAAAGTAGCAACAATCTGAAGATCACTTTGTAGCTCATACCAGATGGTCCTGGGAAGGGCACAGACAGAACCCCTCCCAAGAGACCCCTAACCAACAAACCTGGTGGCCGGCTTCAGACCACACCAGA
Organism: Trachops cirrhosus; assembly: GCA_028533065.1. Classification (NCBI taxonomy): domain Eukaryota; kingdom Metazoa; phylum Chordata; class Mammalia; order Chiroptera; family Phyllostomidae; genus Trachops; species Trachops cirrhosus. Next base: position 80,273,068 of record CM052549.1, read on the forward strand.
GAACCACACCACCACCTCCACAGATGACACACCAAAAGGGCAGACTCGGTAGGCACCAGAGCCTCACAAACGCCAATCCTGCCCTGCGGGGTCAGTCCCTGCACAACAGCTTCTCCGTGGTAGTCATGACCAGTTCTCTTAGTCAGTCAGCCTGAGGGTCAGTCCCTCCCATTGACATACCAACAGCAATCAAGGCTCAACTACAACACAAGGGTGTATACACACAACCCACACAAGGGACACTCCTGGAGCACCCAGCTTAGGCGACAGGGAAGACTGGCCCACTGGGCCCCACAGAACACCTGGGGGACAGATGGGGGACAGAGCAGATACATCATTAGGCCACTCTACCAAAATAGGACGGTGTAGCAGCTCTCCCTAAAACATGGAAACAAAAACACAGGGAGGCAGCCAAATTGAGGAGACAAAGAAACATGTCCCAAATGAAAGAACAGAACAAAACGCCCGAAAAAAAACTAAACAAAATGGAACAAGCAATCTACCAGATACAGAGTTCAAACCACTGGTTGTAAGGATGCTCAATGAGCACTTAGTGAGAACTCTGACAAAGAAATCACAAACATAAAAAAGGAGATAGAAAACATAAAGAAAAGAATCAGTCAGAAATGAAGAATGCAGTAACGGTAATGAAGAATACGTTAGTGGAGATCAACAGTAGAACAGATGAAGCAGAAGATCAAATCAGTGACTTGTAAGACAAGACAGCAGAAAACACCCAATCAGAAGAGCAAAAAGAATTAAAAATGAGGATAATTTAAGGTCCCTGTGGACAACATCAAGTGTAACAACATTCCCATCATAGGGGTACCAGAAGAAGAAAAGAGAGAACAAGGGATTGAGAACATATTTGAAGAAAAAATGATGAAAAAATTCCCTAACTTGGTGAAGGAAACATACAAATCCAGGAAGTTCAGAGAGTCCCAAACAAGATGACCCCAAAGAGGCCAACACCAACACACATCATCATTAAACTGCTGAAGACTGAAGACAAAGAGAGAATCTTAAAAGCAGCAAAAGAAAAGCAGTTACTTACCTACAAGGGAGTTCCCATAAGACTGTCAGCTGATTTCTCAACAGAAACTCTGCAGGCCAGAAGGGACTGGCACAAAATATTCAAAGTGATGAAAAGCAAGGAACTACAACCAAGATTACTCTACCCAGTAAGGCTCTCATTTAGAATCAAAGGACAGATAAAGAGCTTCCCAGACAAGAAAAAGATAAACGAGTTCATCACCGCCAAACCAGTATTTTAAGAAATCTTAAAGGAACTTCTCCAAGAAGAAAAAAAAAATGAAAAAGATGAATACAAAATGACAATAACAACATACGTATCAGTAACTACTTTAAATTTAAATGGATCAAATGCTCTAATCAAAATACATGTGGAGGCTTAATGGATAAGCAAATAAGACCCACACATATGCTGCCTACAAGAGACCCACTTCATATTGAAAGACACAGAAAAAGATAGTTCATACAATGGACACCAAAAAAAGGCTAGCGTAGCAATACTTACATCAGACAAAATAGACTTTACAACAAAGGCTATAACAAGAGACAAAGAAAGACCCAGCAATTCCACTGCTGGGTATTTACCCAAAGAAACCCAAAACACTAATTTGGAAAACATATGCATTCCTCTGCTCACTGCAGCATTATTCACAATGGCCAAGATAGGGAAGCAACCAAAGAGTCCATGGATAGCCAAGTGGATAAAGAAGAGATGGAATACACATACCATAGAATACTACTCAGCCATAAAAAAGAATGAAATTTTGCCGTCTGCAACAACGTGGATGAACCTAGAGGATACTGTGCCAAGTGAAATAGGTCAGAGAAAGACAAATGGGGCCGGCGGTGGAGGGTGTGCAAGGAGTAACTGCACATTGATGTTTCTCTCCCTCTCTTTCTCCTTCCCTTAAAAAAAAATTATCTATAATAGTTCTGATAACAGCAGCAATGACAGTAATCCTAAGTTCTTCTCATCTGTATTCTGTATGCTTTTGAGAGTAGGCCCCCTATCACAGACCTGGCCTCCTTTAAAGTACAAAGCACAGGTAGCTGACAATTCTGCAGATGCACAGGGAGGTTCCGACTTTTTCACAGATACACGCAAGGAAGTCCAGGCCAGGTTCCAACCACATCTTCCCAGGGGACCCGAGTGTCAGCATCATGTCGCAGCCCTGAATGCGTCCTGAGCTCCGGCTCCCTCTGAGCCCCCTGGATACCTCACCCCACTGTAGCCCCCAGATCAGCCTAGCCCCCTACTCTTCCCCAGCCAGCGCCATGAAGATTCCCCACCCACACCACCCTGAGTCCTGGCTGTGGGCTCTTCCCTGCTACCCAGGTCCTCCCAGCACCCCTGGAGCTGGGGAGAGAGGACTGGGACCCCCACAACACCTTGGGCCATCCACCCTGGGCTTCACTCTGGAAGGATCTCTCACCACCAAGCCCGCTGAGCCTCAGCCATCCTACCCCCACCAAGAATAAAGGTGTGAGGTCCTGGTATAGGTGAGAAAGAGGCAGTGCCAGGCTACCATGGCCAGGCACAGGCCCCATCTCCCTCCCCAGCCTTTTTCTAGGGTTACATCCCTCCACTCCCAGACCATCCTCTGGGAACCAGGAACATGGCGGGAGAGGGTGGGAGAATGGCGTCCTGTGGGACAGGATGGGGGTTTTAGGGACTGGTCTGCAGGACTGAAGGACAGACAGAGATCCTGCGGCAAGGCGCCACCTGAGCTGTGAGGTCCCTGCTCACCTGCTGTCCCCTGGAAGTCCACACCCAACGGAGCAGAGCTAGGGAGGCTGGCCGGGAGCTGAGAACTTTCTGCGTAGTGGGAGGGAGAAGAGCAGGATGTACGGGGGAGGGGGTTGGGGGAGGGCCTGACCTTTAGTGCTCCAACTTCCCAGAAATCAGCAGGGGCAGGGGGGCCCTCCTGGGGGGGTTTGTCTTGAGCAGACAATGGGTCTGACTGGAGAAGGCAGAGCACACACACACACACCACACACTCACTCACTCTTATCTGCTCAGACAACACGCACAGGGGTGAACACACTCACAGCAGCCGCAAACTCTTGTTCAGAAAACCCCTGCCCAGGGTTTAGGGAGAGGACAGCCCCCACGGCATTTCCCAAGGCTGCTCACCTCCAAAGACCCCAAGCCACCACCCTTGCTCACTCGCTGCTCCTTGTGGTCTACTAGCAGCTGGAAAACCCCAGAGGGGCCCCTTGGCCCCAGCTGGATGTTGGGAAACTGCTGAACGGAAGCACCACACTTCCTGTCACTCTGTCAGCCTCCCAACCCGCTCCTGCTTCTGCCGACTCTCGACTCTCGACCCCACTCAGCTCCTCCTGGCTTCCCTGCTCCACTCGCCTCCGACCCCTGGAGAGAGCAGGTGAGGCTGCGCCCAGCCCCAGCCCCAGCCCCTTCCCAGAGACCTGCTCACAAGACCCCTCCCCAGGGGCACCCCCCCACCCCGCCTGCCCCCTCTACCTCGCCCCTCAGAGCTTGCTGGGAGGGACAGAGGGAGGGAGGGAAGGAAGCATCAATCACTACGTAGAGGATGTGACTCCAGGAAGGTGGCAAGAGCAGATGCCAAGCGTGTCCCCGTTGGATACCAGGTCAGCCTGGCCTCTTACCTTCACCTTCATCCGCCACTCAGCCCTTCATGGGGGGCAGGGGGCTTCACCAGGCTGAGCAGCATCGGTGGAGAGGGAGGTGTTGAGGGGCGGAGGGATGTCCCCCGACCGAGCTGCAGCAATGGAAGCACGACAGGTTGGCCAGGGCCTCGGGGTCTGTCCTTCTGTCTGGTAGTCTGAGGGCCCTGGAGAAAAGGCTGAGAGAAGAGTCAGGAGCAGAGGGTGGAGAGGCAAGGGGTGCAGGCACCGCTTGGTCCAGACCCCAGGCTCTCTCGGGGAAGATGGGGGACAGAGCAGATACAAGGTGAAAGGGAGGCGTTCCAGGGGCTCAGCAGTCTGGCTGCCCTGCCAGGACGTGCTTCACCCCTTGACGGGATGCTTGCAATCTGTGCAAACCTGCCAACTCTTTCTCCAGGCAGATGTCCACAGGCATGGGGACCACAGCTGGCTATGAGGTGGCCCCTGGGGCCCCCCAGCCCACCCACATCGATGTGCACATCCACCAGGAGCCCCTGCTTCTGAACTTCCTGCGGCAGCCTTCTGCCCCTGACACTCCCACCCCCTCCCAGCCCCTGGGCAGCAAGCGGGTGCTCCTGGGCAACAAGCGGGTGCTGGTGGCCTCCTGGGTGAGTCGGGCTCCTGGAGGAGGGGTGGGGGCAGCACCCAGGGTCTCAGTATCAGGAAAGGGGAGACACCTTCTTTTGTTGCGGTGCTCACTCTTGGCCAGCCTCAATCTGCAGAGGACATAGGTTCAGTCTCAAATGATGCCTAGAAACCAAGTTCTCCAGTGCTGTTTCTGGCCTCAGTGAAAGCTGTAGGCAGGGCACGCTGTGGGCTAAAGACACATGACACTTCCAGTCCCAGCCGTGGAATCCTGAATCCAGCTTCCCCACCCCGCCAAGCCCCCGGACATGGAAGCTTGGCTGCCTCCCCTCCCCTCTTTTCTCCTCTCCCTCCCCCCACTTCTCTCTCTTCTCTCTCTCTGGGGTTCAAACAGTCAATACCTGGAAGGCAGGTCCTTAAAGCCTCCCTGAGACTGGGTGATGGGACTCTTAGACTCTCTGTCTTTCAGGTGGTGCAGATCGTGCTGGGGCTGCTGAGTGGGGCCCTGGGAGGCCTCGGCTACTTCCTATTCTATGCTCGCTGGGGTATCCTGCTCGCCTACCAAACTGGCATCTGGACAGGGGTTGTGGTGAGTAGGGCCAGAGGATGGTGGATGGAACCAACGGGTGTGTCCCAAGGGACTGTATGTTGCGATCCCGTCCTGGCCAATGTGGTACTGTAGAGCGACCAAAAAGACATTCCATTCCTGAGGGCAATCCCGTTTCCGCAGACGAGAAAATAGAAAATTGCCAAGGGAAATGGCGGTGTAAGTCCACTCTCCCAGCTCCCTTCCCAGGATGCCCCCCACCTGGCTGTGTGCCGGTCCCCGCTTGCAGTCAATATTAACTAAGTGTCCAGAACCTGGCTCGTCTCCAGAGGCTTGCATAGAGGTGGGGGAGGCAGGCCGTGCTGGAGAGTGTGACCACCACAAAGAAGGGAAGAAGGAAGAAAGGGGCACCTCCTATGTGGTTTGCTCGCCCTCTGCAGGTCCTGCACAGCGGGGACCCTGTGGGCATCACTGAACAACAATTAATGGGGGGGCGGGGGCGCTGCGTGCTATCTGCAGTAGCAGCTTGGTGGGCAGGCCATGGAAGGACGGAGGCCTTTTGGTAAAGTCACTCAGCTCAGAGAATAACAGCAAAGCATATTTATTGGGAGAAGGGCCCGAATCCACACACCGGACTTCCCGTTCTGAGAGCCCCAGGGCAGAGCGATGCAGGGGCAGCTGCCTCCCTGAGGCAGCCCGGAGACTCATCCCGAACTGAGAAGTCCTCCAACCGCCCAGGTCTTCCACCTGGGTTTCCAGAGAGCCCTGGTGCGGCCTGACAAGGAAGGCTCCGGGGCAGGGAGAGAGGGCGCAAGCCTGGCTCGACCCCCCGCACTTTTCCCCTCCCCCAGAACAGAGGGCCCTGCAGCCTGAGGAGCCTGACGTAGGTCTCCACACCCTGCAGCACAGACACAGCTTAGCTCAACCCCCGACCCCGGCCCCTGCCCTGTGCATGTGTGTTCTGGGGCTGTGAGAGTTACAAAGAGAAAGAGAAGCCGGTCAGGGCGGAAGGGTGTGTGTGACCCATACCGACCCTACTGCTGCCGCCTTCTCTCCCCAGGCCATGCTGGCTGGAGTCACTGTCTTCATTCATGACAAACGAGGTGGCACCTGCTGGGTGAGTTCCGGGAAGGGCAGCAGCCAGAGGCCACCCCAAGCCTCCCGCCCCACCTTTCTCCCCAATCCCCCTGGGCTGGGCTCCAGGAGAAACTGAGTCATGAGGTCGCTCTGTCTCTTCACTGCAGGCCCTGCTTAGGACACTGTTTGCTCTGGCAGCTTTTGCCACGGCCATTGCTGCCATATGTATCTGGGCTGACTCCTTCGGCTATGTATACTATTGGTACTGGAATTGGTGTGATTTCCACCCCCGCTGGGATTCCAGCCTGCTCCCCAGCACCCCTGAAGAAGCCCTCAGGGAGAAACTGTGCCTGTCCTACCAGGACATGATCCAGGTAGGTGGGCAAGGGAGTGGGGCAGCGCAGACAGCCAGACGGAAAGGGTGTCACCTGTCCTGCACCAGGCCTGACTACTGTCCCCACAGATGGCGGCCATGAACAAGAGAAACACTTCTGCGGTTGTGGGTGTCGCCCAAACATTGAAATCATAATAAGTGAATCCCTATCGCCTGTGCTCACAGGGCTGCAAACGCATGGACGCACCTTCTCCCTGGGTCCTCTCAAGTTTGGGGCATTTGGGAAACCAAGTCATCCCCCGGGCCTGTCCCCGTTCAGATGAGATCGCTGAGGCCCGAGGAGAGGGGCCCCTTGCTGCTCCTCTCAAACACGAGATTCGATGGGCCCACACGTAGCGATCCTCCCACAGCCCCCTCCCTCCAGCAGCCACAGACGAGGGAGGGACCGTGTGTTGGCGAGGAGGCTGGCGACAGAGCCCATCCAGCCACAGTCAGTCTGATGACTGCAACTTTGCTCCTCTGTCCACAGTCCCTGTCCGTGGGCCTTCACATCATACTGTTGAGCATCTGGGCCCTGCTGCTTCTCGCCTCTCTGGTTCCCGTGTTGCTGTTCTGCTGGAGAAGACACCGATCCAAGGCAGTGAGTCCCTCCCGTACCTGTCTGGATGCTTGGGGTGGCAGGTGATGCAGCTAGGGGACAGCAATGGAGAGTACAGTGCTGGGCAGCAGAGGAGGCCCTGTGACAGCGAATCCCTAGGCTCGCCGTGATCATCTCTACCTCAGTGGTCGCCCGGGCCAGAGAGGCCCTGTCCCTGACCACGTGGCCCCCAAGCCTAAGACCCCAGGAAGCCAGGGAAGTCCTCACCCTTGCCGGGACCTTGGGGCTCTTTGCATCAGGTACCATGAAGGTGGTGTTGGATCTGCTCTGCTCCAGAGCTAAGCTACCCTGGAGGAGAGTGTCTATGCTCACCTCCCCCTCCTCCTCTCCTTCCTCCTATCCTTCCCCCCTGCACCCTCTGCCCTTAGAAAAAAGACCAGAAGGCACTGCTGGGAGCGAGTGAAACTCAGCCCTGCCTCTCCTGAGTACTCTGTGCCTGGAGCTCCCTCTGCACCGGTGGTCTGCGCATCCGACTCCTAGAAGAAGAACCAGATCCCAGAAGTGAGACCTTCCACTGGCCCCAGTTGTCCTCGGCCATGGCCCTATTCCACCAGCTGTCACAGCGCCTCTCGCCCATTCCCTGCACACCTTCACCACCCTGCCCCGCTTCATGTCCCCTCTGAGCAGTGATGACAATAAACTCAGGTTGCATCTCTCAGCTTCTCGTGTTCATTCCCCTGGCTGTGGGGGCCGTGGGAAATGAGCCCAGAGCAAGCCCACTCCCTGCCTCTTCTCTGCGTCTAGAGTTGCTGGCCCACTGTGTTTTTACAAAATGTACCCATGTACAGTTTACAAGAAAGACATCTAAAACAAGGATACAGAAAGACTGAGAGTAAGAGAGTAGAAAATATATAACACAATTAAATTGGTACAGCTCGATTAAAGTCAGACTTCAAGGCAAAGAGCATTCCTAGCGATCAAGAGGCCAGTGGTGGCTGGTCTTGCGTCATTTTCTCCTTCCTTTTCCCAATCCATTCGTTCCCTCCTGGGACGGGAACCCCACACCTCCAGCCAGAGGAGGCAGCTTGTGGCTAGGGGGATATGTAAGAGCCACGGGCAGGAGATGGTGCCAGAGGGAGACCCAGGGAGCCTGGCCTTCGACAGCACAGCAGAATGTGACAAACCAGTCCTGGAGGGCTCACCTTTGAACATCTGTATACGAGAAAAATTAATTCCTTGCTGATTTTTTCAAAAGAAACAATTTTAAACCATTTATAATAGCAACAAAATGGTAGGGATAAAGTTAACTAGGAATAAATATAGACATTCAAGACATTAATAAAACCATAAACGTTATTGAAAAATGTTTATTCTTTAAAGATGTTATTATTTATTCATTTTTAGACAGAAGGGAAGGGAGGGAGAAACAGAAGGAGAGAAACATCAATGTGTGGTTGCCTCTCAAGTGCCCCCTACTGAGGACCTGGCCCACAACCCAGGCATGTGCCCTGACTGGAAGTCAAACCCACAACCCTTTGGTTCACAGGCTGACACTCAATCCACTGAGCCACACCCGCCAGTGCTGAAAATGTTTATGTACCTAAGTAAATGGAAACACAGAAACCTGTCCATAGAAGAGGGGACTCGGTTTTATAAAGACATCTCCCTCCAAACTGATGCCTAAATCCAATGTGATTCCAACCAAAATCTCGAGAGTTTCCTTAGCACTTTATTAGCCAATTCTCAGATGGATTCAGAATCAAAAGACCGAGAACAGCAATGACAATGTCACTGTCCCCTGAAACCCAAACAATGGATTGGACAAGGCAAGTGTTCAGACCAGGAAGTGCCCAGTGGGCAGATCTGGACCAGAAACAGCAGGGAGGAGGGAGCAGGAAGGGAACTAGAGGCCAGAAGACCCGAGCGCAGACATCAGCCCTGTGACTTCCTCCCAAGGAATCGTCTTTTCCCCTTGAAAATGGGGACAGTTACACCCAAAACCCATGGCTAGTGTTGGACACCACCCAGTAAAAAAATTAGTCAATCCAGTATGGATTACTGGTGACAGAATTTGGGAAAACAGAAAGTATTCACCAGTCCGCACATCCTCTCTGCTCCTTCCGTCAAATAATGTAAGACAGAGTCCCCAGATGGGAACGCTCCCCCCTCCTTCAGGATCCTGGAATGGCGTTAGGGGCACCAGAGCTGAGTGGCGCGTCAGCAGGACTGGACCGCGCAGAGTCAGTGGGCAGCAGCGCGCTCCGTCTTCCCTGCCCGCGCAGCGGTAGCAGTGGGCGCACCTGGGGGCACAGACGATTACTGCTCCCAATTTTCTTTCTTCCTTGATTCCTTGTCACGGGTCCCCTGGACATGAACAGGGCACATCACGTCTCAGAATGCAGGCTGGGTGTCCCAGCCTCTTCTGCAGCCAAGTAGGATCAAGAGACTTACTTCTAGGCAATGAGGCTTGCAGTGCAGGTGTGACAGCTGGACCTGGACAAGTCACCTTGGACTGTGAGGTGGTGTGGGAATGGAGTCCATGCCTTGGAGGACAGCAGGACAGAAGAAGTGTGACCCATGGCATAATATGCTAATCCTGGGTTGCCTGCTGAGACGGTTGTTTCTTTGCTTGCTTTTATTTTTCAATTAGCATTGACATTCAATATTATTTTATATTTATTTCAGATGTCCAGCATAGTGGTTAGGCAATTACATAATTTGCGAAGGGCTCCCCCTGATAATTCTAGTACTCTCCTAGCACACAACACACAGTTATTACAATACTATTGACTATATTCCCTATGCTGTACTTTGCATCCCCATGACTATTCTGTAATTGCCAATTTGTACTCAATCCCTTCCCCTTTTTCACCCAGCCTCCCCCAGGCCCTCCTCTCTGGCAACCATCAGTCTGTTCTCTGCATCTATGAACCTGTTTCTGTTTTGTTTGTTTGTTTATTTTGTTCTTTAGGTTTCATGTGTAAGTAAAATTGCATGGTACTTGTGTGACTTACTTCACTTAGCACAATACTCTCTAGACTCATCCATGTTCTACAAATGGTAACACTTCATTCATTTTTACAGCCGAGTAATACAGGTGGAATCCCCATTGATTTTCACAGCCATACATTATGTGGGCTCCCCTTCCTGGCTCTGGTGTTTTGGGCTGTGGAGCCCAGGGTGGGGCTGGGACCCCTCACTCCTCGGGGGGAACCTCTGCAGCTGAGATAACCACCCCCATTCTCAGCCACCACATGTGGGTGTGGGAATCTCTGCCCTTCCTACCAGTCGCCACATGGCATCTTCATCGTATCTTTAGGTACAGGATTTCCGTTCAGCTAGATTTCAGAAGGAGATCCCAGCTGATTGTTCTGTAATTCAGTTGTAATTCTGATGAGTTCACGGGAGGAGCTGAGTGCAGCCTAGATGTTTATGTGAGAAAGAAACTTGTGTTATTTTAAAGATTCTGTCACTTACAGCCAGACATCCCTCTAATACATTTTCTCCTCAAAAATAATGAGCGTTATGTCTGTCCAGCCAGTATACTGTGGATAAAGTCCATCACTTCAGAAATGACCGTCTCCCAGAGAAGATGCTGGAAAGCACAGCCTGATGCTAGCTCACTGAAAACTTGTTCTAGATCTTTAAAGAAGAAGCACCGTTTGGGCAACATGGGCAAAACAGAATCAGAGAAACACTGGGGTGTGACCGACCAGCACCAAGCCAAAGAGCAAGATGGCCAAGCTCTCCTTTCACTTGAATTATCTGGACCCTGTTCTTGTTCCCTCTGTCTCACCTCCCCATGCTGAGGACACTCTTGTCACCCTCCACAGGAGTCTTCTGCTTCGACCTAGTCCAGTCCTGTGAGTCACAGGGCCCACTGACCCTATTCCTCCTGACCCGCAATGCAGCCTCGCTGGCTGCCGCAGATACGGGGAGCTCACACTCCCCCAGGAGCGCTCCTGACTCTCCACAGACAGCCCACAGAAGGAGTGCTTACAACTCACAGGGAAGCAGAATCCAGCGCATGATCCTCATGTAGGAATGCCGGTCTGACCCTTCCCAACATGCCTCGTTTGTATGTGCCCCTCGGTTCTTCAGAGCCAAAACCTGTATCACGCCTACATATTTCCAGACTGAGAAGTGGGGAGGCGAGTAACACGGGAGGAAGGACAGCCGCTCCTCCTGGCAGGGAGGGACGCTCCTACGGAGGAGTGCACAGAGGTCTGGAGGTGGGGTCAGCTTCTCTTCTTAACCAAGATGGCGGGCACATGGTTATTATTATTGAAACTGCAGATATATATATACCCTCTCCTGGACGAATGATATAGTCACAATAATAAATACACGTTAGGACTTCCTATTCTTTTAATATATTTTTTAAGATTTTATTTATTTATTTTTGGAAAGTGGGGAAGGGAGGGAGGAAGAGAGAGAAAGAAACATCGATGTGCAAGAGATCATAAATCAGTTGCCTCTTGCACATCTCAAACCAGGGACCTGACCCACCACCCAGGCATGTGCCCCAACTGGGAATTGAAACAGCGACCTTTCAGTTCACAGGCGGGCACTCAATACACTGAGCCACACCAGCCAGGGCAGGACTTCCCATTCTTGAGTAAACTTCAAAGTTATGAAAACGATGTCTAGCGCAAAAATCATTAATTATCTCAGTGAATGTCAAATTCGTCAGTGACCATCCAGTGGATGTTTCGGCTTTAGGATGCCCAACCTGGAAAAGGATCCAAAGCCTGAAAGGCCAGGTCTGGGGATGACAGAGTCCTGCTGATTATGGTCCCCCCAAAATGCTCTTTCTGTCGAGGTCCAGGCAGAAAACAGGTGGAGACAGTCAAGGGGCTCTAAGTGCGTCATTGGAGACATATTTGATAAGGGGACTATTTATAAACACGCCAGCAAAGTGTTAGGAAAACTGCAAGCGGCAATACCATACCAGGGTTGGTGACCAAGGTAGGTCAGGGGTGGTGTCATCAGCCCTGGGGGCAAAGGAGGAGCCAAGGCAGGAATTCCTGAGTTTCAGCCAGAGACAGAGCAAATGGATGGCGATGGTGCTTGACTTGAGCTGTCCCAGGGAAGCACCACTGAGGTGACCTCCCCTGGCCCTGAAGGATCCTGGGAAGAAACGCCCGAACCACGCCCCTCTGAGATCCTGCTAGTGTCTCTATTGGCCAAACCGAACAGGAAGTCATGGAACAGGAGAGCCCAATGATGTGATCCATAGAAGACACCCCTTTGGGGCCTAGAGAAAGCCAGACAAATGTGGAAAGAACAGCTGGAGAGGCATTTGGAAAATATCCAGAACAATCGCTTTTGTTTGTACGTGAAGAACTACGGTGAAACACTTCTCACAGACACACACCTGCAAACTCAAGAAGCTTGGTGAGCCCTAAACGGGACTAACGCAACAAAGGATAAGCCCAGACGTATCATAATGAAACTGCAAAAGACTAGAGGAAAAAAAAATCATGAAATCAGCGAAATACAAATGACCCATGACCCACAGAGAAGAGCGATCCAAATTAGAAACCGTCATGGCCAGAGGAGGTGGCCGAATGGGTTTTTCTGTGGTGGTTGTTAAGTATAGACACCACGCTGTACCACGGCATCTCTGCATGACTGAAAGAGGAACAATAATAGCACAGGGAGTTTTTTTGAGGGCAAGGAGGCTGTTCTCTATCCAGATCATGGTATTGGTTTCACAAATCTATACATGTATTAAAGCTCACAGAACTGTACACGGCGAGGAGGGGTCAATTTTACTGTGATGATCATTTATGATGACGCATAGCTAATGAGAAGGTATCAGTAAGGAGGGGTTATTTACCTATCTCTTCGTCAACATCTCGAAGTCATTTCTAGATTCACATAATCATCTTTCCCACAGAAACAGGAACCTCAAGCCTGTGGCTTGAGCTGTATTTGCAAATAATCAAATAGCTTTTGAACAACAAAAAAAAAGAGACAGGGGTGTTGTGACATCTGATTTGCCACAGGAGAGAAAACCAAAGAGCCAGGACTTGGAGGCTTCTGGGAAGGAGGGAGGTCCCCCAGGGAGACAGAGCTAGGGAGGCCCGTGAAGGATCAGGCAGAGAAGGGGGAATGGAAGGGATGTCTGAAAGACTGAGATCCGCCTAACGCATTCAACAGAGGAAGCTGCCAGATTCTGACCGTAAAAGACCGCTTTTGAGCGGAAGGGCAAATTGAGTTGACATTCACTTATCAGAATGAAGAATGGAAAGAATTTACATCCCATCCGGCCATAAAAGGACTGATTTAGAAACCCTGTAGAAGACAAACTCATGGCATCTCTAGTTGAGGAAGAAAGTAATTCACCAGGATCTTCATTTCAGTGTTACCCTGCAAATAGTTCTTATGACAATGGGTTTTCTTGTTTTTATGTATTAATTTTAGAGGGAGATGAAAGGAGAGAGAAACATCAACTTGTTGTTCTGGTTAGTTATGCATTCATTGGGCCCTGTGGAACCGACAACCTTGGTGGATCAGGGGGATGCGCTAACCAACCGAGCTAACCGGCCAGAGCATGACCGTGTGTGTGTGTGTGTGTGTGTGTGTGTGTGTGTGTGTTTGGTTTGTCTTTTTATCCTCACCCAAGGATATTTTTTTCATTGCTTTTAGAAAGAGAAGAAGTGAGAGAAAGACACGTCAGTGTGAGAGAGAAGCATCCTTTAGTTGCCTCCTGCACGCCCTGGACCTGTGCTCTTGGACCGGATTGGACAACATTCCAAACAAGGGACCCGCACCTGCCAGGGCGACAATGTATTTTTTTTCCCACTAGTTTATTTTTTTTATTTCTTGAAATATATTTTATTGATTACATTATTACAGTTGTCTCATTTTTCTCCCCTTTATTCCCCTCTGCCTTGCACTACCCCCTCCCACCAGCATTCCCCCACCTTAGTTCATGTCCATGGGCCATACATGTAAGTTCTTTGGCTTCTCCATTTCCCATACTATTCTTACCCTCCCCCTGTCTATTTTCTACCTACCATCTATCCGACTTATTCCCTGTAACTTTTTCCCCATTCCCCCTTCCCCTTCCCTGCTGATAACCCTCCATGTGATCTCCATTTCTGTGATTCTATTTCTGTTCTAGTTGTTCACTTACTTCATTTTTGCTTTTGTTTTCATGTTCAGTTGTTGATAGTTGTGAGTTTGTTGTCATTTTGCTGTTCATATTTTTTCTTCTTCTTTTTCTTAGATGAGTCCCTTTAACATTTCATATTATAAGGTCTTGGTGATGATGAACTCCCTTAACTTGACCTTGCCTGGGAAGCACTTTATCTGCCCTTCCATTCTAAATGATAGCTTTGCTGGATAGGGTAATTTTGGATGTAGGTCCTTGCCTTTCATGACTTGGAATATTTCTTTCCAGCCCCTTCTTGCCTACAAGGTTTCTTTTGAGAAATCAGCTGATATAACTATCTCCTTTTCTCTTGTTGCTTTTAAGATTCTCTCCTTCTCTTTCATCTTGGGTAATGTAATTATGATGTGCCTTGGTGTGTTCCTCTTTGGGTCCAACTTCTTGGGGACTTTCTGAGCTTTCTGGACTTCCTGGAAGTCTATTTCCTTTGACAGATTGAGGAAGTTCTCCTTCAGTATTTATTCAAATAAGTTTTCAATTTCTTGTTCTTCCTCTCCTTCTTCTGGTACCCCTATGATTCAGATGTTGGAATATTTAAAGCTGTCCTGGAGGTTCCTGAACCTCTCCTCATTTTTTTTGAATTCTTATTTTTTCATTCTATTCTTGTTGAATGTTTATTTCTTCCTTATGGTTCACACCATTGATTTGAGTCCCAGTTTCCTTCCCTTCACTGTTGCTTGCCTATGCATTTTCCTTTACTTCACTTTTCATAGCCTTCACTTTTTCCTCTATTTTGTGACCATACTCACCATTTCTGTGAGCATCCTGATTACCAGTGTTTTGAACTCTGCATCTGATAGGTTGGCTATCTCTTCATTACTTAGTTGTATTTTTTCTGGAGCTTTGATCTGTTCTTTCATTTGGGCCATATTTTTTTGTCTCAGCATGCCTGTTACATAGTAAGGGGCAGAGCCATAAGTATTTGCCAGGATGGGACAACCCATGTCCCTGGGTTGTGGTGCTGTATGTGGGAGAGTGGTCCAAGAGGGAGCAATGCCACTTGCTTGGCTCTCAGCTGGCTTTCAGTCACTTCCCCCACTACCCACAAGCAAATTGGACCCTTCTCCTGCTGATTCCTGGGTGGGTGGGTTTGTGTACATTCTAGGACCCTGTGGGTCTCTCCAACAAACTCTCCTGTGAGGTTGGAAGTTTCTTCCATCACCGCAACCCCCACAGGTTTTTTTTCAATCATAGGTTTTGAGGCTTTATTTCCCCACTCTGGAACTCTGGTTTTCGTGGTCTGTTTCACTCCCCAATTTTTCCTTCCAGTTTATCTGCACGTAAATGTGGAACTGCCCAGTCTGCCAGCCACCACCTTGCCATGAGTCCTCTCCACCCGGACTGCCCATCTCTGCCACTCCTACCAGCCTGGATGAATGTTTCTGTAACTCCTTGGTTGTTGGACTTCCATACAGTTCAACTTTTGGGGAGTTCTGTTTATTTTTTGTTTTTAAATTTGTTGTTGTCCTTCTTGGGGTTGTGTGAGGAGTTAAAGTGTATCAACCTACGCCTCCATCTTGGCCAGAATGTATTTTTTAAACTTAATGATTAATACGTTCAAAGACAGACTGGAAACAAGATTGAATTTAAATTCAAATGCCTGATGCCACCTCTGAATTCCCCCCTTTTGAACATCTAGATGTTAGCAACACCGCCACATAGTGGCTACAGAGTTTTCTTTGGAAGAAACCAGAAGAGACAACATTTTTTCACACAATTCTTCGAAAATTATTAATGCATTATTAAACAAATATTTAATAATACCTCCTATGTGTCAGGCACTGCAGGTACCCCCACACCACCTGCTCTGCTTGAGCCAATTGGTCGGAATCATGCTATTCCACCCCCCAAGCGCCAGGACAGGTGGCAGGATTTTCTACTCTCTCCAGTCAATTTTCTCCCTGTCCCATTTCATCTCTTTCAGTGACACACAATTCAGAAACCAGATATCCCGGCCCTGAGCTGAAGTCAGCCCCTGTCTCAGCCTGCCTTGCCTGAGCATCCACAGAGATGTTAGCTTGGTCCTGTCCCAACCCTGGTCCGTGAGACGTGTCTGCTGATTCACTAGGCAGACCTTCCACACACCTGCGAGAACCACTGAAAACCACGCATGAACAAGTGAGTTATGTGGCTGGAGGCCACTCCATTGCACTCTAATTGCACCCAGTTAAACACAGTCACTAGCTCACTTGTACAAAAAGATTGGCAGAAACACTGTTCTTAAAGCCCTAAACCAGAAACGAGCCTAATACCCATCGTCTGCAGAATAGACATAAATTGTTGCAAATTCCCAGAGTAGAAAACTACCTCCCGATAAACAATATGTGACTAAATTGAACCAAATACGCAAGACACAAAAACATACCTTCAGTAAGATTCTATTTCATATAAAATTCAAAACAGGCAAAACCAATCTATCTCTTTTAGGGATGCATACATAGATGGCAAAACTATCGTCTAAAGAAGTGCAAGTAAGTGATTTTCACATGAGCCATCGTGTGTGGCTCACTTAAGGGCTGAGGAAGAAAGGAGGGTCATTATGAGGTCATTGGAGGAGCTTCTTGGACTATGAGCTATTTCTTGATTTAGGGATATATGTTTGCTTTATAATTAATCATCCAACACACTTATATGTTTATTGTTCCTTTGTCATATTTGTTATATTTTACAATTGAAAAAGAAAAGTAAAGAACTCAAAATTCTGCCAGGTTCAAAGATCTCTTGACAAACCTTTAGGACAGCAGAAATGCAAGTTTCATTGAAGTGGGGTAGCGACCTCGGCAGGAGGTCACAGATTATAATCTGACCTGAAAATTAGAAATATAGCCCAAATCTAAGGGAGAAAGCTAAATGGCCACCTCCTTTAGGTTGTTCAGTTGCTATTTTAAGATGTCGTTCAGGGTGTCTCCTTACTGTAGGGTTCAGAGTGTCTCATTACTGTAAGAGACATGGGTGCAGACACAGTTGTAGGAAGCCTCAGCAAACTGGAAACGCATTCCCAAAAATTGGAGAGCACAACCTTAAAAAGAGCAATTCATATGTCTAGCAGCACTTTCAAGAAGAAAATAAAACTAAAATCCGAGATGCCCCTAGTTCCAGAAAAGTTTCAAGCCAGAAGTAATGGGAAATGCGGGGGTGGGAGAAGCCGGGGCTAGACATAAGGATTGAACCAAGTAAAGAAATATGACAGCTAGAAACACTCCCATCCCATTGCCGAATTCATGAAGGGTCACGTGGTTTGGAGGCCTGACAACAGGTGAGCAGAATTTCGAAGGGTGGCGCTATCCCCAAGGACTTCAGGGATCTGTCTGTCCCTGCCATGCAGCAGTAGTGCCTGCCCACAGAAGGCATGCATTGGACGTTGACGTGATGAAACTGAAACCAGGAGAACAAAAAGGCTCCCAAACTCACCGAAGGGCTACCCCTGCACAAGGTGGTGCTGTTTGTGGTCCAGGCGGGAAGGCGGGGCTTAGAGTGCAGGGCCCTCATACCCTTGTAGTTAATGGGCGATCTGCCTGCTGCTCACTGTCCAACAGCCAATGAGAAGGGAGCTGTGCTCTGGCTGACTGAAAGGACACGCCCTGATGTGCAATGTGGGCCTTGAACTCGGACCTGGGGACCATCAGAGCCCCTAGATTGCGGAGATGTGGCCTCTAAGGGGCCCCCTACCCCGAAGCTGGTCCCACCCCCAGACCGTCCCACCTAGTGTCTTCATGTCTGCCTCCAAGGGCTGCCCCGGGAGCCCCTCCCCTGCCTTCTTGCAGCACCTGGCTCACCTCACCTGACCGGAGACCTGTCCCACGTGCGTTTACAGCCCTTGCTCAAGTAGGCGACCTTTCCTCCCTCCGGAAGCCCCCACCTGACAGGCACTCACTGTGTTCTTTGTAGCTGCCTTACCTCCCCACCCAGATGGCAAACCCTGAAGTCGGGACTTGCTCAGGTGTGTCTGCATCTCCCAGCTTCCTACCTGAGGAGGTCCGGGGGGGGGACGGGTCTCTTTAAACTTTACCCAGCTCGACCTAGCTCCTAGGACAATGCGCGTTCCCTTCTCCTGTTCAGAACAGAATTCGCTTTCCTGTCACTCCGTTACCTGGGAAAGAACTTTGTTGGATCCGAGGTGGCACAGAATTCCTCCGGGACCCCAAACCCTTCAGATTAGCCTTGCCGGCATGACGTTTTCTGCCTGCAGCGCTCGGGCTGAATTCGGCTGCTCAGAATAGGACATGTGGAAACCAATTAGGTTCTGCCCTAGAAACTCGATTCATGAGCCTTCCTCCTGCCGGGACATGTAGGACATGTAGGCCTGACCTGAAGACAAAAACGAGAGAAAAAAGTACTTAAAGTTGAGTCTGGAGTTTGCAGGAGCTGTACACCTTCGTGACCACGGAGGGGAAGCATAGCCGGGACCTTGCTTGTCTAAGTAATGTCGGAGCCTTATTTCGGGAAAAAAAAAAAAAAGGATTTTTCTATCCTGAGCATTTTCAAATCTCAAGGTCCGTGGAGGCCAATGAAAAACACTGACTCATTTGTTCCCGCAACTCTAGAAGCCTCAAGTCGTGTCCAAAGCAAAGGCAGCCTGCTGGGCAGAGGCCGTTGGGCTGGTGGCTGGGAAGTCAGTGCTGTCCCTGAGGGGAACCCACTGGACTCTAGCCGACATGCATGAGCAAGGAAGCTTCTCATTTGCAGAAACACCTGCAAAGTCCCTCTTGGTGCACTGCTGACCCCGGACTGGTGATGTTACCGTGGGTGGTTCGTCAGAGCCCGGGGAGTCTCCCCCATTGGCTGGGATGGTGGCCGGAGGAGGTTCTTCAACAGTGAGCATGCAGCAAGCTAAAAATATCAACCAACAGGGCCTGTGAAAAGCTATCAAGATAACTGGATATGGAAAATCCCAGCCCACTCCTGCTTCCAGGTTGGGGGTGGGACCAGGGGAAGGCAGGCATATGCGCCATACAAGTCAAAATGGCACAGGAGTGGGGTCGGGTGGACCAAAGAGGCCTATTCGTCTAGCCTGGGGAAAGAAGGGATCAGTCGGCAGGGAGACTCACCCAAAGCGTGAGTGCGAAGGAACGTTTGGGAAGTTGACTGGTCGTTTTGAGGAAGCACCTGGCCCATCCCACACCCAAACTAACATAATCCCAGGGGAACAGAGAAAGATTCACACTTCCTCGTGGCCCGTGGGCGTGTGACCTGCACTGGCCTGTTCTCCCCATGGGTCACGTAGCCTTAGCAGCCACGTGGCCCATAGCCTCTATGAAGGTCTCTCTGTCTCTCTCACTCGCTCGCTCATGGCTTCCTGGCTTGTGACTTGCACTAGCACAGCGCATCACCTGTTCTCTCCATGGGCTATGTGGCAGTCACATGGCCCACGGCCCCAAGAGGAAGCCTCTCGCTTGCTCTCTCGCCCACCTGGTGATGCACTTGCTGGTAAGCTCAAGTGCGCAAGCTGGCAGGTGGGTGATGATCTCGAGGAACCCGGCTCCCGAAGCCTGCCTCACCACATTCTCTCAGCCCAGCCCCACCCAGGCCTAAGGTCTTGATTCTTGGTCTGGCTGTTATGTGAGCTACTTGCCTGGGCCTCATGCATCCCTCTACGGATGTGGATAATGTATGATAACATACGTTTTCTTTTTCCTGCTATTTATACAATCCCACAGCCCTGAGCGAAACATGATGGCCGCGGTGATGATGATGATGATGATGATTAAGAATGACAACAGCAGCCTCAGCTGGGCAAGAAGCACCCAGGGTACAACTTCAGAGGCTTGGGAGCCCTTGCATTTCATGGGGCTGGTTGCAGACTGGAGTGTGGTTTTTGAATAGCCCCGGGGCTTCCTGCCTTCCGCTGCCTGGGGGTACAAGTGTCAGACTCCTCCATTCCCCAGCCTCCCTGCCGACCTGGCGCTGGAACACTGTGAGTGGGCACCTGGGAAACCAGCCATGGTGCAGCGTCCTCAGATGAGGGGAACAGGCCTAAAAGGGCAAACTGTACACAAGAAATAGCAGGCAATAGGGCGCTGCCAAGTCAGGGGTCTGAGACTTTGGCCTCAGTTACCCGTTACCTGTTTGCTGCTGCAGCCTGCACTCCCACCCCTGCCTCGGTCCCTCTGCCATTGAGCCTCACCCCTTCATGTGATCACCCCAGTTCATCTACCTTCACTCCCTGCTTGCACTGTCCTGACTGCCCTCCCCCGTCGCCCCACCCCAGCCCTCCTTGGTCTTCTAAAGTCAGGTCTGAACCTTGACCTTCTAAAGCCAGGACCAGCTACACAAATTGCAGAGCCCAGTAGAAAATAAAAGTGTGGGGCCCCTTGTTCAGAAGTTAGGAACTTGAAGGCAGTGGTAACAGAGAATTAAACTGGAGGCCCTGCTGAATGTGGGCCTGGGAGGCCACACAGGTCCCTGACAGTCGAGCTGACTCACAGCACTCTGGGCTGCCCTGGCCCTAGGGGCCTGTGACACACAGGAAGACTCTTCCCCCATTTGATCACCCGATACCCCAGCTGTGTGACCATCTTCACTAACAGTGGCCTCGCTGAAGGACCACATCAAACTAAAAGCCTGCGCAACAGAAGAAATGACACAACAAAAAGGCAACTTACAGAATGGGAGGAAATATTTGCAAGTCATATATCTATCTGATAAGGGGGCTAATTATCAAAAACATGTAAAGAACTCATATAACTCAGTAACAAAAAAATCTGATTCAAAAACGGGCAGAGGCCCTGGCTGGTGTAGCTTAGTGGATTAAGCGCGGGCCTGTGAACCAAGAGATCACGGTTCGATTCCCAGTCAGGGCACATGCCTGGGTTGCAGGCCAGTTCCCAGCAGGGAATGCACAGGAAGCAACCATACATTGATATTTCTCTCCCTCTCTCCTTCCCTTCCCCTCTGAAGATAAATAAATAAAATCTTTA
>CM052549.1:80294483-80326315 GCA_028533065.1 Trachops cirrhosus
GAGAGGAAAGCAGCGCAGGTCCTGGAACGGGACAGGCCTGGCGGGAGGGGAAGGGCGCCCTCACCGGTGCTGGCGTGGCGTGGCGGCGCCGGCAGTGCCCCCGCGCGCATGGCCTCGATGTCGTCCGCAGACGAAGCGCGGCGCACGCTGGCGCAGCTCTCTCTGGAGCGAGTCCGGGCCAGGCTGCAGCTGGAGCCGGAGGCGTCAGGGTTGAGACTCGGCGCCTGGGGCGATGGTTGCGGGCCCTGCGCGCAGGCGGGCGGGGAGCTGGGGCCCACCAACGCGCGTCGCTCCTCCGCGGGCCCGAGCCCCGCCACGTGGTTGTCCATGGCGGCCACCCCGTCCAGGGCCAGCGACTCGCTACTGGGAGCCGCGGGGGTCAGGTCCACGTCCACCACCACGGCACCCGGGGCATCGGCGCCTCCTGCGTCGCCCGCGCTGCCGGGTCGCACGGACGACTCCCGGGCCGTCAAAGCCAGCATCGCAGGCAGCTTCAGGCGGAAGGTCTTGGCGCGACCTGCGGGGAGAGGGGAGCTGTGTGGCGGGGGAGGGGTGGGGGTCCCACAGCTCCAAGTGGGCAGGCCCAGGACCTGGACGCCCTGACACCCAGCAGAGGACGGCGGGGAAGAGGGAATGCCTGCCAGCCGCCTTCACCGCACAGAACTCATCTCAAAAACAAAAAAATTTAGAATACAATCTTATCTAAGACTCTGAAAATAATAAAGTATTTCTTGAGCCACATACCACCGTGGTCTATACGCAAATGGTGGGCGACTCCAAACTGCCCCCGTGGGCAACACTGCCCCCACTACAGACGGGAGGGTACGCAGGCACAGTGAGCTGGGCGAGTTGCCGGGAGCCACACAGGGGCACGTGGGGGCCCGGTGCTGCCACTCGGCCTCAGCGGTGTTAACAATGCCGTTTTATTTTTATTTCTGTAAAGATTTTATTTATTTATTTTTAGAGAGAGGGGAAGGGAGGGAGAAAGAGAGGGAGAGAAACATCCATTGGTTGCCTCTGAAAGCGCCCCAACCAAGGATGAACCTGAAACCCAGGTTCCATGCCCTGACCGGGAATCGAACCAGCGACCTTTCGCTTTGCCTGACGCCACCCAACCCAGGGAGCCACACAGGCCAGACTGTCACTTTAGAGCTTGAGAAACCACGAGGTGGACTCCTTTGCCGTGACTCTAAAGAACCAATTAGAGTTAAACCCATGGGGAGGAGGGGTGTCCGGGCTGGAGCCACAGGGGACGGGGTGAGGCCCCAGTATCTGCAGCCATGGTGAATACCCCCTCAAATCTTCTTCTCCGTTATCCCAGGGCACAGCAGGGAGCTGGCCAGTCCAGGGGCAAGGCCCAGGGGCAGAAGTTCCCCGGAGAGACATTTGAGTCCCTGACAGATGGGGCCTTCTGACCAGCAAAGGGGGCTGCTCCCAGGTGGCCAGGGCTGACTGGGAGGGAGCATGCCCCATCGCTGGGGCCGGGGAGAGGGCCCCTCCTGGGAGCTGCTACGGAGGGAGCCCAAGCAGGTATGGTTAGGACACCAGCTGCAATCCTGCCCCGAGGATCCATTTGAATCGGGACTCAATCTGTCACTCCATCTCTGTCGGCCCCTCTTGAGCCTGATGGGACCGGGCCACATCCTCGGTAACCTCTGAAGGGACCCCGAATGCCCATTCCTTCTCGCAGGGCAATGGCCTTGGGTGGCCTCAGGGCCCCAGAAAAGGGGCATCTCATATTCCCGCACCAGCCCGAGTGCGGCCACCCCTACCTGGAGCCAGCCAGCTGGTGGGGGGCCCGCGGTGATTGGCGTCGCGGGCCGGGGACCCCGCCAGGTCCTTCTCCATCACCACCTCGAAGTTGAGGATGAACATGATGACGGCCCCATCCTCGTTCTTCACGGGCACCACGTCCACCAGGCACAGGAAGCAGCTCCCTGCGGGGTGGGGGACACGGCCACTGTGGCACCAAGGCCCCTGGGTGGGCAGAGCAGAAACCCGAAGGGGCCCGTCCACGTCTGCCTCCCCCACCGCCCCCGTGCCGGGGTCTCCTGCCCCGCCCTCCGGCCCTGCGCCTGCCAGGCGGGGCTGCTGCCCTCGGCTGCCCGCTCCAGCTCGCTGCCTGCCGGCCGGCTGTCCGGCCGCTGCTCTAGCTCTTCTGCTCCACTAGGCCGCCTCTCCCTGAGTGCCCGTCCCTCACCTGGCTCTAGCTCCCTTCTGCCCCCACCTGTTCATCTCGTTCTCCCTCTCCTCTCAGTTTACCCTCGCTTTCCCTCACGCACGCTAGTGTAGGGCGGCAGTGAAGCCCCCAGACTCACAGGCCCAGGGTGCCTGGGTTCAGACCCCACCTCTGCTGCTTAGTCATTTATGCATCACACATACACGACATTCCCTTCCTGTGCCTCCTTCTCCTCATCTATGAAATGGGAGCGATGCTAGTCCCTTTGTCCTGAGTTGTAAAGATGACGTCAACACATGCTGAGCGCCTAGGGCCGTGCCTGGCGTGCCCTGGACTCCACCCCCGGGTCAGTGACTCCTCTCTGTCCCCATCCGGGCTGTCTCCACATTACCCCCCCCCCGCTGTTGTGTCGGTCCACAAGACACGTTCAGAAGTGGAGAGCAAGAAGTTCAAAACCACTACAGCAATTCGACATTGCAAGGCCGTCCGAGCACGCGATGCTGCCTTTCACAAAGGCGTGGGTCTGTGACACGTTAGAGATGATGACGTGTGACGCTTCCCCAAGAGTCTCGAAGCACACTGCTTCTAGATCGTGCACGTCTGTCTGTCCTTGTCTCCCTTTCCTCTCCCAGTCTCTCTGCCTCTCTCTCTGTCTGGCCACCAGGTGAGGCCAGGCCACCAGGCCACCAGGCCACCTCTGCTCCCTGTCCGGCGCACAGTCCCTCACCCTCCTCTCTGCTGATTTCTGAGGGAGGCCCTGACACGCCTATCCGCCTGCTCTTCCTCCTTCTCCATGGGCCCCTGCGGCCACCAGGCTTCTCCCGTATCTCCCTTTCTCCCCGGGGTCAGGGGCAGAGGCTTCTTTCCTTGTCTCGCTCCCCCTACCCACCTGTCTTCTCTGAACTGCAGGGACCTGACTTGCCAGTGCCTGTGTCCCCTCTGCTGGGCCTGGCACCTAGAATGACGCAGCAGGGAGCAGGTACTGCCCAGCGGGCTTAGCGATGGGGCAGTGCTGATGGGGAGGGAGGGGCCAAGGATGGACAGGGGTGGAGAGGGGGTGGCGCTGGTGAGTTGAGTCCAGGGAGAGGCCAGCAACCTGGGAGCGGGGGCTGTAGACAGTGTTTGGTGTCAGCCACCGGGCCCTGGGGGCCCAGCCTCGAGGAGTGCTCGGCGATGGCCTGAGCAGACCGGGCATGAAGGGCCTGATTCCTGCAGACCAGCGATTCTGACAGCTGTGGAATCCCTCCCACCGAAGGAGAGCCTCTGAAACAGGGTGGTGCTGGGATGAGGGGGCGCTAAGCCAGGGGAGGGGCTGGCCAGGAATTCTGCACCCCACTGAGGTCCTTCTGGCTCCACCCTTGGAACCTGAGCCCGGGTTTCTGTCTGGACCTCCCACCAGCAGCCTCTCCTGTCCCCTGACCTCTGGCCCCTGACACTGACCAACTGAAGCACAGCTGTGGCGTCCAGAGCTGCAGGGGGCCGGTCCCAGCTGGAGACCGTTTGGCACCCAGACGGCCCGCCTAGGGTTTATGCCCTAATATGGTGATGGCCGGCAGCAGCCTGGACAGGGACTGGCCCTCATCAGGGCTCGGAGAGGTCAGAGACAGGACACCTCAGCCCTGGAGACCCCCCAGGGCCCCAGTGACCCAGGCGCCTGACCCCCACTCCTCACCAGGAAACCTGGCCCAGGGAAGAGTCTGGAGCCCAGAGGAGCCAGCCTTTCGGGACGGCCTAGGGATCCTGGCCTCGAGGCCTCAGCACCCGGGCCACTCCATTCAGACGTCTGAACAAGAGGGGCCGGAACTGCGTTCTGCAGCCGGGACAGCCCAGGACCCTGGCGTCGCAAATCAGAAACTCCAAACAGAAGCCCCGGTGGGCCTCAGGCTCACCCCTGCCCGTCCGCACACACTCACACACGGGGCCCCCTCGGCCCTCTCTCCCTCTGTGACATTCAAGGAATTTTTCCTTTCAAATAACCCTGTCAGAGCCCAGCTTATTCCAAAAATGTGACCTGGAGCACTGCCTGACGGCTGCGGGAAGCGGCAGGAGGAGGGGCGGCGCCAGCTGCTACTTTCAAGGGGAAATGGGAGGAAGGAGAGCGGCTGGCCCGAGTCAGCCAGGGCTCTCTGAGGCTCTGCCTCCCACTCCTCCGCCGGATGGCTGGGTCTTCTGTGCGCCGCACGTCGCGCACCTCCAGCCAGACCTGCCAGCGGACCCCATTCCACCCTGGCTGGAAGCATGGGGTGGGGGGGTCCCTGAGGGCAGCTGAGGGTCAGCCAGGCCAAGGGTGAGGCACAGGGACAGCGGGAGCAAATTCCAGCCTGCGGGCAGGTGGGCTCTGACCCGCACACAGCGGAGATGCTAGTCCGAGCTGAGGTGCTTCCGGCAGCCCCGCGCTGGCACGTGCACACACAGCAGCGCCGCGCCTGCCCATCACTCGAGCCTCTTCGGCCTCCGCCCTGGCCCTGCCCTCAGGGAGGCTCCCGCAGGAGCGGAGGCTAGCTTGGGCTGGTGGAGCAGAGTGAGGATGCAGTTCCGCGGGCGGCCACACAGTGGCAGGCGCGGCCCGCGGTCCTGGGGCGCCAGGGCCCGATCCAGCGTTCAGGGAGGTAGGGCAGGGGTGGAGGGGCCCCGGCAGGGGTGGAGGGGCCCGGGCAGTGGAGTCAGGTGGCCTTTGCTCATTGTGTGAGAATGACCTTGGGCAAGTCACCTCCCGTCCCTGAGCCCCAGGGTACTTGTCTGCAGCACGGGGAGGTCGAGCCCACCCCACGAGGCTGGAGGATGATGTGTGTGAAGCAGGAACAGGACTCGCAGGTGGTCCTGACACTGGGAGAAGAGGGGAGGGAGAGACAGGTGGATGGGCATCAGCCATGGAGAGGCCCCGGGCCCCCTGGCTCATGTGGCTGATGCCAAGAACATCTCACTCACATCCCCCAACCCCCAGCCACAGCGGAAGACCCCTGGCTCCCAGTGAGGAGGCTGGGTGCCCAGCCTTTGCCTGCCTCCTGGGGCTCGGGATGCCCTGGGCCCCGCAGGGATGGAGATGAGGAAAGTAGACACGACCATGCAGCTCACCGCAGGTCACTGAGGAGGGAGGGTGAGGCGACAGCGGGAGGGACCCTGGGGGAGAACGCGGCCTGGACGCCTTCCAGGTGCAGCAGGTACAGCTCCTCCTGACCCCGGGGAAGGGCTCTGTCACTCGTCAGAACACAGCGCTGGAGGACTTTCATCTGGTGCCAACCCCGGGGCATCATCTCTGCCCAGCATCCCAACCCAGCCTCGGGCCCCACCCGCAGTCCCAAACCGGATTTCCCACCCCTGGTGCCCCAGGCCTCAGCTGCATCACGGGCAGGCCTTATCAATCAGGGCAGTAGGGGCTGGGGTGGGGGCCAGCTGGGATGCTGGGTGTCCTTCGGCAAGCCCCCAGGTCAGATCTCGGTCTGCAAGCTGGGTGACATCGTGGCTCCTCGGGGGTGGCTCCTCTTCCCCCACGGGCATTCGCTGAGGGCACCCATGTGAGGCGCCGGGGCAGCACGAACAAAGCAGGCCAGCACCTGCCCTCACTGCAGCAGGAAGTCAGCAGGACCCTAAGTCAGAGCCCGGGCAAGACGGAGGAAGAGAGGAGAACCCAGGCAGAGGGGCGGACCCCAGGGAGCAGAGCTGATCTGCCCAACCGTCAGAAAGCCTGGGCAGCTGCTGTGTGACCGTGAGCAGGTCACTCACCTCTCTGAGCATCACACTCCCCGGGGGGACCGCAGGGCTGAGTGATTCCCGCCCGGAGTGCCGGGTGAGATGACAGATGGCTGAGAGGAAGCATCCAGAGCGGTAACGAGACAGGGTGCTGGGGCCCTGCAGGGAAGGTGACCTCGGAGAGGCAGCCCTGGTCCCCTCCCGGCCCCGCACCCCGCAGGAGGAGCTGAGCCCAAAGTCACGCCGAGGGCAGGAGGCTGGGGCCCCAGCCGACCCGTCCACCCCCAGGCAGAGAGGCTGTCTCCGTGCAGCCCAGGGCTGTGCAGTGTCAGGTTATATTTAGCCTGGTGGCGGCGACAGGAAGATGCAGAAGGAGCGGCTCCTGGACGGGGGCCACCGTGTCACTAACACGGCTCTCATGGACAGCCAGGGGCCTAGGAAAGCCAGGAGCATTGCAGGCCTGGGGCACAGAGTGGGGAGCTTGAGAGGCCAGTCAGTGAATGAGTACGTGTGCCAGAGAGAGAGAGAGAGAGAGTGTGTGTGTGTGTGTGCACGTAACACAGAGAGAGACCATCTTCGGTGGGGACTGGCTTCGGGGGCTGAGTGAAGCAGACAGCCCTGGGGAGGGCGCACTGCAAGGCAGCAGCTGGAAGCCCCAATCCAGACCCTGACTCACACAGAAAGGGGGTCCCCGGACAGACCCCCTACCACCCTCCAAGCCTGACACCTTCCCAGGGGGCTAGAAGGCCATGCAGAGGGTCTCAAGGGCCTACACGTGGGCATCTGGACCCCCAAACACACTGTGTGTGGCCTGCCTGCATCATCCCCCTTCCCAACCACAGCAACAGCCTCAAGAGAAGAGTCTTCTGGAAAAACTCGGGGCCTGGCCCTGCCCTGTGCCAGCCTGCTTGGTGCCACTCGACCTCTCAGGGACACAGCCTTCTGGTCTGTCGAGTGGAGTCACCGGCCTTGCGCCCCAGAAGCCCCCGGAGGTGAAGCAAGGCCATGCCCAGGTGGGGGAAGTTGCTCTCGTGGCCCCATCTCCTCCCAGCCCGAGGCCTGCACACTCCACCTCCCTCTTCCACTTCCTGCAGTCTGTCCCCCAAGACTCCTTCAGGATCCACCGTTCCTGATCACATCGGGCCCTTACCTTCACCTGCCCTCCCAGCTGGGTCTCCACCCCTGCACACACTGGCAGGCTGAGTCCCAAGGAGGCCATCCCCCCGTGCACCCCAGCTTTGCCCGGCCTCTGCTCCACTCCCCGCAGAGATCCCTGAGCCCTCTGCTCTCTTCCTGTCCCGCTCTGCAGGACCCTGCTACAGATATCTCCTGGACGGCTCCATCCAGCCCACACAGAGGTTTCACACTGAGAATGCTTCTAAACCTATGTCCCTGATTTGGGAGATACTTGCATGCTGGCTTCTGGAGTGAGCTCCCCACCCCAGCCCCCAGTCGGAGCCCTGAGGCCAGGGTCAGGGCGGCTTCTTGGGAGATACTGGGCAAGCGGGTGTCTGAGGACTGACCGTGGACTCGGCAGTGACCTGTGCTGACACGTGTGTGCAAACAGGGCAAGCTTCTGGAAGTGTGCCCCATCTTCACGCACAGCATACCCCAGAAAGCCTGGGGGTGCCTTGAGGACAGCCCACCCTAACTCCAGCTCTCGGTCAGCCAGAGCTTCTCAGCCATTCAACTTGTCGTCCCTCCGGGACTCGCCCACCTCACGGGACACCGGGACGCGCCATCGGAGACAAACACACGGGACGCGCCATCGGAGACAGACACACAGGAAAGCCTCCTGAAAAGTCAGAGGGAACATTCGAGCATCAAAACACGTGACGGGGACCCAGACATAAAGAGAGAAATCCTGCATTGTGCGCAGGTGATAGGATCCTCTCCCCGAAAAGGCAACCAAATCAACAGATCAACTAGTAGAACCAGCAACGGGGTTCAGTAAGGCCGCCTGGGCCAGGATCAGCCCACACAGCAGACAGCGCTTCCCTCCACCAGCACAGAGCTGTCAGAGCCGGCGGTCCGAGAGAAGACCTCTTTCGTAACAGCAGCAGAACGATAACAGAGCCAGACACTGAGCGAAAATGCACACAGCCTTTAAGAGGGGGGAAAAAAACAAACCAAAACCTTAAACTAAGAAAGATCATGAAATGTGATACATGGAGGGGCAGCCCAGGCTCTTGGGTGGGACAAATATCACAACAATGTCTGTTCTCCCCAAATTCATCTATAAACCCAATCTAATCCCAATGAAGATGCTAATGGGGTTTTTCTTTCCGGGAACTCGATGAAGTTTCTCTAAAGTTTGTAAAGAAAAAGAGAGGCCCACAGATACCTATAGCAACCTTTCAAATGAAGAATAAAGAGAAAAGGTTGGCTTTCCCAGGCACTAAGATACACTAAATGTCACTGCTTTTTTTTTTCAATGCCGTTTTGATGCAAGGAAAGATAAATAAATATTTGGGACAGAACAGAGAGGTCAGAGAGAGACCCACACATATCCCTGGGTCATGAGCCAGTGATACAGGTGGCCCCACAAATCAATGGAAAAGAACAGACTGTTTACGAGACGCGCTGGGAAAATTGGCTCACTACACGGAAAAATATACAACCTGATCCCTCCCTGACACGGCACCCAGAGGTAGGCTCAGGGCGGATCGAAGGCCCAGCTGGGAAAGGTGAAACAGCAGAGTAACCAGAAGGAAAAGTAGACCTTTGCAGCCTCAAGATGGTGAAGGATTTTTTCCACAAAACTTTGAAGGTGCAAATGAGGCCAACGCTCACTAAATCGGTGTCAAAACTAAGTTTCTTTGTCGGAGAAATTTAACAGGCAACGGAACGCGAGAAGAGATTTGCCGTATCTTGATTCAGCAGGAACTGATATCCAGAATTCACGTGTTGAATATTTAACTCTGTGTGTGTGTGTGTGTGTGTGTGTGTGTGTGTGTGTGTTTACACATACACAAGCAACTCGTGCAAACCAACGGGAACAAAAGACAGTGGTTTTTTCCACAGAGGAGTGAGCAAAGGATAAGGGCGGGTGACTGACAGGCACATAAACCCCAGAGGCTCTCCAGCCTAAGAGGTGGACGCTGGGTGAGCGAAGGCAAAGAGATGCAAATTTAAGCAGCAAAATATCACTTTCACCAACTGGACTGGCAAAAATTAGAGAGGAAGCTGAGGCCGACTGCGGCAGAGATCGGGGACCGGGAGTCTCCTGTTCTGGGCAGTCAGGTGGGTAGGACTCTGTTGAATGAAGTGTCCGCAGGCCCCCTGACCCAGCAATTCCACCCCTGGGGATGTAGCCCGAACACACCCTCCCACGAGTCCCAAGGGGCCACGGGTGAGCGTGGTCACGGCAGCATTATCTAGGGAGACGCTGGGTCCGGACCATCATACCCCCCTCGGGCGAACAGGAGGTGGGTACACCCCACAGAAGATGCAGCTACAGACTGGATGTCAAGTAGCAGCCTCGAGGGACTCAAAGGCATTCATTCTCCTGGGTAAGAAAAGTGAGCACCAGAACACAATAGCTAGCACATACAATTTGCATAAATTAAGCTTCTATGCATCCAGACAAAACACACATTTCATTTCGCAAGAACATATGCAAGCAGCACATTCGCAGGAAGTACGTTTGAATGGTTGCCTAAGGGGAGGGTAATGGGACCATGGAGTGAGAGAAAAAGAAGACAAAAATTAAGTGAAAGAGGAAGCAAAAAAGTAACACAGATATCGTGCGTGGGTCCCATGATTTGGGGGAGAGGTGGGGGCTGTGGCCAGCGGACGCCTGGGGCGAGGGAGGAGAGGGGCGAGGTACGCGGGGGTCCTGTGCAGGACACAGGGCAGGGAAGAGCACCGTGGGACACAGGGACGCTGAGACCCTTCCCCAGGGTTGGCCAGGACCCGCGGCCCCGGGGCTGACACCGGCCTCCAGGCAAGCGGAATGAGCCTTGACACTGGACTCTGCCTCGCGGGCACCTACCATCTGATTTTGGGCGCCTCTCCCAGCAGCACCTGGGGGGCAGGTGTTCGCTCCCACTCAGCAAATGAGGAACTGTGGCCCTGGAACCCAGCTGGAACCCACATTTCCGGAGGCCCGGAGCCCACCACACCCCACAGGGGCCCTCCGGGGCAACACGGCCTGCGTGGCAGTTCCCGGTGCTGGGCAGGGCTCCAGGGCAGACACAGGAAAGCCGGATTCGAGCTCCCACTCAGGCCACCTCTCCCTGGCCCACCCCGCTCTGGCCCAGACAGCCTCCCCAGCCTCTAACCCCTGTCCCTCTCAGCCCCTGCATTCCGTGAGGCTGAGGCTCTTCATGGAGGGAGCAGTGGAGGCCCAGAGGTGGAAAGGGATCTGCTCAAAGTCACACAGCAGCTGGGTCACGGAGCCAGAACCCGCTCCCAACCAACGGACAGGAGTGACAGAGTCACTGACACCTGTACAGGACTCTGCACCAGCACACTGTCCACCTCATCCATTCATTCACGGACTCACTCATTCCTCCACTCCCTCGTTCGGCACACACGCACACAAGCATATACTGAGCTCCCACTACGCACCAGACACGGAGACTCACAGAGAACCCCGCAGACCACTGTCTGCACCCACGGAGCTTACAGTCCAGCGGGAGAATTCGGACATGGCGGCCTCGGGCAGGACTGTGACCAAAGGGACGTGGTGGGCCGAGGAGAAGACCCTGCCCGGCCCTCCTCCTGCCCCGTGTCACTTAAATACAGAGAGGTTCATTTGAGGCCAACCACAGTGCACAGCGCAGGGATCTTTACGGGCCCTACAGTAAGGACAGGTGGGGGGCCGCTCCCCTATGAGTCACCTGCCCCAGGTGTCCCTCCACGCCCCGAGCTGTGGCCCTGACCCCAGGGCTCTCCTCCCAGGACAGGGGGGAAAGTTTCTGTTAAACTCCCCCCCCCACACACACACACACTAGGGGCTCGATAATTCCACTTCCTCCCTGCACACGGCGGGCGGGGTGATGGGAGAGAGAGAATGTGTTTGTAAAGAAAAATGCTCACTCTCCACCCAAGCGAAAGGTTCTCTAATGGAGGTATGTCAGACACGCTCGGGGAAGGTGTTTAAGCGTGAAAGGGCTTTCTTGGAACCTGTCAAGACGCACCACCCTGGAAGCCACCTCTGGGCAGAAAAGAGGCTCCGTCTCCTGGGTCTCACCCCTGCCCCCACGCCGGCCCTCCTGATGCCCACAGCCCCCCACCCCCAGAGCCCAGGGCCACCGTCAAACTCTGCTCCCAGCACAGCCGGCCCGTGCAAATATTTACATAGCTCCTCTCCGGGGGTTACAGCAGACACAACACAGAGGAGCCGCCCTCCTGACAGTCTCCAGACCCCAGAGGGGGCCAGGAGCGCCCACCCCGCTGTCCTGGAGAGCCTGCCTCGCTTCTGCCTCCAGGGACAGGAAGCCCCCCGCCCCCGCGCAGGCCAGGGCACCATGCTCCCACTGAGGAATGCCTCCTTCTGAAACCTCCGAGGAAAGGTGCTGGGTGGGAGAGCCCTGGGCACCTGCAGGTGCCCCACCCTGCCCTGTCTCAGAAGGCCCAAGGTGGAGGAAGCCCCTGGTGGCTTCCCCCCACCCTGGACAAGCGCTCCCTTTGACTATCCTTGTCCTCTGGGCTGCTCCCAGGCCGAGGACACACCTAGGCACCAGCCCCCGTCCGCCTGGCCTGCCCAGCTCTGTACACCCTGGGGCCACTTCACCGGAACCCGGTGCCAGTACCGGGAGGCAGCAATGCAGTGCACTGCTGGGGGTGGTCTGGGGCCTGAGGACCAGGGCCTGGAGAGGACGGAGGGCAGTGAGTGTCTGAGTGTGTAGGGGGGTCAGCCATGCTGGAGAAGGAGGGGTGTGGAAGTGTCACAAGCAGGAGTCTGGTTTTAGGGGACAGGGAGGAGCTGGGGAAATGGCCCCGGGTGTGTGGAGGGTCACAGAAGGCCCACAGAAGTGGCACTGGTGCCAGAACTGCCTCCACAGGCACCTGGAGGCTGGGGTCTGAGTCTGGGGACCGTAAACCAGTGGATCTGGGGCTCAGGCTCCCTACAGGCACGGGACACCAGGGCGCAGGCCAGCAGGCTGGTCTCCACCCCTCCCCCAGCCTGCAGCTCAGCTGTTGCAGTGGGGGCCCTCTGACCCTGTTACCATGGCAACCAGCCTGCAGCTGGAGCAGAGAAGCAGACAGACTCTTCTCTAGAGACACCCCCATCTCCACCCACGCACGGGCTCCTGGGGACACAGGGAAATGGAGATCAGGCCAGTACAGGCAGAGGTACAGGGAGCCAGACAGAGCCCGGAGGCAGGAAGGCTCAGGGGTGCCGGTGGGAAGGAGGAGAGAGACAGACACAGGAAGGAGATAAAGACAAAGGGGCCAGAGAGTCAGCAGGGAGGGAGCCCTGGGGACAAGGGGAGCAGCGGAGACCGTGGGCACAGGCAGACAGGCCCAGCGCGGCGGGAGGCGGTGTGCAGAGAGATGGCAGAAACGAAGAGCAGAGGGACCACAAGGGACAGAGAGCAGGGTCCTCCGCCAGGCCTGGCAGAGGAGGAGCCTTGCTCAAAGGGACCCAAGGCCATCCCCATAGCGATGTGGGGCTGCAGGTGCACACCAGCGGCCTGCTGCCCGGCCATGGCCCCAGGCCCCGGCCACCAGCCACCGCCTGCCAGCCCCACACCGCCCTGAGGCTCTGCTCCCAATGCCGCCTTAATCCTGGGCCTGCCGCTAAGGGGCACGGACCCAGAGCCAGCAGCGAGCGGCCCCTGGCACCCCGCATCTCTCCCTCCAGCCCCTGCCGCCCCCCAGTCCAGCCCCCCTGCCTCCCAGCAGTCCCAGCAAGTCCGTAACGGAGCTGTCTGGCTCCAGGCCCTGACACTGCACAGAGCTAGGCCAGAGGCACCGACACGGCACAGCTGTCCCCACCGGCGCCTGCCAGCTAAAGGCCCCGCCTCCTGCCCAGAGACCCACCTCCCTGGGACCGAAGCCCAGGGACCCCCGCCCCCCAGGCAGAGACCCTGAGGATGACCTGGACAGAAATAAGAGGTGGCCCTAGCCTTCTGCGCCTCCCTAGTGTGCCCTGGAGCGTAGGCATGAGCTCGAGCGTCTGTGCCCACAGCCCCGGTCAGGCCCCGGGGAACCTCCCAAGGGACTGAGTGTCTCACGGCAGGGGCAGGGGAGGCCGAGGACATCTGTCTGCATCCTAGGCCTCCAGCGCCAGGAGAAGAGGGGACCCACATGACCCGAGGGCCCAGGCTGGCCTGTTGGCCAACAGGAGATACCTGATCCCATGGAAACTGTGTGAGAGCAGGGAAGGAGGCAGGCAGAGAGGGCTGGCATGGGGTTTTCTGGGTCATGGCCCCATTTGGAGTCATAACCTGAAAGGGGCAAAAGAGAGTGAACCTGGACGAGGGGCCTGAGTTCTAGTCCCACTCCCTCCACTGATTCTCCGGTAACTGGACCTCCGCTTCTCAGTGTCTCCATCTGTAACTCGATAGTGGGTGAGATGAAGTGATCCTCAAGGCCACCAAGATTCCATAATAGTGCCTCTGCAGGAGGGTCCCTTGGCCATCCTCTCCCACAGGAGCCAGCCTGGAGCAGGAGGACGAACATAAAGCACTCGGGCCCCTGGTGCCACAGAGTCGAGTGGGCACATTATCCCAGAAGTAGAAGTGGGCTCAGGGCAGGAACCCACGCACCCCATCGCCCATGACTGCCGGTGTTAGACCCGAACCCAGGACTAATGGACTCCCATTCTGTTCGTTACACCAACAGTCTGCAACTCGCAGACTGAAATCGTACGTAAAACGCATCCACAGCACCCCTGTAACTAGCGGGTGCCACTTTTAATATACGGCAATAGTGCAGAGTGAGCAGGGCTCCGATCGACAGACACGGTTCCATTCCCAGCTCGGCCACTTACTAGCTGTACAACGTTGGAAAAGTTTCTTAATTTCTCTGACCTTGTTTCCTCATCCATAAATGGAAGGGGAAAAAATGTATCTACCTCCCAGGGTTGTTGTGAAGATCCCAAGAGATAATGCAAGTGAAACACGCAGCACCGCGTCCAGCACATTGAAGCCGCCCACCGACACCAGCTAGGACTAGATGGCCAGGCAGATACGAAAGCAAATCTGCTCTGATCGAGGTTCTGGGAGGCATCAGTGAGAAGGCAGACAGAAGGTCCTGCCTTCCGAGTTTCCATATAGGCCGCAGCCCCTGCCTCCTGGCCAGAACTCCCACGTGCTGTGAGCAAATCTCCTTCCACAGGGTTCCAGTGACAGTGGCTGTCTAATGCTGTGCAGTGATGTCACAGGCCGGGCACCCCTACAAAAGCAGGGCCGTCGGCGGGTACGAGCTTGGACTGGGAGTGGCAGGCAACCCTGAGCATACAGGGGAGGTCCCAAGGATGAGGCAAGCCGAGGGGTGTGGGGCTGCTGGCTCCCTTTGCCTACCCCGGGGGGAGGCAGAAGATGTTGTCTACAGCAGGTAAGCCCCCTGTGGGCAGAACCCCCCCCTCGCTCCGACTGTTCACTGGTCCACCTGCAAGACCCTAGGTTCAGTAAACACTCATCGGATACACCCTGGTGAGCAGCAAGACCTGCTGTGTGAACCTCCAGAGCAAAGCCCACCCCGCGGTGACAGACACGTTGTGGGAACAGTCCCGCCCAGAGCTCTGTTTATGCGATCTCTGATCTCCATCTCCGGAAGCCCAGAGCAGCTGGGCTAGGAGGCTATGGCTGAGCCAAGACACCTGGCGCAGGAAGGGATGGCAGCAGGCGGGGCCCTCAACAGACGAGACAAAGGGAACTGAGGTTGGGGAGAGGCACGCACTTCATGCCAGGTGCGGCTGAAGTGCAGAAAAGAAAGGGGACTGGGAGGGGCAGCGCAGAACGAGCCACAGTCCTGCGATCCTCCCCACCTTGGTCCTCGGTGACTTTCCCAGACCACAGTCCGTCACGAGGCAGGGTCTGCCCTAGGTTAGCGAGAGGCCTGGGACCAGAGGGGAGTGCCCAGCCACCAGCCTGACCCATTACTTATGTCCACGCACACATCTGCCATCGCAGCTGCGCCCAACTCCAGCCTACCTAGCTCAACGTGCCCACATCTGCCCGGGGTGGAAGAAACCAGAGGTGCCAGGCTCACCACCAAGCAGCCCCTTGGTTACCCCGGAAAATCATCCCACCAGAGTGAGTGAGGGAAAGAGACTCTGACCGCCTGCAGCTACACTGCCCAGCGCTCGCCTCCCACCCGGCCCACTGCAATGGCCCCAGCTGGGGTCATGGCACTACAGAACCCGCCTGGGCCCCAGCCGTGGTCCAGCAGACCTCCACCCCTTTCTCGGTCCCCACACCCGGTCTCCTCAGACCCGCCCTCGCCGTTTGCCCCGCCCCTTGTGACCCCGCCCCATCGCGGCCCCGCCTACCATCCTTCCGGTAGAAAGCGATCTCCACTTTGCGCTCTTCCGCGCCCAGCAGGGCCTGCGCGATCTGCGCGGCGGCGCGGCGCTGAGTGCGCGGCCCGTGCAGGAAGTCGCAGGTGCAGGGCCGCTGCATCACCTCCGCCCGCGAGTAGCCGCACAGCTCGCAGAAGCCGTCGTTGCAGTAGATGACGGCACAGTTCTCCACCCGAGCGTTGGCGATGATGAACTTGCGGCCTGGGGAGGGGGGTGCGGGGATAAGCGGGCACGTGAGCGCGGACCCCTGCCTCGAAGGCTCCCAGCCCTTCCCTACATTCTCTTGTCACGCAATGCCGCCCGCCCGGGGACCCCCCGCCCCAGGGAGCACAGCGGGGCCCGGGGTCCCCAGCAGGGGGCGAACGCAGCTGTGCCGACACAGGTGCCTCGGCTGGCCCGGCTGACCGCGGGCCCCCTCCCTCGCCCAGCGGGCGGACTGGCTGCGTGGCTTCCCCCGGGCTGGCGGCCAGAGGCCTGCCGCCCCCTCCGCGCCTGGGGCCGAGGCCAGCCTGGGCGGGTGTCAGCAACGCGTGTCAGCAGCCGCGGCGGAGGGATAAACACTGGGCCTGGAGAAGGAGACTGGGAAGGGCCAGAGATGGCGGCCAGCCTTCCCTTTGCACTGGCTCATTCAGCTTCTCTTCCTGACGCCCCCCCTCTCTAGACTGAGCGCTCTCTGGGCACGCCTTACTCCGGGGATCCCCAGGGAATCACTCCCCACAAGTATCAGTACTTCCCGGAAGGGCATCAAAGGCTGGGGAGTGGGCGCAGCACTAAAGAGGATGAGGAAAGTACCACGTGAGCACCTGCTATGCTTTATCTCATGTGATACTGACAACCCCCGAAAGCAGTCATCCCCGTATTCTCGATGAAGAAACTGGGGCTCCAGAGAAGTTCACAGCCATGCCCACAGACTGCAACTCGTAAATGACAGAGCCAGCTTTTGAACTCAGTTCTGGCAGAAGGTGAAGGAACACGCGGAGGGCCACAGACAGAAGCCCAAGGTCACAGGGAGCAAGGAAAGGGACCTACAGCCCCAACCCTGGAAACACCTGGAGCGAGGGGCAGGCCCGAGACGGTAGCCCACTGGTAAGCAGGCAGATCCAGGCAGGGAACCTCCCCCGGGGATGTGAGGGCTGCCTCAGGTTCGCCCCATCAGGGATGAGGTGCCCGAAGGACCCATTCCAGCTACACTCGGCTCACCCCCTCCACGCGTGCCCTGAGAGCCAGGCTGGCCGGTGAGCAGCAGGCAGGCAGCAGAGGCTTGTGCCAGGGAAGATGCTCCTGGGATAAGAGCTTTTTATAAACACAGAAGTTTCCGGCCACTTTGGCCTTTAATGCCGGTGCTTTCAGTAGCGGTCGGAACTCTGCCCCCTCCCTCTGCAGCGAGCACAGGCCTCAGGCTGCAGCCCCAGGCGATCCCAGGGACTAGGCCTAGTCCATTGCCGCAAGGTAGGCTCCTCCTGCCTTGCTCAACCGTCCCTTACCCCACCCTTCAGGAAGTTACTTTCTGAACTTGGGCCATCATTAGGTCAGTTCCCCAGGCCCCCTAAAACTCCCAGGCGGTGGTCAACCCCAGCCGT
Source organism: Trachops cirrhosus (assembly GCA_028533065.1). Lineage (NCBI taxonomy): Eukaryota > Metazoa > Chordata > Mammalia > Chiroptera > Phyllostomidae > Trachops > Trachops cirrhosus. The sequence goes on from CM052549.1 coordinate 80,311,411, forward strand.
CAGATCTCTCTGTCACATATAAACACCCCTGACTCAGCCTCCATATCCACCTGCGCCCAAGGCAGTCCAGAGCACCAGCTTCGGAGGAAGAAGAAACAGCTTGGCCCCCCTAGCCAGGCCGGCAGAGAAGAGCGAGTTTCTTCGAAGGCAGGGCCCCGCCCCCACCCCCTCAGGGAGCTCCTGGAATACGGAGCAGAAAGGGACCTGAAAGCCTCCTTCAGTCCCATCCTTCTTCCCAGAAGTGGAAACTGAGGCTCAAGGAAGAGAGTCACTCAAGGTCACAAGGCAATCAGGGGCAGAGGTGGGCCCAGAAGCCAGGCCCCCAGATCCCAGCCCAGGGCCCCAAACAGCCAGCCTCCTGGAACTTGTGGGAGGGAGAGCCCCTGCAGGTGGCCGTCTGCCAAGTCAGTCCCCTCCCCCTGAGGATCATCTTGTTCCTCCATCAGACAGCGCTGTCCATCCAATCGACCCTCCCTCCGCCCACCACTGTTAAAAGTACACGTTGTCCCGTGCTCACAGGGTCATGGGCAAGGAATGTCACCAGCTCCCCACTCCCAGGGCCCTTGGCAGTCACACCCACCGTGGCACATGCAGCCTTGGGGACAGCCATATGCCCTCCAGACGGATGCAAAGCCCACACCCAGGACATTCACCTAGCCTGGGACATTGCTGGAAGCCTTTCCTGCCAGGCCGGTTTAGAGGGGCTGTGGTCCCCACAAAGGGGCCAGGGACAGGAAAGTCCACAACAGGGGGGCACTGCGTGGAGGCTGTCAGGCCCTCAAAGCTGGGCTCCAGCCCGTGACACCCTCTCACCCTAGTCCGCGCCATGTGTAGCCCCGTCTGGGGCACCTCCACACTGCCCGTGCGGGGTCAAACTCTTGAGTGACACATACACAACCCCCACCCCACACACGCCCAAGGGCAGGTTAGGCACTGACCCTGCATGCTTGGTGTCATTCTGTCACAGTACAGTCAAGGTGGGCACCTGTCCAGTCCTGTTGGGGACCCACCGTTTGGGCCAAGTCCACTCTCCTGTCTGTGCACCCACACAGCCCCCTCCACATCCAGGCACCCAGAGTTGGGGATGCCTGTGCACGCCCGTCCCATCTCCCTGCCCTGCACACTCAGAGTGTCCCACACACTCCCCAGTCCCGGAGGACTGAGCGGAGCCTCCCACCCCGCGCCTCAACACCAGGCCCCTTGGCCCCAAGCCCACAGCCACCAGCACCAAGCCTTGCCCCTGCGACCCCTGGCCGACGCCTGGAGGACACCAGCCCCCATTGACTCGCGCTAGGCAGATGCACACGGCCCCGGGCACGCCCACCCCCCATTCACACTCAGGAGAGCTCGCCCGACCGTCCCCCCAGCCCCCTCCCCTGCAGCCCCCTCCCCCACTCACTCTGGCCCTCAAACTTGCGGATGATGGTGTCCAAGAAGGTGTTCTGCGGCGCGACGTGGCCCCTCCGCACCGGCATCCTGAGCCCATGGGCGGGCCGGGCGGGCCCCCACCCACCCCGGCCCAGCCCGGCCCAACACTAGGCTTTGGGTAGCCCTACCCGGCCGTGGTCGCCGCACCCCGCGGCCAAGCAGAGCACGGGCGGGGCCGGGACTGGACTGCGGGCGCGGGGTCCCCGCTCCGCTCCCGGCTTCGGACCTCGGGCCGGGCCTGGAGCCGCCTGAGCTCAGGCCGCCCGCACACCTGTCTGCCGGCCCCCGCGGAGCCGCGGGCCCCGCTCTGCTGCCTCCCTGCGCTGCGCTCCGCTCGCCCGAGCTCGGGGCTCCCGGCTCCCACCCGCCGCGCCGACAGCCGCTCGGCGCCCGCGGCTCGGGCTGCGCCTGCGGCTCGGCCCGGCCGCGGAAGGGTTAAAGAGGCGCGCGCCCCTCGGGCTCCGGCCCCCGCCTCCCGGCCCCCTCCCGGTGCCGCGCGCCCGCAGCGCCGCCCTCTCCCCACCCCCCTACACACACCCCGCGCGCCCGTCCTTCCCATTGGCTGAGCCTTGCCGAAGGCTCCCCCCACCCAGACCCTCGCTCGGCCCTGGAGCGCCCCCGGACTCGCGCCCCCCCTCAGAGGGAGAAGGGACCCTTAGGTAGGGGAACCGTGAGCACTGGTGCGACCGCCGGCCAAGGAGGGGACTGGGGATTCTAACCACACCCCTGTACTAGAAGACCGGGGGAACCTGACTTGAAAGGAGAGGGCGGGTCCCTTGTCGCCCGGGTCCCCCACTAAGCCAAGTACCGGCGCGGTGCGCACAGCACGCGCTCAATGCCTGCTGTAGGTGTCACGGGGGAGGCCCAGGCCCCGGGAGGACAGGCCCAGGGTCAGGCGAGACCCGGCCAATGTGAAGGGCAAGACATTTTGAAGGCCCCAGGTCAGCGGAGATTTGAGATAAGAGTGGGTGAGATTTAGGAGGGTCACGCTCCTACAGCGGGGGCGCCCCCCAACACCGACACCAAACACGGACACACACACACACGGCCCTCTCTGGGGTTATTCGGGTCCCTCCAGAACAGAAAGGAACATTTTGACGGGAATTGCGGCCTCTCAGCCGCGGTATCAAAGAAAAGCCGGTGAGCGCGACGTTCCAGCCCGGGGATCCCCTTGTGCGAGCGGCCCGCCCTCCGTCTGCAGCGCGGGGGCCAGCCGTGCGGGCCCAATCGGCGGGCTCGGGGCCCTGCGGCGCGGCGACGGCCCAGCCCCTCGGAAAACCCTGGCCTAGCCGCCGGCCCCTCCCCCCCGCCAGCTGGCTTGCGGCAGCTGCGGCTCCCTTATTTAGGCAAGGAGGCCTGAGGATGCTCAAGGGCAGGCAGGGTGTCCGCCTGTCGCCTACCCACTGCCTGCCTGGGTCTGAGTGAGGGTCTCAGGGCGCGGTGTCCCGGGCCCGAGCAGCCAGGCAGGGCCCCGGGAAGGCCAGGGCAGAAAGGCTAGTGTTGACAGCTGAGCGGGCGGGCGGGGAGGAGTCGGCAGCTGAGCTGCCAGCCGGGTCCCCTCCCCTGCAGCCGGGATCAGGGGCCTGGCTAGATGGATGGAGCCCTGTGGGGGCCCCTGAGGGCTTGCAGCTGCCTCTGTCCTAGGAGCTAGGGGGTGGGTCTTGTCACCAGGGAAAAACCGTCATGGGATGTGGGGGGAGGGGAGGACAAAGGGCAAAGGAGGAAGCAGAGTCTGCAAGGAGAAAGGCCTAGAGGAAGAGGTCTCTCGCCCAGACTCTCACCTTCCACCCAGGAACAAAAAAGATGCCAACACTGTGGCCAGACAGGGCCGCTGGCCAGCAGGTGACACCCCTTCTTTATTTGCTGGTGGGTGGGCAGTGAGTCAGGGAGGCAGCCAGTGGGGGAGAAGGAGGTGGCTCTCCCAGCTGATGCTAAAAAAGACCAGAGGCTCCTGCCTGTACAGTCATCTCATCCCTCCGACCCTCCCACCTCTGGCAGCTTCCTCACTTGCATCTTCGCTTGCCCGAGAGGCCCAGAGTCTTCCGTGGCACAGCCTCCCCTTCCTCTGTGGCCTGGCATCGGGGACATCGGCCCACCTTGGGTGCTGGGCAAAAACCCGTCTATGGCTGGCCCAGCACCTCCTCCACCGGAGACCACTCTCCGGGCACTGGGTTGCCTGCCCGAAGGCCAGGACGATTCCCACCTGAGTGGGGCGCTTTCCCCTCCACGTTGGGGGGTCTAGAGAGTGAGAAGGGGCCTGCAGTAAGAACGGGTGTGGGGACAGAGGACACACGAAAGAGACATCTGCGGGTAGCATCCCCTTCTCTCCAGACCAAGGGTGGGGGACAGTCAGGCTGAAGGCAGGCCAGGCGGGGTGGGGGGAGGGTGGCAGCTACTCATCTGGCCCAGCCACCAGCCGCCCCCACTTCTGTACCCACGTTCCCAGGATAAATCTCTGCTCTCATCCCCTGGGGGTACGAAGGGATCAGAGGGGCCCTTGGGCCTCCCAAAAGAGAACAGAGGAGGCCCAAAGAAGCCCTCCCCTTGGGCATAAAGGCAGGCAGGCAGGAGAAAGCAATCTCACTCTCTCTCTCTCTCTCTCTCTTACTTCCTGGAGACCGAGGGGAGAGCCCGGAGGCAGTTTCACTGAGCCACCCCCACAACCAAGAACTGGGACAAGGAAGAGAGGCTGTCAGATGGGGACAAGCTCTCCCCAGAGGCCTCCTCCCTGGGCCAGTAGGTGCCAGGCACCAAAAGGCAAAGGGCAACAGACGAGCTGAAGCCTCCCTGCCCACTTCCACTCCCCCCAGGCCCAGGAGAAAGAGGCAAGTGCCCATCCCTAACACCCAGCGCAACCAGAATCCGCTCCACCCCAACTTCAGCTCGCAGAGCTGTCCCTGGGGAGAGCTCTCCCCACCCTGCCGGTGGCTGAGGGACCCTCACTGTGTAGACAGTGAGACACCGGTCTCCTCCCAGCTCCCAGAGACAATTTAAGGAGGAAAGTCTATGGAAAACATCCTTCCCACCCCACCCCCTGCTCCTGCTCCTGCTCTGTCTGAAGGAGTCAAGCCAGGACACCCTGGGTGGGGAAGAAGAAAGTACAGCCTCCCCGCTGTGGACCCCCAAGGAGCGGGCCAGGCAAGACAGCAAAATCGAGCCAGGAGAGCACGCGGCAACCCCAGGGGACTGGGAGGCAGCTTGGGGAGCAACGGCTCCCGAGAAACTCTGGGGAGGAGGAGCACACTGAAGCCCTCCATGTGCAAGGAACAGCTTGGACTGCACAGTGGGGTCTGGCTCTTCCGGGCAGCTGGGTCCTGAAGATGCAGGTGTTTTTGGAGAGGAACTGGGGTTGGAGGAGAGCAAGATCAAAGAAACTGTGTGTTTCCTCTCCAGCAGTGGATGCTCAGGAAGGGAAGAAGGGAGGAAAGGAGGATGGGAGGGAGGAAGGAAGGGCCTGCCTCGAACCCCCAGGCAGGGCCATAACCCAAGGCTTCTCCCACCAGCCTGCTGTGCACCACTGGTGGGACTTTCTCCTTGCCATGGTGCGCCAGCAAGTAGGACTCGGGGACGAGACTTCTCATCGTGGTTCTGCTACTAGTCACGTCAGCAACGGTTTACGGGGGGCCTCCTGTGTCCTGAGCCCTGAGCCAGACACCAGGGGCTGAGGGTGGAGAAGGGACAGGGGGTAAGCGAGGATCTCTGCTCCGGGGACTCCGTCTACCAAGGCTGAGAGAGGCGATGGGCAGGCAGAGCTGGGCGGTCTGAGCTGATTGCCATGGGGTTACCGGGAGGTATTGACTGTGTTCACCTAGAGGAGGTTTCGGAGCAGGTCCCTGAAGGTCGAGATGGGACAGGACAGAAGCATGACAGGTGGAGGGAACAACGTGAGCAAAGGTAGAGAGACTGCAGGGTGGAGACCGAGGCTGGGGACAAAACAGTCTGGGACAATGTCAGTGGAGCCGTAGGCTGGAGCCATCCGTGAGGGGCTGAGGAGTCTGGTTTTCATTGTGTGTGCAAAGCCACAGTGGCGCCCTGACCGGTGTGGCTCTGTGCTTGGGCATCGTTCTGCAAAGCAAAAGGTTGCCGGTTCAATTCCCGGTTCATGCCTAGGTTTTGGGTTTGATCCCCTGTCGGGGCGCATTCAAGAAACAACTGATTGCTGTTTCTCTCTCACAACGATGTTTCCCTCCCTCTCTCTCTCCCTCCCTTCCCCCTCTCTCTGAAACTAAATAGGTAAGTACATAAATAAATAAATAAAATCAGCCACACCAAACCCCGAGACTTCAATCAGCGGCAGCATTTATTCCGCTCACGGGTCCGCCATTGGGGAGGGTGCAGCCAGAACCACTTGTGTCTGCGCCACTCAGCTCGGGACTGCGAGGCTCATTCACTCATCGAGTCTGCTGGTTGATGCCGGCTGTCAGCTGGGACGGCGCTAGGACGGGGGCCAGAACACCTACACAAAGACTTTCCTCGTGGCTGCCCGGCTTCCTCCGAGCAGGGTGGCCGGGTTCCAAGGGCAAGTGTCCCAAGAGAGCTCCAGGCAGCAGCTGTACCACCTTTAATAGCTCAGCCTCGAAAGTCACAGAAAATAACTTCTGCCACAAGCGTGGCCAATCTGATTCGAAGAGAGGAGCGCAGACGCCACCTCTCTGTGGAGGAGTGTGACTAATACAGAATAAGAAAGGCATGTGCAAGGGGACCTGCTGGAAAAACATAAGCTGCCACGTGGGGCTGTGTCGTCGTCCAGGAGAGGGATGTCGAAGTCTCGAACCAGGTCAGAGGTGACGGAAAGGGGCCGGCTTTTTGTGCAACTTCAGGAGGCTCACTAAACGCCACTTTCCTTACACCCGTAAAGCGAGGACAGCCAACAAGCTGATCTCTGAGATCCCTCCCAGCCCCAATGGTGAGTGACTCCTTAGTGCTCCACAATCACACTCTGTGCCCATCAGTGCTCCCTCCGTGTTCCCTCGGCGCACACGCATCTCCACCTCCTGTCTCCGCTCTGAGATCCTCCTCGGTGCCCCTGAGGCCGGTGGTCACTCCACAGAGAGCACCCTGGTCCAGGCTACAGGCTGACTTCAGATTTTAAACGTGGAGTGGGATGAACCTTTAACACAGGTGAGATGACCCTCAGACTCAGCCATCTCCCACTGCTGTGTGCCCATCACTGGAAGAAGACTCGTCACATGGAGTCCGCCTCCAAGGAGCTCATAACCTAGCTGGGGAGAGGGGATGGATGGGCATGAAATGTCCCGAGAACAATCTGGCCAGACACCGTGTAACGGACCATCCCGGCAGGGGGTCCAGAGGAGGTGGGGCGCTGGGTGGGCTGGGGCAGCCAGGACGGCTCCCTGGGAAGGCTGCGCCCTCCTGAATGGCAAGGGTTTTCCCAGGCACAGGGGAAGGGAGTGACCATCTTCCTAAAGCAAGATCCCGGGGACGGGACAGGAGGTCAGGTGTGGCGTCCTCCCGTTGCCCTATGAACTTACCCCCAAACGAGAAGGTGGGGCAGTTTCAGTTTCCTCTGCCCCAGAACCCAACAGCCACCTGGCCCTTAGATTTAAGGAAGGGGCTCAGCCTCCTCAGACACAGGAAGGGGCTTAAGCCAGGCTCCAGAACTCAAGAGAGCTGAAGCTCCAGAATTACTCTGAAGGGGACACTGATGGGGAGCAGAAACCTGGGTGTAAGGGACAGTAGAATGCTTTGTTTTAGGGTGTTTTTGAGAGTCTGGAAAAATATTAAGGAGAGAACCAGACTTTGGTGCCATCCGCCAGGGAAGCTGGCCCTGAAGGAGATCCCAGACTCTTGGCCGCTCAGGTCCTGCGGGTCGGGAGCTCTGTCCCTGTCCAAGGTGCTGAAATCCCTTCTTGCCAAGCTCGGCGGGACACCAGGGAGGGCTGGCTGCTCAGGTGATCGAGACGGGGGCCGTCCTTGGGACACAGGGCGTTAGAGAGTCACTCCAAACCGTTAAAAGGCTTTTGCAACTGGGCAGTAGCTTCAGGAAGCAGTTTATGGTGAAGCAAGGGCTGGCTTTGCCAATCGGTGCAAAGAAGCCTAAGGTCTCAATTCCGTATGTCCAGAATGCACCTTCCCCATCACCTCCTCCCAAGTCATCGAGGAAAAGATATGGCTCCTTCTCTGAACTTTGCACTTGTAAGTCGTGGGCTTTCCCTTGGGGGTTTCTGTTGCTTTATGGAATAGGAAAGCCAGAAGGAAACACTTTCACATTTTAGATGAGAAAAAAAAGTTTCAGAGCCTGCAGACCCAAAGAGCTCTAGATACAGAGGTGGCTCCCACAGCTCTCCAGAACTATGCCCTGCTCGTTCCGCTAAACTCACCAGGCAGAATTCAGAGCCTGCCGCAGCCTGGGTGGGGAGTGAGCATGTGCATGCTCACCCGACGCTGGTTCTGCATCCAGCAGGCAGTTATCCCACCCCCCGATTCACCAGCCAACATGACAGACCAGAAAAGAGAACTGAGGTCCCCCCAGACCCCGAGTCCATCATCTCCCCAATCTGCTCACAGACAATTGCCCATCACTTTCTATGTGCCCCAGGCTGGGTGGGACCCCTAGGGAAGTATAAGGCATACAATCCAGCCTCTGGGCCTTAAAGAGTTTTCAATAAGTTGGGAAGAAAAGATGCTCACTCATGAATAGACAATATTGCAAGAGCCAAGTACGACTAATGGCAGCCAACAGAGAGGTGCCTAAAGCCCAAGTACCAAGAAGTGGTGCAGACCATGAATGCTTTGACTGCAGAGTAGGAAGAGATAGATCGTTTCCAGGCTGGAAGGGGTGGAGTCTTTACAAAGGAGCAGGGTTCAGGGAGAATCTGGCCGAGAGCAGAGGCCAGGACGCCTCATCTCTGTCCCTCTGGAGAACAGCAGCCCAAGCTTGAGCCTTCCCACAGGAAGGTAAAGGTGGTGAGGGTGTGAAGGTGAGAGCAGAGGTCAGTCACTGTGCCACATCTTCCAGGATGTCCAGGAAGAGAGGAATCTTTCGCCTCTGAAAAAAAGAAAGGTTTAGAGAGCTCCCCCTTCTGGATCCTTGAGGCAGAACACCATCTAAATCAGGATCTTCTAGGAACTGGGGGTCCACCAGCCCTTCAGCAGCGTAGGCTGGGGTTAGAAAACCAGACAACAGAACGTGGGGAGCCCGGGAAAGGTCAAGATCACCGTCAGCAGCAAATATACCAGGGGCATCTCACTTGCTGGCCCTTGGGAGTCCAGGGGCTTGTAATTCACCTGGGAGAACAGGAAAAAGGCCACACAATGACTGACATTTTACATCAGGGCTTGGGACCAGGGTCTCCAGATATCACAAACCAGTGCAGGGATCTGAAGGCATCTCCTCCCACCCTGGTTTGGAGAGGGACTCCAGCCCCTCCTGGGGCACCTAAGAGGCAGGGGACGGGTGTCTGCCCAGCTGATCCCCAGTGATGGTTGCTACAGAATTTCCAGGCTGGGCACACTCGTTGCTCAAAGCCCTGGTTCTTGAGAGACGCAGCAGCCACAGCAGGACACTGAGCAACCTGGAGGGGCTGCAAGAGAGAAGAGGGGGAGGGGATGGGAGGAGGGAGCAGGGCCTCGGAGACTGATCCCTGACCACTGAGGCCTTCTGTGCAGGGCCCCTGCAGCCTGAGACAGGGGTCCATGGTCGTCACTCAGTAGACCTCCACCTGACCCTAAAAACTCCTTGTTTTCACTCTGGATCCCAGGAGAAAAGGACAATTTCATGTCCCATGGATGTGAAAATACTCATATGCACACCAGTGTTCCCAGTCCAAATTTGTTTTTCAGGGAAAGGACCAGGTGAGGAGTCAGGTCAAGGAGTGAGCCCCAGTACACACTGCCCAAGGGCACTTGCACATGTGTGTTTACACACACATATAACATACCTGTCTCCTTGTCTGTCTCTGGGTTTCTGAGCCCAGGCCTCCACTCCAGTCTCTTCTCTTCGGCTCTCTGCTGCCCCCATGCGGATTCCTCAAGAAAAGCCCGGGCTGCTTGATGGCTCCTCAATGCCAACCAAGAGCCCCTTTCAGATGGGCAGCACCTTCCCCTGCCTGAGCCCTGAACACCCCAGACCCTGCCCGAAGCCCCTCCCCAGACTTCCGGCTCCGCCTTGCAAACTGGAAGCCAAGCAAACCTCTCCACTGCGACGTGCCAATACAGCATGAGTTATATCCTGAGCCCAAGACGGCTGCTCCCCTCCCTTCTGCCCACTTCCCGCCTGCCTTCCCTCCTGTCCCCTCGGCTCCCCACCCAGGCCTTGCCAGCAGGCAGGAAGGAAGCTGTTCATAGTGGGGAGGGTGGGGCACTTCCAGCTCACACTGAACAACCCCGGGTTGAGCTATAAAGAGTCAGGGCCTTCCGCTCCCGTCACCCGCCACCCTCCACGGTCCCGCAGCCCTGCGCACACCCCGGGGCCAAGGCTGCCCCACCCCCAGGGTCCGGGCGTCCCACCTCAGGCCTTGTACTGCTCTGTGCTCCTGGAGGGAGGCCCGGGCCAAGGTTTGCTGCCATCTGGGGCCGGAGGGCAAGAGGAGCCGGGGTCCAGGCCAACCTCCCCAGCCACTGCCAGGAACCGAGGGACTGGGCTCCCAAACAGGTCCTCTCCTAAGCCCTTGCCCTCTTGAAATCCCACCCTCTAAAATCAAATCTCTGCCCTGGTTGGTGTGGTCCAGCGGATTGAGCGCTGGCCTGCAAACCAAAGGGTTGCCAGTTCGATTCCCAGTTGGGGCGCATGCCTGGGTTGCAGGCCAGGTTCCCAGTGTGGGGGAGGGGGCATGAGAGGCAACCACACACTGATGTTTCTCTCCCTCCCTTTCTCCCTCCCTTCCCCTCTGTCTAAAAATAAATCAATAAAATCTTAAAAATAAAGTCAAAGTTCTTCCCTATCAGTGGGATGTCAAATCTGCGAGTCCTGAAAATCTCGTTTTTTCAGAAATTACTCGAAAATGCAATTGCTGATAAGACCAGTCAGCCTCTGAGACGAAGGAGCCTTGACGCCCCAGCAGGATGGCTGACAAAGAGCGAGGCAGACGGAGGGAACCCGGCTGGCCGCGGAGGGAGGGAAAGCCCACCCCAGAAGCGGAAGGATCCGAAACTGCCTTCCGCCCCTGAGCATGCGCAGGACACGTGGGGCGCTGTGGAGCGAGGGCAGCCGCAGGACTTTTCGGGAAGGAAAAATTCCCCGCGGTGAAAACTGCCACCTCCAACTTTCTCTGTCTCCATTTTGACTTGTTCCTCCTCTTCTGAAAACGCAGGCTGTGGCTCAGATCAACTCCAGTTCAGGCCCAACTGGTTCCTGCCGTCAGTGTGGCTGTGCTGAATTGTCCCCAGCCTCCCTGTGGCCAGGGAATGCCCCCTCCTTGAGCGCTCCCCGTCACCAGCCTGCCCCCTTCTTTCTGCCCGCACAGACCCATCCAGCCTCAGCCGGGTGCCCCCTGTCTGCTGCCTCCAGAACACACGTTTGCAGCACAGCAAGCCAGTGTTCACGAAGCACCTACTGAGTGCAGGGTCCTGGGGCCCGGCAAAATCCCAAGTGATCAGCGCTTGACCTGTTCTTCCAGGGCACACACGTTCATTGGGGAGAGAAATCGCAGACATAGAGCAAACTGCCCCAAAACTGCCCTAGAAGGAACCAAGCGAGAAATGCTCCGTGGCCTGGGGAGCCTGGAGAAGGGGCACTGAGCAAGGCCCCCCCAGGGGAAGCGTGCCGGGGCGTATGTAGGTCAGGGCGTCTGGAAACACGCCAAGGAGTTAGAGGCATAACAGACTAACTGGGGTGATGCCTGAGAAAGATACCAGGAAGGCAGGGAAAGCCTCCGGGACGGGATGCGGGTCCGACACCGAGGGAAGGAGGAAGGTGGGTGGGGCGAGTGTGAGAAGCTCTCTGCCGGGCCAACAGGAGCTCTGCAGAAAGACTGCTGCGGAGCAGTCCCAGCGGGGCGGACACCGTGAGCCCCTGTGCCTCCCGGAGCTCAGCGACTGTCCGGAGCTTCCCGGGAAGCACGTGCCCTTGGGTTGCACGCTGGGCAGATTCTGAACGCGTTGCAGCTGGGAGGTGTCTGCCACCTGCTGCAACAGGTTCCCTCCTGAAGGGAGAGCTGGGCAGGACCCTTCCCGAGCTGCCAAGGCTGAGCCACGAGGAAGGGGAGGAAAGATTTCCTTCAGTCAGAGGGCAAAGGGGAAGGTCGTTATAGGCAAGGGCCCAGAGGCAGGGAAACACAAGGACTGTTTGGGAATCCGTGAGGAAGCCCGTTTGTCTAAAACAGACGCCGTGATTAGCGCACTTGGAAAACTGAGGGCCGGGCCAGCGTGTTGGAGTGGCCTTGGCCTTGGATTAAAGAGCGAGCCAAAGCATGAGGTAAGCCCTGCTTTTGAGATGACTCTGGGGGCGGTGCGGCACACAGAGGGGAGGGGAACCCCGAGGTCAGGAGACCACGGGAGGGGCGGTGGTCAGTGGTGCAGGGAGGCGGTCAGGAGGACCTCAGCATGTGACACCTGTCATCATCTTGTCCCGGAGGAGGCCAGCCACAGCTCCCTTAGCTGGAATCTGGACGAAGTCATGCACACTTAGGTGGTGGCTGAATGGGGACCAGAAATGGGGTCTGTCGCCTCAGCCAGCTTGGGTGAAAATGTCAGGGATGTGAGGCCTGGAAGCCGTCTCCTGCCTCAAGGGAAAGGGGAGAGAGCAGGGTGGGGCCACAGAGCCAGGTCTGGGCTCAGGACAGACCTCGTGTTTCTGCCTCTCACCTGCCAGTTGGCAGAGACCAGCAGCAAAGCATTCTGGGCATCCAGGAGCTCACGCTTGTCCGTGATTATAAGGCCCCCTGCACCCGCCTCCCTCCAAACCTTCAGACCCTCCCCGCTTGGTGTGACCCCAGAGCTCACAGCACAGCCCATTCCTTCCGGCTGATCCACCGGCCGCCCCCCACCCAGGCCCACCCCAATCTTATCCTCCACTGCTTTCCAAAGGAGTCCAGCCAACACAAATCTACATGTTTGTTTGTCTGCCTGTCTGCCCCTCCTAGTCTCTGCCTGTCCCGTCTCTCAGCTTCCGTTTCTTGCTTGCTGTTTCTCTTGGTCTCTGTGGTCTCAAATCCATGAGGACTGACCCCTGCAGATCCAGATGCCCCCCAGCTCATGGCCTTTCTCCAGCCTCCTAGATGGCTCAGAACTACAGACCCCAGCATGCACTACTCTCTGAGGTGCTTGAAGAGGGCTGGTGAGTGCCACCTGCATTCTGGGAGTCGTAGTTTCCCTATCCCCATGCTCTTGCTAGGGTTCTAAGCTCTCCCCAGTGAGCTGTCCCTGCCCCAGCCCTGACTGCCAACCTACTACCCCCAGGGAAGCAGACGTCACTGGATGACAGGATGGGGGGTGGAGGCCCTGGATGACAGCTTCCTGCAATTTTTGTATCCCCCACTTGAGTCACAGGGGGCGGGGGTTCCAGGAAATTGGGGCCGGGAAGGGAAGGGATGCCCTAATGCCAGGCTCAAGGACAAAAGGTCACTGCATCCCTGCTGGGTCTGTATCCCTAAGAATCCAAAAGGACTCCAAGGCAGAGTGAGGGGCGCTCAGATGGTGACGGAGAGCACCTGAGAGGCCCTTGGAGGCCCCTGTGGTCACTGAGAGTCTGGGACTCACCTGTTGTTACTGACAGTGTTCACCTTCCGCGGGACCCCTCGGGGCACCGCCAGCAAGGGCCAGGGGAAAGGCCTCCCGTGGTCACACATCACAGAATCCCTTGTGCTCACGTGGTCACACATCACAGAAGGGAATGTGTGGCCCTCCGGGTGTCCACCCTGCCATTCCCCCGCCCCCCGCCCCCACACACCCCAGCTTCTGCGCTCCGGCCCCAGAACTCCGTGGGACACCTGGTCTCCCGCTTATCAGCCCCAGTTCTTGGAGCGGAACCCTGGCGTCCGCTCCCCACCCCGTGGGCCTGTGGGCAGGGAGCCGAGGCTTCAGAGCCTCCCAGCGGCCTTGTTCCTGTCCCATTGTGTGTGGGACAGGGGCGGGGCGAGGGCCAGCACCGGAGAGCCCCCTCCCCTTCCTAAGGAAAAGGCCGGGCTCTGATCAGAGCGGCAGAGCTGAAGCCAAGTCGACATGGGCAACTTGAAGAGCGTGGGCCAGGAGCCGGGGCCACCCTGCGGCCTGGGGCTGGGGCTGGGCCTCGGCCTGTGTGGCAAGCAGGGCCCAGCCTCCCCCACCTCTGAGCCCAGCTGGACACCAGCCCCTGCACCTGCACCCGCACCCCCGCCTGCGCCAGACCCCAGGTGAGGGCCACAGCGGCTAGGACCAGGTGACCGGAGGGCAGGTGTGCAGGCCTGAAGCCTGGAGCTTGGAAGGGCTGGAGCGGGCGGCCCGGCCAGGAGGGCCAGGCCACCACGGCACGAGGGCTGTCAGTGTGGACAGAACAGGACAGTCGAGGGGCTCAAACAAGAGACCAGGGTCAGGGCCAGCAGGCAGCAGATGAAAGTCAGAGGTGAGGGTGCATGCTGCTCTGTCGCCAAGAGCTGTTTGAATTTGGGCAAGTTACTTAACCTCTCTGAGCCTTCATTTGTATAAAATAGGGACATAGTGTACTTACTCCACGGGGTCGTTGTAAGTTTCTAGCTCACAACGAGCCTTCCACAAACAGTGATAATCATTCAACAGAAGAAAGTGGCGGGGGGAGGGTTACAGGAGAGAGAGAGACGACAGGTCTCACGGAAAGGAGAGAGCAGGACACAGGTCCTGGGGATGGGAGGCTGAGACGACAGCCACTGGGCTCCTTCCCCTTGCTCCAGGCCCTTCCTCCTAGTGGCCGGCAACCCCAGAACTAACGGGGCAGCCCCAGCTCCCAGAAAGGCCTCCCTGGGGCAGAGGTCCGTGAGAGAGGAAAGCCGGAGGCCAGGTGGGGTGCTAGGCCAGGAGGATGGCTGGGGCCGCCAAGGGCAGCTCTGACGCGGGCAAGGCTCCGCACAGGCGCACCCGAGGCCACAGGCCCTCCCTTCCTCCCGGAGGCCGGCCTGGCGGCTCTGGGAGGAAGTGATAAGGCCTCTGAGGCTTCCCTTCACACGATGGCTCCTGTCAGGAGGGGTGTGAGTGAGGAGGGGAATCTGGGCTGAGAGTCCTGTGGGGACGGGCCTCTACCCCTCAAGGTAGGGCTCAACAAAACCTCGGGGGGCAGGGGTTAGACCCCCCATGTCCAGAAGAGGCCAGGCTGGCCCAGCATGGGGATGAAGGCCCAGCCTCGGGCCAGGGGCTCGAGGGCCCAGCGCTGTGGCCCAGCCGCCTGCAGTCAGGGGTGCTGGGTACCGGCGGGACCTGCTCTGCCTGTGGGGCCTTTGCAAAGATGCTTCACCTCTCTGAGCCTCAAGCCCCTCATCAGTGAACGGGATGCCGACACTGCCCATCTCCTACGGTTGTCGGAGGGGGGGGAAATTTAAGAAAGCAGGTGGCAGGCAAGCAGCAGACCGAC
>CM052549.1:80326815-80558316 GCA_028533065.1 Trachops cirrhosus
GCCGCGTGGAGGACCCGCCACCGCCGGGCGAGCCGGTGGCAGTGGAGCAGCTGGAGAAAGGCAGCCCCGGTGAGGGGGTGCGGTCTGAGACAGGACACGGAGAGCCTGCTCCGTCCCCATGGCCCCAGGGTCCCCTGGCAGAGGGTGGCCACCTCCGCTCAGCTGGACAGTCCACAGAGTGTGGCTCCTTTCTCTGAACATTTCCCCACCCCCCCCCAAAAGGCTGTCTCCTTCCTCTGGGTTCCCCCTCAAAGGCCCCCCCCTCACCACCTAGCCTGCTCTGCAGCCGGCATGGGGTCTACCTTCTGCCGCACCAGAGCCGGGGGTGAAAATAAGTTGGATGGGGGAGTAGAGGAGCCCAGACCAACCCAACCCAGCCAGGGGCCCCGAAAGAGACACGGGGGCATGTGCAGATGGGCCAGCCCTGCTGCTCAAAGGCAAGGTCACCACTAAAATGAGGGTGGTCAGTCCCCGTGTACTCTCCAAGAAGCAACCTTCACCCCAGACAGTGCAGTTCTGGCTTGGCCCCTTCCTCAGAGGCCCCCCTCTGTACCACCCCCAGGTGGCCCTCCTCCCGGCTGGGTGCGGGACCCCCGGCTGCCCCCCTGCACGCTGCGCCAGGCCCTCACCTTCTTCCTGGACATCACTTCCCCGCCCAGCCCTCAGCTCCTTCGACTGCTCAGCACCCTGGCTGAAGAGCCCGGCGAACAGCAGGAACTCGAGACCCTCAGCCAGGTTGGGGGCCACCCAGGGTGGGGAGGAGGGGCTACTGAGGCCAGATGAGCTGGGGGCAGGGAGCCCAGCTCCAGACTTGCTAATTCATCTCAGAATTAGGTCTGAGAGAGCTGGGCACTGAGAAGGTGCTCCAGAAGACTGGGCTCGGGTGGGGTCAGGAAGGGAGCTGAGCACGCAGGGCTGGGAGGTTCCAAGCGCACCGCACCCTGACCCCACCCCCAGGACCCCCTGCGCTATGAGGAGTGGAAGTGGTTCCGCTGCCCCACGCTGCTGGAGGTGCTGGAGCAGTTTCCATCGGTGGCGCTGCCCGCCCCCCTGCTCCTCACCCAGCTGCCCCTGCTGCAGCCCCGGTACTACTCGGTCAGCTCAGCACCCAGCGCCCACCCGGGGGAGATCCACCTCACAGTGGCCGTGCTGGCATACAGGACCCAGGGTGAGGCTGGGGAGGTGGGGCAGGGCCAGGGCCTCGTAGTGACCCCGGAATGGGCCCCTCACTGGCCTCTTCTCCTCCCCCACTAGATGGGCTGGGTCCTCTGCACTATGGGGTCTGCTCCACGTGGCTGAGTCAGCTCAAGGCCGGGGACCCTGTACCCTGCTTCATCCGAGGGTAAGTGAGCGCTTCGGGAGCAAGAAAGTGCCACGTGGAGGGCCGGGACAGATGGCGGACTCAGTGGTAGTTGCACAGGGTGAGGGCGGAAGTTTTGGTGAGGGATGGGATTGGGAGCAGGGAAGACCCTCTTCACATATCGAGGGGAGTGTGTATCCAGTGAAGCCACAGCAGAACTGGGCCAAGCTTAGGGCCTTTCGCCGAGTTGGAGGTAGGGCCCCGCGCTGGAACCATGGCTCCCATACGTGGGGCTGGGGTTCCACCAGGAGGCCCTGTTGCTTTTAGAAGGTGTGCTGTGCCCCTCGCTGCATCTCTGGGGTCCGTCTGATGTTGGGAGGCGTGGCACCTAGGAACTGGGCGCAGTCAAGCAGTCAAACCCCCATTCAGCCGGGAGGAACTGGTCAGGGCACCGTGGGTCGATGAGGACTCAGGATACCCTTCCCTCATGCTCTATTCCGAGGCCTCACCCCATCCAGCAGCCAGGAGCTGCAAGTCTCAGCTGGGGACATTGTGGGGGGGGCGATGAAGAGTCCCCAGGATGGCACCAGCTAGGCCCAGTGACCCCACCCATCCAGGGGACTAACTCACAAATAAGCTTCGGCGGTCTGCTGAATGAACACAGACCACACACCAATATAGAGGCTATGATTTAAAATAAACACACTCAGTGGATTCATTGGAAACCAAGAGACTGTCCTTCCCTTCCCCTAGTTTCTACACCTCCTCAACTGAAACGGAAAACTATTCAGTTCAGATCTGAACTGTTTCCTCTGCCCGTCTTCTAGAAACCAGAGGCCCCGGGCACTTCTGCCTGCTAGCAGAGTTCTTTTCGTAGCCACAGCGTCCTTACTGTGAACTAGCCACCGTCTCGTAAGCTCTTGACAAGTTATTAACTCACATAGGGACAGAAGCTGAGTTCTCCTCTCGCCACCCCTCCAGGGGTTGGGAAGAGTGGGAGCTGGGGA
This sequence comes from Trachops cirrhosus, assembly GCA_028533065.1. Taxonomy (NCBI): domain Eukaryota; kingdom Metazoa; phylum Chordata; class Mammalia; order Chiroptera; family Phyllostomidae; genus Trachops; species Trachops cirrhosus. The sequence goes on from CM052549.1 coordinate 80,329,123, forward strand.
AGCAAAGGGGGCCTGACGAGGTGTCTCTCTGCCCTAGGGCTCCCTCCTTCCGGCTGCCGCCTGACCCCAGCCTGCCCTGCATCCTGGTGGGCCCGGGCACCGGCATCGCCCCCTTCCGGGGGTTTTGGCAAGAGCGACTGCACGACATTGAGAGCAAAGGTGAGGCTGGGGGCCAAAGGAAGGAATGGAAGGCAGGAGGGAGTCACACGATCTAGGGACAGACAGGTGGGGGCTGGAATGCAGGAACCAGGTAGGAAAGAGGGCAAGGAATGGGCCACAAAGGTGAAGAGAAGCTCATTAGACTGAGGCGAGGGGAGAGCCTGGAGGCCAGGGCAGTGCCCTGCAGGTCTGGCTTCCTGGTGCTGGGCACCAAGTCGGGGTTGCATTGGATGAAGGACAAAGGGCAGTGGAAGTCTGGGGGGGATGGGGCTGAGGCTCCGACGGCAAAAATGCCTCAGGAGGACTCTGGTCTGTGCCAGAGCTCCCCTATGTGAGAACAGGACCCAAGAGCCTCAGGTGCTCAGGTTGGGCACAGGGTGCCCAGGGTCGCTGGCAAGTCACAGGAAGGGGGGTGGTAACTGAGAGGGAGGCAGGAAGTGTGGGAGGTGAAGGTGTGGGAGAATATGGGGTTGGAGCAGGGAAGGAGCCAGATAGTCCCAGAACTGCAGCGACAGACGGTGCGAAGGCAATTCTGAGTTCTAGCGCCTCTACCGGCCGGTCCACGAGGAAAGGCCCCACCTGCTGTGAGCTTAGGCTTCTCCCAAGTCGGGATCGGGTACCCTCCTAGAGGCCGCACAGCGGAGAGTGGTTGTTTCTGCCCAGAAGGCGCGGGATGTCCGCCTGGGCGGAGCAGCCAATAGGAGGGGCTCTCCCAAACCGCCGTGCTGCTTGCAGGGCTGCAGCCCGCCCCCATGACCTTGGTGTTTGGCTGCCGATGCTCCCAGCTCGATCACCTCTACCGCGACGAGGTGCAAGACGCCCGGCAGCGCGGGGTGTTTGGTTGCGTCCTCACCGCCTTCTCCCGGGAACCCGACAGCCCTAAGGTGCGGGATCCTAAGAGCGCAGGGATAACCTGAACCTAGGGGCTTGGGAAGGACCGATGCGCACTCCAGTGGTGGGCACAAGCCCAGGCCCAGCCTCTGCCCACCCCTCAGCTCCCACCCAGCAGCCCTGAGGCACCCGCTCCCGCTCCGCCCTACAGTGTGCCCAATGCCCCTTTGAGTCTCACCCACCCTCGCCCAAGCCCCGCCCCTGATTCATCCACCTCTCTAGACCCCTCCCCCGCTCACTTTGGTCCCTTTGGCTCTCCCGAAACTCCGCCTGCCCGCAGACCTACGTGCAGGACATCCTTCGGACAGAGCTGGCTGCTGAGGTGCACCGCGTGCTGTGCCTGGAACGGGGCCACATGTTTGTCTGCGGCGATGTCACCATGGCAACCAGCGTCCTGCAGACGGTGCAGCGCATCCTGGCGACAGAGGGCGACATGGAGCTGGAGGAGGCTGGCGACGTCATTGGCGTGCTGCGGGTGCCGAGGGGCGGGACCTTGGCGGGACAGGGCGGGCCCTGGAGGGGCGCGGTCCCCCTGCGAGCGGCCCCAGCGGGGCGGAGTACAGACAGGGGCAGGGCACGCCCTGGTGTGGATCTCCCGCTCAGGTTCCGATCTGTTTTATTTTCACCGCAGGATCAGCAACGCTATCATGAGGACATTTTCGGACTCACGCTGCGCACCCAGGAGGTGACAAGCCGCATACGCACCCAGAGCTTTTCCTTGCAGGAGCGGCATCTGCGGGGCGCAGTGCCCTGGGCTTTCGACCCGCCCGGCTCTGACACCCCCGCTCCCTGAGGGCCCTCTTCCTTGCTTTCCACCTGGAGAGGGGCCATCAGTCCACACTGGTGCTGCCGCTCTCCTGTCGGCCTGCCCGGGACCAGCCACCTCTCCCTCCCTTCCCGAGGTGCCTTCCTTCCACGTCTGTCTGAGTCTCGCCTAACTCCGCGGAAAGAGCGAAGTATCCTCTCTCTAGGCCCGGTTCCCAACCCGGGTCTAAATCTTGAAGGCCCCTCCCAACAATGTCATTCCAGGACCTCCTGTCACCCCTTCCGTGTTCTCTAGGTGAATTTCAGATCCCCCTTAACTCTCTTAGGAGTATCTTATCTGGAAACCTAATTTCCAAATCATTCAAATATTTATTATTGAAGGTTCACCGTAAGAGACTGGACCAGGTGTTGTGAGAGCTACTGAGATGCCTAAGCCAGCCCTGTGCATTAAAATGACAGCACGACGCACTCTCTGTCCTTTCACTTGTGCAGGTGTGGGGTGGTAGCTGTCTTGAGAGGAGTCTGTCCCACGCACTCCACTCTGACCGCTCGCTCCAGCAAAGTGGCTCCGAGCCCGCCGCAGGCAGTTCTGCGGCGCCGCTCCCTCGCTCTGGGTTGAGCATCAAGTACCGCCCTCTGCTGCCAGGAATGGGGATGCCCGAGACCGAGCGGCCAGAGCGAGCTTTACTGCTTGTTTCAGACCGGATGAGGAGCCGCGCCCACTTCCTCAGACGTCACGCCGATGCCGAACTCCAAAAACATCAGCCGCAGTTCCTTAGTCTTTCCACTCCCAAGTCCCCAGGGCCCCGCTCCACAAATCCCATGGGAACCCGGAGAACCAACTGCCGCTCAGTCGCGTTCCTCACTGTTTCCCTTACACTTAGCTTGGCCTCCACCCTGGCCCTGGTTCCCCACCCCCATCTTGAAGATACTTGGGGACTTCTTCCAGGCGAACGGCTCCAGGACAGCTAGTTGTTGGAGGGTGTATGTGTGTGTTGGGGGGAGTGTGTCCCCTTCTCCCCTCCCCGTGGGGACTGTCTCTAAGACCTGTTTCCAGATGCCTTTGCGTCTGCTCTCCTAGCCTTTCTCTGCTCTCCGGGGTGAGTTCATCTGTCACTAACCCTCCAGTCTTGCCCAACTAAAGCATCTGTGGGGCGGTCCCTAAAAAGGACTCGGCTTGTGCTTCCACTCCACCTCTTCCGATCTCCTGCGGCTGCAGAAGCTGGGGAATCTGAGGGAGGAGAAGGCCCTTGGCAAGCAGTCCAGGGGGGTAGGTTCTAGAGATGACCATCCCCCCACACACACCCCAAATGCTCCACACGGTTTTCATCCCTCTGGCTCCACCTACTCTCTTAGGCAGCCCCTCCCCGCCCCCACCGCAGTGGGACAGCGCTGACCCTGAGGAGGCCCCTCAGTCAGTGCCATGGGCCTGGCCGGGCTCCTTCGGAGCCTCTGCGGTCTGCTGCAGGCCTCCAGGGAAGAGATTCTGGGTCCTCTGGGTTCTCCACTGCTGCCTGGGGCTGGAGGCAGGACTGGAGCCTGAGGAGAAGAGCCGTCAGGGGGGCGGTGCCCTGCCGGACGCTACCCGCCTCCCACCGCCCGCCCCCGCGTCTGCCCCTGCAGGCCCTGCCCGCCTCACCACCACTCGACCAGGATGGCTTCTCCTCATCGGGCGAGAGTGTCTGCGAGGGGCTGGACCAGGGCCTGGACAGGGGGGAGGCTGAGGCCTCGCCCCACAGCTCCTGCTGCTGCTGCTGGTGCAGCTGAAGGGAGGGGAGAGGAATGAGGGCCCCCTCCCGCCGCACAGCACGAGGCCCGGCCCTGGGCGAGGCGCAGAGGGCCTTGAGATCCCTCCCCAGCTCCTGTTGGGTACTCCTTTCCCTCTCCCCGGCCTCTCTTTTGGGCAGCTGCTTTCTCCCCACTTGTCTCTTTTTTCTGCACCTTTCTACTCACCTGGTGCAGGTAGATGGCATGGAGACTCATCTCAGCAGAGGCAAGCTCAGGTAGCTGGGCCACCTTCTGGCCCCCAGTGCCTCCTGGGGACACACAGCTGGGACAGAGGATGTGGTAGATCAAAGACAAGCCGCTCGCCCTGCAGCCTACAGGGAGGGCCAGGCTCCACCTCCCCTTCCTAATCACGCCCAGTGCCCCGTGACCTCCTCCTGGAGGGCCCGCCCCACCACCCCTGCTCCCCTGCACCTCAGGCCCCCACCCCTAACCTGGGGTCCTGGGCCATTCTAGAAATGGAGGCCAGGAGGCTGGCAGTGGCTGCAGCTGGGCAGGGGGCTGTGGGGCTCAGGTCCCTCGGGGGTAGAAGGGGGTGCACCAAGAGGTTGGCCAGGAAGGTCTCCGGCTAGGAGCAAGAGAAGACCAGGATCAAAAGAGAGGGCAGAAGGGGAGGGAGGAGGTCTCGTCAAGGCAGGGGAGAAGACTGAACCAGTGAGCAGGCAGGTTCACTCAAAAGGTGAGGCGGAGGGAGGGGAGAGGGGCGGGGCCACTGGTGAAGGCAGGGGCCGGCTGGGCTTGGGCTCACCAGCGGTGAGGAAGAGTCGCTGAGCACCCTGGGGGTGGGGGGGCTGCGAACCGAGGCGGCACCCAAAGTGGCTGCATCCTGTTGCACCCGGCCCCGAAGCTGCCCCAGGAACTTGGAGCTGTGCCCTGGGGGGCGCCACTGTGGGTGCACCAGGGAGAACCTCATCAGGGAGAGCTCAGTCTTTCCGTCCTCCGCGCGCTGAGACTGTGAGGCTTCTGTGTGTCCTGCCGAGAGCCACTGAGGAAAAAAGAAAAGAAAAACCTCCAGACACTGCTTTTAGGGCCACCGTGGGAGCCTCGTGGGGTCAGCGGGACGGGAAACACGAGCCCCAGTGTCCAGGTGGCAGAACGAGGCCATGATGGGCACTTGCTCAAGGTCACCCAAAAACATGGCAGCAGAGCAGAACCTGGGTCCAGGCCCAGCACTGGAAGCGGGCAGCGGCTCTGTTTTGCCAGCCTGCTCACTCGGGACCCTAGGGCTGGCCTCAGGCCTTGCTGGGGAAGGCAGGTCTCACTTCAGCCCCGTCCACCATCCAGCCCATCCCTCAGCCTCCCCGGTGGCCTTCACTCCATTCACTGGTGCTGGGATTATACACACGTGTCGTGTAACCACACACGGCCCTGTGCGTTGGCTACAGTCATTGTCCTGAAGGACACTAAGGCTCAGGGAAGGGAAGTGATGAGCCCAAGGTCACAGGTGGCAATCAAGGCAGCTGAGAGGCACACCCCTTTCTAACTACCACCGCACACACCCAGGGAAGGATTCTGACCTGAGGGTGGCCGTGCCGCTTCACATCCATAAGAGCAAAGGAACAGATGTCACCAACCCCGGCCACATCCACAGTGAAATGACGAAAAAAGTCAATAATCTCCAGGGCGCGAGGGCGAAACCAAAAGAGCAGAAACAGCGGGGCAAAGAGAGGTGACAGCAGCTCCTCCAGGAGGGAGACCTGGGGGGACAGGGGTGAGGCTGAGGCGTTGCTGAGGGCGAACAGGACCAAGAGGCCCCCCGGGGATGCTGGCCAGGGCAGGAAACCTCCAACCCAGTCATTCCCCGGCTGCCAGGGTGGCCAGTCCCGCGTCCATTTGTTCCACGCCCTTTCCGAGACCAAGCGGCTGCACAACTTCCCGCGGGAGCAGCCCCCCTCCCTGCTCGACCCTCACCGCTCGGTATTGCAACAGCCGCGCCATCTGCTGGTAAGCGCTGGCCCTACCGGCAGCACCCGGCTCCTCCGGGAGGTAATGCATGTGGGCCAAGGCCGACTGCAACAGGAGCTGCGGTGAGCGGCCCTGGCTCTGCTCTTCCGGAATGAAAGACCTGGAGGGCAGGACAGGGTGGGGCGGGTGCCCGCGGTTAGGAGGGTGCGCGGATGCCGGAGGCGCTGGCGGCGAGAGGGGTCGGGAAAATGGTGGAACTCAGCCCCAGGTCCGAGGAATGACCCCCTCCCTGGGCAGCTCCCTTCGCACCTGGCCACCGTAGCCGTGACCCCGAGCGCGGTCATGGCGGTGAGCACGTGCTCCACGGCGAGCACGTCCTCGTCGTAGACGGTGAGCGCGAGCAGCGCGGCGAAGAGCGCGCCGGCAAAGAAGACCAGCTGGCGGGCCAGCAGCGCGAATATGGGCGCGGGGGGTGCCGCGGCGCGCAGGAAGGCAGTGGCGGGGCGGTAGGCGCGGGCCAGGCGTGCGCGCAGCTCGTGCGGCAGTTCGTTGAAGTGGCGCAGCTGCAGGCGGGCCAGGCGGGACCAGCGGCGCGCCCCCAGCGAGCCCGGCTCTCGCCGCAGCAGCTCGACGTGGCTGTAGAAGGCGTGCAGCACCTGCCAGGCCAGCACCAGCGGGCTCAGCGCCAGGTTCACGACGGCCAGCAGCAGTACCGTGCGCCGCCAGCGCGCGGCCAGGGCGCCCCGCTGGTCATTGCGCTTGTAGGCGTCCGGCAGCTCCCAGCCCCCGCGGAAGAGCGAGAAGGGCCCTCGGAAGAGAAGCAGGTCGACGTTGAGCGCCAGGCCGCGGCTGAGGAAGGCCACGCTGCCCCCGCAGGGCAGCGCGCAGCGGGCGGGCAGCAGGCCCTTGTTGGCCAGCGCCACCTGGTAGTTGGTGTAGCGCAGGATGCGGTGGTGCACGTCCAGCTCGGTCAGCGGCCGCGGCTGCACGCACAGTCCCCCGCTCCTCTGCAGCGCCAGGAGGCGCGACTGCACCTCCGCCCAGGGCACCGAGCTGAGCTCCTCCTGAGGACACGGGATGGGTGAGCGCCAGCGACCTGGGTTCCTCTGCACGGTGGTGCCCAAATTCACCACGACCAGAGAGCTACATCCCAGCGCCTCCTCCCCACTCTCCTTACCAGTGTCCCTCAGGTGGGAAACCTGTCACCACTTTCTGTCCTCCTTGCCCTTCCCTAACTGTGCCGCAAACTGGGGCACTTCCTGCTTCCTCTCATCCTCTTCTGAATCCTTCCTCGTGGCCTGCAGTTCCTGAGGCCATGAGTCATGTGCTTGCCAGCGACACCTCATAAGTTAAATCCTTCAGGTATTTGATCTCAGCTCCTTAAGAGCAGATTTTCCCAAGCCACCCGCAGTCCCCCATGTAGACGACACCGAGCGGCCACAGTTCCTTGGGCACCTGCCAGCGTGGCTCCAGACGCCTCAGGCCTCTCGCCTCCGCAGGCTTTGAGATGGCCACCCCCCGCAGCGGCCTTCCTAAGGCACTGGCTGAGTGCACAGCTGGGGTCAGTCTCCCCTGTAAACCCCATTGGTGCCCACTTTCACCCAGCTGCCCCAGCCAAGTGCCTCTGGGCCGGTCTCCCCGGGCCACCCCAGGGCCTCCCCTTCCCCTGGAAGGAGTCGGGGGGGTGGGGGGAGTGAGAGGAGGAGGACGAGGAGGCTGAGCCGCCTTCTGAAGAGCCAGTGGTCTGACTCCTGCTCTCCGCTGCCTCTGCTTCCCTGGCCCCCCTGATCTGTCCTGCACTGTGCCCAGTGTTCCCCTCAAGATGACTTCCTAGAAGCTCTCCCTGGGCTGTGCAGGAGGACATGCCGAAGGGCCTAGACTTCTAAGGGGAGCAAGGGGAGCCAGCTGCAGAAGGTACCGTGCTTTTCTGTGTATAATGCGTGCCCACGGTTTGTGCGCATTATACATGGGGTCATTATGCCCGTGTAGAGTGCACATCCTTATTTTTCCCTCAAAAACTTGGGCAAAAACTGCACGGCAAAATACGGTAGCCTTGGAGCAGTGCCTTAAAGGAAGAACTTAGGTACAGAGCAAGGAGCGTGAGCAAGACAAGGAGGGAGGAAAGGGCAAAGCAGGACCTGGGGACAGTGAAGGGGTCCATGCAGTGGCTGACTTCAATAGGGGGCAAAGCCAGAGAGGGGAGTGGGATCACCCAATGGGGCCTCAGCACTGAGTTGCGGGCTGGTGGGTCGATCTCCTCCCACAGATGCTCATTGGCTCCCTGCCTCTGCTCCTGTCCTTCCCAGCCCCACCCCTAACCCATCTAAATCCACGGAGCCCCACTAGGATGGGGACTGTGTTGTATAAGTGGTGGTACCCCACCTCCTGACATTATTCGGGGCCTAGGGTAGCTCTCAGTGAGGACTCTGCCCGCTTCCCAGTGGGTCCTTCCGTCTGTACCGCCCCCACTCCTCCCCTGTCCTCTGCCGCCTGCCATGGTGCCCCTCCACACAATCACATCCACCCAGCTCACCGGGGGGATGTGCAGGGCCTCCCTGTAAAACACCTGGATGTCCCAGTAGCTGAAGAGGTTGCAGACTGAGCGAAGCAGCTGGATCAGCCAGAAGGCTGCAGCCAGGATCAGAAGGAAGACCAGCAGGGGGCTGGAGCGGATCCTGGGGGCGGAGGTAAGGGAGCGAGAAAGTGGGACCCCCATGGACAGGGAGGCAAGACTTGGGGAGTAATGGTAAAGTCATGGAGGGGATCTAGCAAGACCAGCAGTTCTCAAAGTGTGGGGTGTCTGGGGGTCCTCGAGACCCTTGCAAACGTCTGCAAGGTCAAAACTTTTTTCAGATAACACTAATGCGTCTGCCATGTTTATTCTCATTCTCTCTCGGACGTACAGTTGAGTCGCCCAGAGGCCACGGGACGTCATGCTGACAGCGGACGGGGTGTGCGCTCTCAGTTTCCCAGCTGTCCTGCGCTTTGCTCTCCGATAAGGGAGGATTCTCATAAGCAAAAGCTCTTGGGTTCTCAATCAACTTTAAGTGTGTACAAGCTACCCGGAGACCCAACCTTGGAGAACCAGTGATCCAGCCCAGGGACAAAAGGTGGGTGGCTCTTGTCTGCTAGTCTCCCCCACCAGCTCTGCTCCCCCCACCAGTTGTCACTCACCGCTGGGCACACTGGGAGGACGGTAGGATGGCGTCCGACAGAGTCACTTTGCTGTGCGGCAGCCCAGGTCTTGTCCGGTTATTTGGTTGGTTGGCAAAGAGAATGTTATAATCCACGCAGCGAAGGAGGAAGGTCGTGAAGGTGATGATGAAAACAAATTGTCTGGCGAGCCGGGAGTTCAGTGATCAGGCCTGAGAGCTGGGTGGGCTGCCGCCCGGCCTCCAGGCCAACTCGGCCTTCCGCCCCGCCCAGCGAGCCCCTGGCTGCCTGGCGGGACTAGAAGCAGCAGGCATCGCCAGGACAAGCGTCTCACCCCAGCTGGAAGACATCCTCTAGCAGGATACAGGCAAAGCCGTTCCGCTGGTGGTAGCTGTAGATGTGGCGGGTGCGTCAAGAAATAATCCTACGGCAGGATGGGCCTTTCCTGAGCATGCCGCCCCCTCACTCCACCGACAAGTCCCCCGACCCCATTGCATCCTCAGAGTCGCCCCTGCCATGAATAGTGCCAGCCCCAAGGGCCCCTCCTGTGCCACTGCCGCCAGGCACAGCATAAAGGATATCTTGGTGAAGAAGCTGTCCAGGTTCTGGATGTGGTGCCAGGAGCCTGGACACAGAGGGGAGAGTGTGGGGACTCAGCTGTCATCAGCGTGAGCTCTCCACACCCTCAACCTGCTGCCTCAGCCCCCGGGCCCTCCCCAGCCTGCTTTGCCATAGCCCCATACCCACGAGCTCACCTCGGAGCCCTTCGGGCACATGGAGCAGGGGCTGCTGCTCCTCCCCGTGGAGGGGTGAATCTTGGGACCCCTCGGGGTCACAGTCCTCCAGCCGCTCGTAATCCTGCTCAGGGATCAGAGGGCCTATCCGCAGCCCAGGACTGCCCTGGGGGCATCGTCGTGAAGTAGGGGGAGTCACCGAGGCCAGGGGTGGGGTGGAATGGGAACCCCAGGAGGGGGGAGCAGAGATGGGTGTCATGACAGGCTCTACCTGTTTTGGGGGTGTGGCTGGGGTGGGGAGGGCACAGTGTCGAGGCTGAGAAGCCCCTGAGGCCTGCACAGCTGGGCAGGGGGGCCCCGGAGCCGGAGGAGGAACTAACGAAGGCGCACTTCTTGTGTGAGGGGCAGGGGACAGAGAGAAGACGGAGACCCTCCCTCCCCCGGGCCCCCGACACGGAGGAGGCAGGAGAGGAGGCAGTGGCATGGGGAGGAGGGGCACTGATCCAGGCCCCAGGTCTCCCCACCTCCCCAGCTGCCCTCTGCTCCCCGCCCAGCCCGTTCGCCTCACCATCAGGCCGCGGCTTCTCCTGAGAGTTTGGAAGGGTGGGAGTTGCGGCTGTTTCCTCAGGGGTGTGAGGAGCTGAGCAGGGACTTCGACAGAACAGTGACAACAACACCGTGACTCAGTTGGGGCAGGCCCCAGGCGTCCCAGCTCCCAGTCAGTCACCTGTCCAAGCACGCACACCCCCTTCCTGGGCAACCTGCTGCCAAGCTCTCAGGGCCCCGCCCCCGCTCCTGGGAGGGGTGCCAGCCGGAGAGGCAGAGGCTGAAGAACAGACCAGAGGAGACACCTACCATCCCATCGGCAGCGCTGGAGTGGATTTGAAGGGAAGCCCAGAGCTAGCAGCCAACATAACAAAAGCCAAAAGAAAACCCCGTGAAAGGATTATAGGACTATGGGGCCAAGATGTTAAATCTTTGGTTTCTTATAATCTTGTCTTCCCTACACACACACACAGAATCATTGACGGAGAAATGCTTTAAAATCAAAAACAGGAAGAGAAAGAAAGAGAGGGAGGGAGGGAGAGAGAGAGAGAGATAGAGAGAGAGAGAGATAGAGAGAGAGAGAGAGAGAGAGAGAGAAAGAAAGAAAAAGAGAGAGAAAGAAAGAAGGGAAGGAAGGAAGGAAGAAAGAGGGAAAGAAAGAAAGAGGAAGGAAGGGAGGGAGAGGCTGTTCATTTTGTCTGTCTGCCCTCTGCTCCTCAAGAGGAGAACTACTCAAGAGGGGTAGTGGGGGGGCGGCCTGGCTGTGCATCCAGGGTGGGGAACAGTGGGCAGAAGAAGAGAAGAGAAGAAGAGAAGTTCTCTTGGGTGTGAAAAGCGGGGTTTGGAGCTTACAGTAGGAAAACAGTTCCTTGGATATTCCATTATGTTTACTTCCTTATCCTCCTGAGCCCTGAAACCCTCTCCCCCAAGTCCTGATCCAGCCTTTGGGGGCCCCTCAAAAGCATCAGGGCCGAATCAGCAGAGAGCAGCTGGGGGCCAGAGATTTGGAATGCTAACTTTGGTGGCCAGAGATGAACTGAGTGAGTTGAGTTCCTTGTTGTCACGTCAACGAGGAGGAGGAGGAGGCCCAGGCAGCTGGTCCAGTGGCCTGTCCAACACCATTCCTGAGGCCCTGATTCACCAGGTTTCCTACTGAAGGCCATGCCACCCAGGTGTCAGGCCTCCCGGGCTTCGGCCAAGGCCTCACGTAGGGGCCAGTATCCGTGAACTGGAGAGAGGAGCAGAGTGCTTCCCAACTGTTCACTGGAGGAATGTGGAGGCCATCACAGAATTGCCCGCAAAGCTTCAGTCCAGATATGCCTGTGTCTCTGCTTCCCTCTGTGCCTCCTCCCTGGGGGGGAACGGCCAGCCTAGCTAAGGACTTGCATGGTTTTACGCCTGATCAGGAGGCAGAGCTATGAAAACAAGACTCGCCCCTTCTAGACATGTCATCCTTATTCCCAAAAGGGAATGCCACATTGGAGGGGGCTAGGAATTTCTCACGAACTCTCAGAGACATCTCTCCGATGGGTCATGTGGGGTTTCATCGCGTCTCTCCTCAGCCTCACTCCCCTCACTGTTCTACCTCATTTTGGGACCTCTCCCACACACCTCTCCCCTACACCCAGCCCAACCTCAGACTGATCGCGCCATACTTCCTTTCCCATTTCCACCCCCAGATACATTCATTTACAGCCTCCCTAACACCAACCCCAGTTCAAAGCCAATTTAGTATAAAGGACAGGCATTTGAAGGGGATGGGGAACAGATGAATGAGATAGAGCCACTACCTGAAAAAGAAGTCGGGGCCCAGTTGAGGAGGCAGCTCCGCAAACAATCGTGGGGAAGGAGTAAGCGCTAAACAGCGGTGTAAGAGCTGTGCTAAGGTGGGAGCCTCAGTCAGTCTGCGGATGGGTCTGAGGTCGCCATGATAAGCTGCTGGACCTCTATTCTATATATCAGCGGTTGAGTGGTGGCAGTGTATCAGAATCACCTGAGAAGGTTTTTTAAACTTTTTTAAAGATTTATTTATTTTTAGAGAAAGGGAGGGAGGAAGAGGAGAGAAACATCAATGTATGGTTGCCTCTCACGCAACCCAGGCTTGAGCCCTGACTGGGAATCGAACCGGCGTCCTTTGGTTAGCACGTCAGTGCTCAATCCACTGAGTCACACCAGCCAGAGCAGGGAGTTTTTTAACTCAGTTATACGTGGTTGCCGTCCAGGAGCTCTGACCCGCCTGGAAGAGTGGGGTGGGTAGCAAGGCATGGACACTTGTTTTGGGAAAAAAAAAAAAAAAAAAAACACGCCGCAGCCGATTTTGTCCATTCTTTTCCCAGAACCAGCGCTCTACACGCCTGGATACCCCAGGACCTCTAGAGTCGGCCAGCGAACTGCAGGAAGGGCCAAGGCTGACGCGTTACTATGGATACCCCCGGGTACGGGTCGGACTTTGCATCCGCAAAACCTCAACCCAGGGCCAGGTCAAGCAGCAGGGGCAAAGCACTGCCCCGCCCTGCTCCGCACCCCGCCAGAGCAGACGGGCAGTCGGCTCTCTCCAATCACAGTTCCTGAGGGAGGAGCGCGGACAAGGTTTTCTCCAATCACAGCTTGCAAGACATTCATGAGTCTTTCCTCCAATCCTCGCCGAGGCGCGAAGGGGTTGTCGGGATGGGGGCCAGAGCCAACATGGATCCCTCAATGGGATAAGGGTGAAACTCCCGTGCCGGCTGCTCCGTTCTCCCGCCCAGTCATGTTGGTGCACTTATTTCGGGTCGGGATTCGGGGAGGCCCTGTCCCAAGCAGACCGCTACTCCCCCTCAGCTTCCAGACATTCTCGGCTGTCAGGTAAAAAGGGACAAATAAACCGCGAGCGCAGGGCCATTTGACCGGCTAGCCGGGCGTGGGGACCGCCGGGAGATGGAGTCCCGGGCTCGCGCGAGGCCTGCTGGGAGTTGTAGGCCGACCGACCCCGGGGGTGGAATGTCACTCCCCCGGGAATTGGCCTCAATTATTTATAGCGGGGAGCCAGGTGCCAGCAGGAGGCTCCGCGTACCTGTTTGCGCCTGTGGGCCGACCGAAGGAAAGCTGTGGGTGGGTGACCACGCCCGGTCCGTACTCTTTTCCCCACCAGGGGGCGCCGAGCCGCACAGGCTTTCTCCCTTCGGTCGCCGCTCCCGGCCCCATCCTCTTTCTTGGAATTGGTCTGGCGGTTTGGATAAAAATTATTCGTGTCCAGAGACATTTAGTATTAGTGGTGCTCCCAGGATTCAAAATGAGCTGAACAAAGAGGGTTCCTAGATGTGGATACTTTCAGCAGATAGTCAATCTAGTAAGTTGCCCGTGTGTGTTCTGTGTTCTCTCCGCGCACGTTGGTGTGGAGAGAGAGCGGGGCGGGGCGGGGAATGGGTGGGAAACGAATGGGACTCCGAACTGAGGCTTCAGTGTAAATGCTTTATGAGAAGGTACTGACTCCCTACTGATCTCGGATTGAATGACCTGAGGGCCAGGCAGGCAACAGATTCGGAGGGTGGGTGGATGTGGGCTTGTGTCATTTGGAAGGTCCATCTGACTGATCGACCTTCTGCAAGATCTGCAAGATCTGGGCGGAGTTGGAGCCGGAAGTACCGGTGCTGGGAAGTAATCCACTGGTTCTTGGCAGTGAGCTAGCCCTGCTTAGAGCCTCAGTTGGGAGCAGATGAGAGAAGATGGAAAGTGTCCATGGTAAATTATTAAAAAGTTCGAACAATCCTCAGGAAAAGAGTAAGGGTGTTGATATTATTTACACCAGAAAGAAACCCAAGGAAAGAAATCCAATAATATTCAAGTATTTGTGTGTTCATTTGTGCAGTTTTTCCGTTGTTAAAGTCATAGCACAATAGATCATAAAATGAACTTGTGAGTTGGGACCATTTAAAAATGAATATAACGGTGCCCTGGCCGGTGTGGCTCAGTTGGTTGAAGCATAGTTCCATAAACTGAAAGGTTGTGAGTTCAATTCCCAGTCAGGGCACATGCCTGGGTTGCAGTTTGGTCCCATGTCGGGGTGCATATGAGGCAGCCAGTTGATGTCCCCCCAACCCCCGCCGCCTCTCTCAAAAATTGGCAAGCATGTTCTCAGGTGGGGATTAAAGAAAATAAATAAATCACTTAAAAAAGTGAATGTAATAAAAAATAGAACACACATTTAAAAATAGAGAAAGTATCATTTTGTGAAGGCTCTCAACTTCGTGTGACATACATATGTTCCTTGCACTGGGTTACAATGTTCAAGTGTATTTTTTACTGTTGGCCTCAGGAAATCTAAAACTTTGCAAACACCGCAGTAGTGTGTCAGTTCAGATTGTTCTGCATTTCTAATGAGGGCATGCACTCAACAAGCATCCACATTTTTTAAATGTATTATATTCCAGAGCACTGCTGAGCACTGAGGATACAGTGGTGAACGAGATAGAATTCCCTGCTCTCAAGGAACAGATGGTCTAATGGGGCAGTTGCACAGGGCAGAAGGGGTCGGCTTCTCTATTTAAAACCACGTGTTTTAGGACAAGACGTAAAGTACACAGTGGAAAACAGGACAAAAACCAGGCATGTGGCCCTGACTGCTGTGGCTCAGTGGGTTAGGCAATCCTCCCGCAGACCAAAGGGTCACCGGTTCAATTCCCAGTCAGGGCACATGCCTGGGTTGCGGGCCAGGTCCCTGGCTGGGGGCGTGCAAGAGGCAACCGATGAATGTTTCTCTTGAACATCAGTGTTTCTCTCCTTCTCTTTCTTCCTTCCTTCCCCTCTCTAAAAATAAATAATTTTTTAAATCGTTAAAAAAATATTAGCCAGGCAGGTGGAAAGTGGCGGGTAGAGGCATAACATAGAGGGGGCAGGAAGCACGGTCCCCCTGAAAGAAAGGAAGGATGAGCCAAAGCCTGCAGTTGGGAGGGCCAGGGAGTGTAAAACACCGTCACACTGAAGCAAGAACCTCTCGCTCATTCCAGTCTTTAAAAGCCTTTCCCCATCAACACTGTCTTTCGCGTCTCTGAGCATCCCACCACGACGTACTCTAGGCTGGATAGCTTCTCCTCCTGGTGGGGCTCTGTAGCCAGTCCTGACCTCTTCCAGCCACTCCCCTCTACTATGACCTTTAACATGCAAAGCTGGCCCTGGCTGGTGTGGCTCAGTGGATTGAGTGCCAGGCCTGCGAATGGAAAGGTCACGTGTTCGATAAATAAAACCTTTAAAAAAGAAAGAAAATGCAAATCTGATTATGTCACACCCCAGCCTAAAAACCAGAAATGGTCTTTATTGTCCTCCAAAGTCCAACTGTTTTGTGAGGACAGTGATGACTCCCTCCCCGCCCCGCCACCTTTCCTGACCCACCCCCTGAGACGGAGACGGAGGAGGAGGAGGAGGAGCCCCTGGCTCCCCTCTCCCCACGCTCTGCAAGCTTTGTCACGAGCTGTTTGTCACCTGCCACTGAAGCGCAAGCACCAGGAGGGTATTCATTTGGTCTCCTGTTCAGCTCCTACTCCCCATGCCTCCTAGCAGAGCGCTGCGCACAGTAGGCACACAGCCCTCCATTGCTGTCTGTAGACACGGAAACTGCAGGAAAGAGGGGCAGTCTTGATTTATCCGAGACGACGAGATATGCTATTTGGATTTCTACTTCTTTTCCTTCTTTCAGCTCATGGAGAAGGAGTGTGTCGCGCGCCCCGCCCCCATACATTGTCACGTGGGCACTCGAGGCCTGGGAGGAGCAGGGTGATGGGGTGCGATAAGCACTGACCGTGGTCAGAAGACCTGGGTCCTGGCCCTGCCACACGGGACCCTGGGCAGGTCGCACGGGGCAGAGTAGACCGCGCCCACATTCTGGACTCACACACGCCAGGATTCCCGTCCTGTCCCAGTGCTGCCTGGGGACACACAATTAGCTCTCCGAGCCCCATGCCAGTTTGCCAGCTGGCAAGTGATTAAAAAACAGCATCTCCCTCCCAGGGATTCGGGATCTGACACAGCAGCAGCAGAACGTTAACACTCAGTGTACTGTCCCCGCCTCTCTGAGCCGTGTGCACTCAGGACTGCCGTGTCCTCGACCGGAAGGGAGTGACGCGGAATAGCTGCCATGCAGGGCGCCCTCCAGCTCTGATGTCCTGGGATCCGAGCCTGTGGGTTGGAGCCGGTCACTGGCCCAGAGGCGCCTCCCGGGGCTGAGGGGGCCTGGCTGGCTGAGCGACCGCCCAGGGAACACCTTTCAGACTTCATTACATGCGCCTGTGTCATTCCTCAGCTGCTTTGCAAGTGTCTCAGAAACTGAGGATGCTAACGGAAAGGTCGCCAGTTCGATTCCCAGTCAGGGCACGTGCCTGGGTTGCAGGCCGGGTTCCCCAGTCGGGGGCGTGCAAGAGGCAAGCGATCTCAGTATCGCTCACACATCGATGTTTCTCTCTCTTTCTCTGTCTCTTCCCCTTTCCCTAAAAAGTAAATAAGTAAAATCTTTTACAAAAATGAATGAAAGCCTGTTTTAAAAAGAAGGAAACAGGATGCTTAGGAGCAGCCCGAGATAGGCACGGGCGAGCCTGGCAGGAGGGAAGCGCCGCTCTCCAGAGCGCAGGGATCGCCTGGCCCACGCTCAGCTGAAGGACAGCTGGGCCGCAAGCCCACCGACGCAACTCTCTCCCTGCAGGCACTCCGATGGCCGCCACGGCTCCCACCTCCTCAGGGCCGTGGCCCAGCTGCGGAGTCAGCTGCGGGCTCGCCTCCCTCGAGCGCCCCCAGCTCCCCGCCGAAGCCCCTCTGCCTGGCGCTGGGTTGGGGGAGCCCTGCTGGGCCCCATAGTACTGAGTAAGTGCCCCCGCCTCTGCCTCGTGGCGCTGTGTGAGGCGGAAGAGGCCCCTCCTGCCTACCCCAGGCCCTATGTCACGGAGTCCCACTTCAACTGGAAGCTCTTCTGGCAGTTTCTGCGCCCCCATCTGCTGGTCCTGGGGGCAGCCATCCTGGTGAGATCTTCCCCCGAACCCCTAAAACCAGGGATAGGGAAAGACCCAGCCGGAGCTGCACAGGGACAGCCTGCCTGCCTTGTAGAGCCTTAGAGGAGACTTTAGGAAGCAGCAAGGGCTGGCCTGAGGGCAAGGTCAAGGGCACTCGGAGAACATGTGCAGGGGGCTGGGCGTGCAGGGCTCAGGGGTCCCCAGGGCCTGCCAGCCTGGGCTCTGACTCAGAGGCACTGGAGCAGCCGAAACATGGGCAGCAGGAGGACAGGAAGGGCCAGGGTCGGGGCTGGGGGTGGGGAAGAGGATGGCCCCCTCTAAATGTCTGCGTGCCCCCCCAAGCTGGCACTGGGTGCGGCTCTAGTGAACGTGCAGATCCCCCTGCTCCTGGGCCAGCTGGTGGAGATCGTGGCCAAGTACACGAGGGACCACGTGGGCAGCTTCCTGCATGAGTCCCGGAACCTCGGCACCCACCTGCTCATCCTTTATGGCCTCCAGGTACAGCAGGAGGGGAGGGCCTGGGGGCAGACGGGGGGCCGCCCGGGCCCCCCTGAGTGCCCCGGCCTCTCTCCCAGGGACTGCTGACCTTCGGGTACCTGGTGCTCCTGTCCCGCATCGGCGAGCGCATGGCCGTGGACATGCGGAAGGCCCTCTTCAGCAACCTGCTCCAGTACGCCAGCCACGGGGTGCGGGCTGCAGGCAGGGATGGCTGACGGGCCCCTCAGGGGTGCTGGTTAACGTCTGGGGGTGGGACATCATCCTGAAGTAACGTCTCCCTCCTTCCCCAACCCATGGCCCTGTGTCCCACGCCAGACAAGACATTGCTTTCTTTGATGTGAAGAGGACAGGGCAGCTGGTGAGCCGGTTGACAACCGACGTGCAGGAGTTCAAATCATCCTTCAAACTTGTCATCTCTCAGGTCAGTGTTCCGGGCTCCCCCACACACACCCTCCAGCCCCCCCACGCCCTCCAGATGAGCCACACAGGGCCAGTCCCGCCCCGCCCGTTGGGCCCCAGGCCTGGCGAGGGTGTGGGTGAAGGACGGGGAAAGTTCACTGAAGGGAGGCGCCAGGGCAGTGTCCAAGGTCGGGATAAGCTGTTTCTCTCCTGTTCTGAAACCCTACCTCCCCAGAAACCTTCCCAAGGACTCAGGCAAGAGCCTTTCCGGCCCCGCTTGCCAAGAGCAGAATCACCCTGGCCTGCCTTGCCCCCAGCACGCCTGGCACGCTGACAGGCGCTGAGGAGGAGCTGTGGTTTGTCCTGTGTCACTGCGGGCCTCTCCTCGCCGCCATCCCCGCCCCGTTGGCCCCGTGGCTGCTGGGTCACAGCGGGCAGGGCCCACAGCACCCACCCGTGATTTTTTGCTCAGTGTGTGAAGCAGGAAGAGAAGCAAGCTGGGGTCTCTGGGGAAGGCTGCCCTGTCCGCAGACGCTCCATCTGGTCCCTTCATGCCTGCTGGCCCAGACAGAGTTGTGTCTGCCCCGGCCGGTGCGGCTCAGTGGGTCGAGTGCTGGCTGCGAACCGCAAGGTCCCCGGTTCGATTCCCAGTCAGGGCACAGGCCCCAGGTTGCGGGCGTGCAGGAGGCAACCAACTGATATTTCTCATCGAACACTGATGTCCTCTTTTACTCTTTCTCCCTTCTTTCCCCCTCTCTAAAAAAATACGTATTAAGAAAAAGAAAAGACAGTGTGGACTGCACCTGCCAACCTGCCTCCCGCCTCCTTTCCTCTGCCCAGGGGCTGCGGAGCTGCACCCAGGTGGCCGGCTGCCTGGTGTCGTTGTCCATGCTGTCCCCGCGCCTCACCCTGCTGCTGATGGTGGCCACGCCCACCCTGATGGCCGTGGGCACCCTGATGGGCTCAGCTCTCCGCAAACTGTCACGCCAGTGTCAGGAGCAGGTACCCGAATTTCTGCCCCTCCTCCTCACCCCCACCCCCCACCCCTGTTCTGTCCGCCCTGTCACTCTCCGTCACCAGCCTGACCCCTTTCTCCTGGACGCCTTGCAGGTCGCCAGGGCGACAGGTGTGGCCGACGAGGCCCTGAGTAATGTTCGGACTGTGAGAGCCTTCGCCATGGAACAGCGGGAGGAGGAGTGAGTCCTGACAGGCGCCCAGGGGGCTCCCTAGGGCCCTCCCCCCCACCCTGCACCCTGCCTGGGCTGCTTCCTGAGGGCTGGCTCGGCCTCTGTTCCCAGGCGCTACGGAGCAGAGCTGGAGGAGTCCCGCCAGAAGGCAGAGACCCTGGGTAGAGGCATCGCCTTGTTCCAGGGACTCTCCAACGTGGCCTTCAACTGTGAGTGAGCAGAGGCCCGGTGGGGGGCGGGGCGGGGCGGGGCGGGGAGGAGCCCGGGACAGGCCCCGGCAGGGAAGCTCTCCCCGTTTGATGTCCTGCCGTGCCAGGGGCCCGCATCCCTGCAGTAATGCGGGCAGGCTGTGGGCAGGTGGGCTGATGTCACCGCTGAGATACGCGTAGCATGTAGCCCGCTGCCCAGGAGGAAGCCGTGGAGGGGGCCCCTCCCGCCACTTGTTTCCAAAAGAGGAAACAAAGACAGACCGTGCAGGTGACTCACCAAAGTTTCAAGTCAGCCTCAGTCAAAGGCACGCAGGGCCCGGCCAGCCCTCTCCTCGCTTCCGGCCGCCCCGTCCCTAACCCCCGTCTCTCTGCCTGCAGGCATGGTACTGGGCACCCTGTTTATCGGGGGTTCCCTCGTGGCAGGCCAGCAGCTGAGAGGGGGAGACCTCATGTCCTTCCTGGTGGCCTCCCAGACCGTACAGAGGTGAGTGGGGGCGGTCCCCGTCCCTCAGGAGCCCTGTGGGCTGAAGGACCGAGTGCCGGCCCGCGAGCACAGTGAAGCCCTCGCTGGGGAGCGGCCGTGCCCACCTCGAGGCCCCTGGCCTGATCCTCTGCCGGCACTCGGAACTGCGTTGTCAGTTCAGCCTTACAAAGGCCTCGGGGGCTTTAAAAAGAAGTTCAGCTATCGCAGAATACACGTAGCGTGTAATGGACCGTCTTAGCCGGGCCGAAGCGTGCGCTTGGGCAGCATCACACACGCTCACTGCGCTGTGCGGCCGTCACCACCGTCCACGGAGCTTCCTCATCATGCGCAGCTGCCCCTGTCCCCACGAAACAGTAGCCCCCGCCCCTCCCCAGCCCCCGGCCCCCACCACGCTCCCTTCTGTCTCTGAATCCTGCTACTCTGTGCACCCCTGTGAGTAGGGCCACAGAGTGTTTGTCCTTCGTCGCTGGCTCGTTTCACTCGGCAGAACGTCTTCCGGGTTCATCCACGCCGTGGCGTGCGTCAGAGTTCCTTCCTCTTCGGGGCCGAGTAAGACTCTGTGTACGGAGAGACCGTCTTTGCCACGCTCTTTAAGAGCCGGCCTGCCACCTCTGCCTCCACCCTGGTGGCTCCTTGTGCTACTTGCTCCGAGACCCATCCGCTCCTCTGGGCCCCGCCTGCCCGAGGGCAGCCCGGAGCTCGGCCCACTTTGCCACGAGACGGCCTGACACGACGGGGCCCCCAGCAGACCCCTGCCGTGCCCCTGCCGCTCCCCCTCACCTCGTCTCCCCACCATGCACGTCCTGTGAACACTACAGTGTGTGGGACATAAATACACGTTACGAGACGTAATGGAAGAGTGATACGCTCTTAAGTTGTGAAGAGAAAACCTGTGTTACCACCAGCCACCCAAGGAAACAGAGCGCCCCCTCCCCACTGCTCCCCGTCCTGCTGGCACCTGGGGCCTGGCTTTGCTGCATGTCTGCCCACCCCTTGCCCACAGAATCCCTTGCCATCCGCCCCATCGGGCAGATGGAAAAGACTCCCACCCTCAGCGTCGTTTCTGCCTGCTGCTTCCTGGCCCGGGGTGGCCTCATCCTTCCTCCAGCCCCGGGGGCACCCAGAGGCTCTGGCCGTCACAGCGAAGGGACTTGGGGCCTCCCCCAGCCCACCTCTGGCCTCTCGTTCTAGTTCCGAGGACCCTTAGGAACCCGCCGGCTCCCTCTGTGCCGTCGCCCTGGCCTTCCGCGGGCAGCGGCAGGGAGGTCTTGTGGGCGAGGCAGCTGCGCCCCCAGGCGTGGCCCCCCCCCCACCCGCTCCACTGCCCTCCCAGCCTGAGTGCAGACCCTCTCAGACTCTCTCCCCTCCCCAACCACCCGTTAGCAGCATTCAGGACAGACACGAGGAACCGGGGAGCTGGTCTGGCCCACCAGCTCCCGCAGCCACAGGCCCTGGGCCTGTTCTGTTGGGAGCCCCTCACCTCGTGGGGCATTCTCACCACCCGCCGTGGAGGAATTGGGTCTCCTTTTATTGAAACAGCTGGTGTGCTTCCTCCTGGGGTCCCGCAGAGAGGAAGGGAAAGCACAGCGCTGCCCCGCCTCCACGCAGCCCCAGCCTTTGGACCCCAGCCCGGTGCTCTTCTGTGGTGGCACCGGGGCCCCAGGGGAGGTGGGGCGGCTCCTTGGTCCGCCTCCAGGCCTGCGCCCTCCTGGGAACGGGCCCTGCCAGGCGGCCTCCGGGGAGAGCCAGGGCGGCCTCCCGAGCCACCTCTGAGAGCAGGGCCGTCGCTCACCAGCGGGTCATGTGCATCTGGTTTTCGGTTGCGGCCCGGCGCCTCTGCCAGGCACTAATGGCTTCCAGATCTCTCCCTCCGCGCCCGCAGATAGCCGCCCCCCGGCCCTCCTTGCTGCCTGCTGCCCGCTCCCTCTGGCAAGTGCCGGCCCAGAGCCTGCCACAGCCGCTCACTCACAGGCTCGCCCCGCCCGCCCCCTCGGTCGGGAAGAAGTGGGTTGCCGAGGACTCAGTCTCCCTTCTCCAGCAGCCCAGCCCGGCCCGGCCAGACTCCCGCTCGGTCACGGGCCGCCCAGGTCAGTCGGCGCCCAGTGACTAAGGAGCGGTGACTCACCCTCCCCCCAGCCAGCTGCCCCACCTGACGGAGGTGACCGGCTGTCTAGACAGATGCGGACTTGCGACATACCCCTCGCAGAGGGCAGGCCCGTGATAAACGTCTCCAGGGGTTTTGGAGACGTTTGTCTCCAGGGGTGTCCCCAGAGTCTCCCCTGTGGTCAGGTGTCATCTGCTTTCTTCTTTCTCTGAAAGAACTAACATCCGTTTCCCCCTTAATTAGCCCTTGCTTCCCCCTCGGGTGGACAGCACTAGACCCGACCCAGCCCGTGGGCCTCGCCACCCTGACCTGGTCACTGGCGTCGGCGCCACCCCTGCGTGGGAACCGGCCTCTGCCTGCAGCCAGCAGGCCGTGCGGGGTCCGGCCCCACGCAGTGCCCGGTCCCGAGGCAGTGTGGTTGTCGGGCTCCTCCTGCCAAGGGGAGGTCGTGGCTCCGAAAGGAGAACTGCCCTGCCCTGTGACCTGTGCGGGCCCAGGAGTGTGTCCTCAGCCCACGTGCCCCACACACCTGAGCCCCAGGCCCGCCCCCTGGGGCCAGCTTCCCTCAGCCCTTCTCCTCCGCTCCTCACAGGTCCATGGCCAACCTCTCTGTCCTGTTTGGTCAGGTGAGTGGCAGAGTCGGGTGTGGGTCTGCTCGGCCACCGAGGTCACCTGTGTGCTTCAGGAGCCAGGTGCTGGGCGGAGGGGATGTCGTACCTGCCCGCACGTGGGAGTCCAGGTCGGGCTGCTGTGGGGCCCACCGTGCCCAGGCCCACCCCCTCACCTCGCACTGAACCCTCCCAGGTGGTTCGGGGGCTCAGCGCAGGCGCCCGGGTGTTCGAGTACATGACCCTGAGCCCCTGCATCCCGCTGTCCGGGGGCTGCTGTGTGCCCAGGGAGCACCTGCGCGGGTCCATCGAGTTCCACAACGTCAGCTTCAGGTCAGTGTCAGCAGGTGGGCGCAGAGGTCACTCCCTCCGGGCTGGGAGCCAGCGGGCCCGCACCCCCCTCTCAGCGAGGCCCGTCAGGGGTGCAGTGAGGCTGCAGGGGGCGCTGGGAGCCCGGTCTCACTGAGTGTCCTGGCCCCCCAGTTACCCCGGCCGCCCCGGCTTCCCGGTGCTCGAGGACTTCAACCTCACGCTGCCGCCAGGCAGGATCGTGGCCCTCGTGGGCCAGTCAGGCGGAGGTGAGAGGAACCCGCAGCCCCCCCTGCCCCCGCCACCGGGATTTTCCCCCGTGGTGGTGGCCACTCCGTGGAGCCCCTTCCCTGCCACCACAGCCCCCTCTCCTGGCACCGTCCCCGGAAACCCGTGCTCCTCCCTGACTGCCCCATCTCCCCAACCCCACGTCCCAGGAAAGACCACCGTGGCTTCCCTGCTGGAGCGCTTCTACGACCCCACGGCAGGCACGGTGACCCTGGACGGGCGGGACCTGCGCACCCTTGACCCCTCCTGGCTCCGGGGCCAGGTCATCGGCTTCATCAGCCAGGTGTGGAGAAAAGGGGCTTCCCTCACCGCCCAGGGCACCCGGAAAGGGCGACCTGAATGCCCAGCCCGTCTCCTGCCCCGGCCCTGCCTCTCTCTCCGTGCTTAGGGCGCCTGGGCCTTTCCTCCTTCCCTGCTCGGCACCCCTCCCCCGGGGTCCCTGGCCCCCTTCCCTTGTTCCCCAGCATTCCTTGGGGTCTGACGCTTTTTTGTCCTGGGCCACCGCAGCCCTGCCCTCCCTCACTAGGGCGGGCAGGCTGCTCCTCCAGTAAAGCTGGCCAGCCAGGCGGGGCTGGGATGGCTGTTTCAGGACCCCTGGGCTCTGTGACAGGTCCGTGGTGTCTGGAGGTCTAGAGACATCCACACGGTGCAGCTGAGGACTGCTGGCCGCCGCTCACCCGCTGAGCGAGGCCCCGACACTGCGCCTCTGCTTGGGGTGCGGCCGCCTAGGGAAGGTGCACCTTCCGGCTGGGTGTTCACTGAAGGGCACCTGCTGACCCACGGGGCCTGCCCCGCAGCATCCACCCCTCCCCCATCCCTCCAGAGAGAGGGGCTCTGCGGGGTGCTCAGCCTCCCCCCATTAGAGGGGCCTGTTCTCGTGTGACCTGCGACTGAACTGACCCTGCCTGCCCTCCAAGGCGGCCCGTTTGACCAACATAGCCTCTCCTGACACAGCCCTCGGGGGGTTTGGGGCAAAGTGTGAGCGTTTCCTGTGGGCTACGCCCCACACCACCCCAGCGCAGGAGCCGGTGCTGTTCGGGACGACAATCATGGAGAACATCCGTTTTGGGAAGCCCGGTGCCTCGGACGCAGAGGTGTACGCCGCTGCCAGGGAGGCCAATGCGCATGCGTTCATCTCCCAATTCCCTGACGGCTACGACACCGTCGTCGGTGAGTGCCGGGGACAGCGTCCCGCCCGGGTCTGCGGGGCCCTCGAGTGAGGCTGGGACCAGGGCACAGGGATGGTGGCGTTGCGTCAGGACGACCGGCCTGCAACTGGGCTGTGGGGACAGGGCCGTCCGGGCACAAGCAGGCCACGGCGGGGGTAGACACACAACAGGGCCACAGCCCCAGTCTGGGTGCGTAATGACGTTCTGGTCGGCGCGGGGCCGCACGCAGGACGGGGCAGAGGCGCATGCGCAGCCTCGGCGAGTCTGGGGCTGGGCCGTCCGTGAGCGCACAGCGGCGTGCTTCTCAGAATGTGTTCTGTCGTCGCGTGATGTGTGACTGCACAGGACCGGCGGGGGACACAGTGATCCCGGGTGTTGGGCAACTGCAGAGCCCGCTGGGGGCCTCTGCGTGCTGAGGCCCAGCCGGAAGCAATGGGTGCGGTCTCCTCGCAGTCGTCCATCTCCCCGGCTCCTGTGTCCTTCCGGCCCTGCCCTCTAACTTAGCGGGGTTTCCCGGCCATCCTGAGATTGACGGGTGCGCAGGTCCCTGTCCGCCCTGCCCAGGAGGGGAGCTGCTGGCTCCGGAAGGCCCACCAGGCAGGCACCGCGTGGCAGCGCGCTGCGTGTGAATCCCGGAGGTGGCTCTCGGGCCTCTGGGGCCGTGCTTATCGCCGTCTCTGGGCTCTGTTGCTAATGTCCCCACACACCACACGGCGCAGGCACGGCAGGGCTCCCAACTCCTGTGGACCTTTGGCCTCAGTCTGGCTGAGCTTCCTTGCACCCCACGGCTCTCTCGGGGGGCACTTCCCTTGCGCCTCTGCCCCAGTGCGCTCCCAGGCTGCCCCGGGCCTTCACCCTGCCCCTTGCTGCCATGTGACCGCCGTCACTTTGAGGTGCTTTCTGGCTCCCAGGCTGGCGCCCCTGCAGCTGTCCCCAACGGTGGTCTCCCCGGAATGCCCGGGTGGTGGGCTTCGAATCCCACTGTGCCTGCACACCCCGGGACCATGCACCTGGGCCCTGGGTGTCCCGTCCTGGCCCACCACGCACACAGCTCAGGTCACCGCGCACGAGTGTGCGTGCGTGTGCCCGGAGACGTGGCAGCCAATTCGGATGTGCTGACGGGTGCTGCCCCTGCCCTCGAGGAGGCCAAGGGAGGACCCCGAGGGGCTCGACGTGACGTCCCCAACGAGCCTGGTGCCCCTTTGCAGGGCCTCCCCAGTGCAGAGCTGAGGGCTGCTTCCTCCCCAGGTGAGCGGGGCGCCACCCTGTCCGGCGGCCAGAAGCAGCGCCTGGCCATCGCCCGCGCCCTCATCAAGCAACCCACGGTGCTGATCCTGGACGAGGCGACCAGCGCCCTGGACTCGGAATCCGAGCGGGTCGTGCAGGAGGCCCTGGACCGCGCCAGCGCCGGCCGTACCGTGCTGGTCATCGCCCACCGGCTCAGCACCGTGCGCGGGGCCCACCACATCGTCGTCATGGCCCACGGCCGTGTCTGTGAGGTCAGCTCGGGCCTAGGGACTGGCAGGGTGGCTTGGGACAGCTTGGGCCACAGACACAGTGGAACTCTGTGCCGGGCTGTGGGGGGGTCTGGCCTGGCCCTGGGGGCCATCGGCTGGAGGCAGCACCCCCTGCGGATGCAAGACTTTCTGCCCTTAGGTAGACCCTGGCCTCTCGGGGCCCCAGAGTCCCCCTCTGTTCCCTGGGGCAGTAGGGCCCCCGGGGCCGCAGGGATGTGTAGTGTGACGGGCTGGCAGCAGTGCCCAGAGGCTGGGTCCTGGGTCCTGGCTCCCAGCCCCCAGCCACCTGTTCAGGCTCAAACTGAAGGGTTAGTGAGGGACACTGGGGCCTGTGGGCTGTGTAAAGGGGCTGGAGGACAGCAGGGAGGTGGTGTTTGCAAACACAGATGTGCCAGCGGCATCTGCTTTGGTTGTGCTTTGGTTTCATAGTGTCCCCGGCAGGGACGCTGGCTTTGGTGACAGTGAGCCTGATGGCTAATAGGAAGCCAGCCCCCTGAGGACCCTGAACTCTGAGCTGGGCTGGGTGGCCATCGGCCCCTCCTTCCTCTCCAGGCGGGGACGCATGACGAGCTCCTGAAGAAAGGCGGGCTCTACGCGGAGCTCATCCGGAGACAGGCCCCGGCCGCCCCGCCCCCCAAGGCGCCCAGGGGCCCCGAGTCCTGAGAGCACCGCCCAGCGCAGCGCCCGGGGCTGAGGACTGAGCCCCAGAGGGCCAGCGTGCTGGCCGTGGGCTGCCCCCTGCACACAGCGAGACTCAGGACAGACACGGGGCTGGGAGGGGACCCAGCCCCAGCTCTAAGGAAACCACGGGCAGGATCAGGGAGTGGGCAGAGAATTCACGCTGGGTCCTGCCCTCGCCCGGGCCAGACCTCACCTGCCTAGGCTGACTCCCTGTGGCCCTTCGTCCCCACTGCCTCCGGGGTCTGGGGAGGAGCACCCCCCCCCGCCCCCGCTCCCCAGCCAACCCCTTGACCCCACAGTCCTTATTTCTAGAGTTCACCCTCCCCCATCCAAATGGGGCAGGGGCCCAACAGGCCCTCGGGAGGCAGAGGGGGCAGTCTTGGACCAGCCCAGCCCAGCCCGCCTCTGGTCTGTCACCTGGTGAGATTGTGGACAGCCCCCTCTACCTGAGGACACCAGCTTGGAAGGGGAGCCGACACACCCAGAACTGCAGCCAGGGGGACACGTCGCACCAGCTGCCACCAGCCATGGGCTCAACCAAGTGAGCCCTTGGGCCGATAGATACAAAACCTGGTTGGGGAGGGCAGCCACCGCCAAACCAGGCAGAGACGGGACTGGAGCCCCACCTCGGAAAAGGGCTGTCCGAGTGCCTGCCTGCGTGGGCCTGTGGCCCTGTGGCCCTGCAGCTGCGGTGAGGACTGCGAGTGGCCGCTGTCTCCCAGCAGCCCTCCTGACTGGCTGTGCCCTCATCACCCCCACCGGGCCCACCACCCCCTTCACTGCCTGAGCTCCCCGCTGAGCCCTGCCCCTGGGTCGGGCAGAGGAATCGCCTGCACCGGACCTCCCAGGCCGACCGGGCATTTCGGGTGTCTGCTGTGGCACGGAGGGCGAGGCCACGGAGCGGGGGCAGCAGTGGCTCAGGGGTGAGTGCAGGAGCCGAGTGGGAGACTCCACAGTCTTTCCAGGTGTGTCTCAGGCCCAGACACCGCCCAGGTGTCCCCGGGCCACAGCCGTCCTGCTTTGCTGCCCCGCTTCCTGACAGTGGGTGAGAGGCCACATCCCAGGGCAGCCTCGGCCCAGGACACAGAGCGTAGGGCTGACTCTGGGTTGTTTCGCCGCTCAGTGGCCAGTACAGCTGAGGGCAGGCCTTAAACAGCCCCCCAGGTCCACACCGGTCTGCCTGGCCCCTCGCTCGGGAGAGCCGGTGGGGCCAGCTCCTGCTCCTTGGGCCCTGGCCCAGGGCTCTGACACCAGATTCTAGGTCTCTCTGTGCCCCGTCAGGCTGGCTTCTATGAAGCCTGCCCCCGGCTCACCCAGGGGAGCGAGAGCCAAGGCGAGTCTTCAGCGGGGAGGCCCTGAGGCTGGCACCGTAGCCTAACCTTGACCTTGGCTCCTTTGGCTACTCCACGTGGATCCTGAGCCTGGCTGCGCTTCATCTTCAAAGCCGTTTAAGAGTTTAAGTGGGCCCCGGCAGGTAGCTCCGTGGGTTAGAGCATCGTCCTGATACACCAAGGTTTCGGGTTCAATCCCAGGTCAGGGCCCATCCGAGAAAGGAGCAGTGAATGAATAAGCGGAACAACAAATCCGTGTTTCTCCCTCCCTCTCTAAAATCAGTTTAAGAAGACTTTTGTAAAAAGCTAAAGTGAGGTAATCTGTGGTAAACTACGAAACACCCACAATGCTGCAACCTCCAAACGCGGTTGCGTCCGGGCAATAAACCACGTCACCCACTCACTGTCTGAAAAGTTCGTTAATCGCCCATCGTGCCCTGCGCCCCCGACCGGCTGGGTCGTCCCCGAGTCCTGCCTGATGAAGCCTGCTGTCCCGCCTGGACGGGCAGGCGGACAGGTGGCTGCTGCCCGGCGTGACTGTGCCGTGGGCCCTGTCTTCTACTCTCTGCTGGGAACCCACCCGCGTGAGCCCTGCGGCCTCAAGTGCTCTGTGGAGAGATGGACCAGAAGTTGAGTCAGTCCATGGAGACAAACTCGCTTTCTCTGGGGCCCACAGTGCAGCGTCTGTCTCTCCCTTCTGCCGCCCCGGAGGGGATTGGGGGGGCCAGGTCCCGACACCACCCTCCACAGGCCTGTCTGGGCCGGCTCCTGTGGTCCTCAGCTGCCAGGCCCTCCTGTTGTTGCCCTTGTCCCCTGCGCCTTAAGTCCCCAAGACTCCCTCACCCCTCTCCGGAGGCACCTGCTCCAGCTGCTGGGAGATGCCCCCAGGGCCCAGTGGGGCAGCCGGGGCACCCAGCCGGCACGGTGTCTTCCTTTACAAAAGCTCCTCGCCAAACAGACACACTCCTGTGTTGCTGCTGGGAGCACACACAGTGTCATTCCTACGACCGGGAATTTTGTGGCACCAAATGACCCAGCCGCGCACCACCGTCCGAAATGGAAGAATGGAAATCCCCAGGGTTCCTCGGGGGCCTGGTGACATGAATGAGGGTGTGTCCACAGAATGGCATGGCATGCAGCCGGTCAGATGGGGAAGTTGCCCAGCTACCAGGCACCACGCGAATGTGTTAGTAAAGCAAGATGTGACATCATAGGGCACCCAGGGTGCACCTGGGAGCCGGACTACATTACCTGGGAGGGGAGAGCATGAGCCGCCGTCTTTGTGGTGGAGGCCCATCTACCAGACAGGAGGGCCTGAGGAAGGGGTCGCTCAAGAGACAGCCCCCCAGGACGTGGGCCCCGCAGAGGCCCCGGCCAGGCCATGCCGAGGGGCTGGAAGGCCGGGGGCCTCAGCAGGAGGAGGCGGCCAACGCCAGCCGCCGCACCACCTTCCAGCCTGGTCTAGAGCCAGCTCCACTCCGATGATGAGGTTGGCGAGAAGAGAGGAGACAGGGAGGAGGGAGGAGCCAGGCCGAGGCCCGTGACTGACTCTTGGCCCCACGTACAGGGGCTGCAGCTGGGACACCAGAGACCCCAAGGGCCCCCCCAGCACCGACTGCCTCTGGGCTCCCCTCAAGCCCAACCGGGGTCACTGCGGTTTCCAGCTGGCGCCTCTGACTTCCCCAGCCAAGGCCCCCCCCCACCCTCATGCTGCACTAATGGCTCGGCCTGGGGCCCCAGGGACCTCCCCGCCCCCCAGGCTGCTCTGCCAGGCCCCTTGCCCCCTCGCTGCTGAAACCCAATCCTCTGCAGCAGCCCTGGCTCAGCAGAGCTGCAAACCAGCCCTGCTTGCCGCTCCGGCTGGGCTGCACCCTACCTGCTCCCTGCCGCGGAGCCCCCGGCCCAGCGCCCTGTCCCGAGGAGCCGCAGCCTGCTCCCGGACGAGGCCAGCCGGACCCGCCAGGTCACCACATCCAACCCGGCCAGGCCAGTGCCTCCCTGCCTCTCTCGGGCTCGACTCCTCTCCTCGCCTCACACCTGCGCTCTCCGCTGCCTGGCCAGCCCCTCTGTCCTCGAACTGACCCTCTCTTCCTTCCAAGCCTCTGTAGCCTGGTCACCAGCCCTCTCCGTCCCCTCTCCGTCCCCTCTCCCTGACTCCTGCCATGAAGCCCCCCTCGGGGCCGGAGGAGGCTCGGCGGCCGTCCTCGGACATCCGCGTGTTCGCCAGCAGCTGCACGCTGCACGGGCTGGGCCACGTCTTCGGCCCGGGGAGGCTGACCCCTCGCCGGGGGCTGTGGGCCATGGCTGTGCTCCTGTCGCTGGCCGCCTTCCTCTACCAGGTGGTGGAGAGGGTGCGCTACTATGGCGAGTTCCACCACGAGACCGCCCTGGACGAGCGCGAAAGCCACCGGCTGGTCTTCCCGGCCGTCACCCTGTGCAACGTCAACCCCCTGCGCCGCTCACGCCTCACGCCCAACGACCTGCACTGGGCCGGGCCCTCGCTGCTGGGCCTGGAGCCCTCCGAGCACGCGGCCTTCCTGCGCGCCCTGGGCAGGCCCCCCGCGCCGCCCGGCTTCATGCCCAGCCCCACCTTCGACATGGCCCGACTCTACGCCCGGGCCGGGCACTCCCTGGAGGACATGCTGCTGGACTGTCGCTACTGTGGCCGACCGTGCGGGCCTGAGAACTTCACTTCGGTGAGCTGGCCACCCGACCTGCCCCGCCAGAGGCCCAGGAGTGCCGGCCAGTCCCTGCCCGGGACCTGCCATCCCAGTCTTGGCAGGGCAGGCTCCCCCAAAGCCAGAGAACCTTAACACCCACGATCTGGGACCCTTTCCTTCCCAGCCAGGCCGCAGACCCCCACCCCACCTGTGCCTTTCTGCTCAGCCCAGGAAGCTGTCCTCCTGGAGCTCACTCTGTCACTCAGCTGGACTGCAGTGTGCAAGGTCACACCTCCCAGCTTGGGCCCTCACCCCGGCTGGCTCTGGGCCCAGCTCTGGTCTGCGAAGACCCTGCTACCTGGGGTGGGGGACCACAAGTGGGACTGCTCCAGGGCTGGAGACCCCGCTCTCGGCCGAGGAAGGGGCTGGCATTCCCTCTGCCTCCTCAGTGTTCTGCCGGTCCTGAAGGACGGCAGCGGGGACCCCCTGCCTTTTACCCCAATGTCCAAAGAAAGCCCGCCCTGCGGACGGACTGTGTGCTTGGCTGGGGATAGAGGGGTGAGGAAGAGGTGGAGTGAGGATGTGACTCCATGTGTCTGTGACAGGGAGGGGCTGGGGTTCTCGGAAGAGACGCAAGTAGAGGACAAGGAGGGGAACGGTCCCTTGGCCCTGCGGGGTCCTGGCTGGGCCTCTTGCTCCCCAGTGAAGTCCACCCGGGGTGCCCACCCCCAGATCTTCACCCGGATGGGTCAGTGCTACACCTTCAACTCTGGCACGGATGGGGCAGAGCTTCTCACCACCCCCAAGGGCGGCGCAGGCAGTGGGCTGGAGATCATGCTGGACGTGCAGCAGGATGAGTACCTGCCCGTGTGGAAGGATGTGGGTACGGGAGCCCACGGGTGAGGCTGGGGAGCACGGGTGGGGTGCGACAGCTCTGGGGAGTTGAGGAGGAGGAGGGGGCCGGCAGGGGGTGGCCCACCACGGCCCTGGGGAGAAGGGGCTGCAGCCAGGGTCTCCTGGAACCCAGGCCCCAGCGCCCCTTCCCCCGCAGAGGATACCCCGTTTGAGGCGGGGGTCCGAGTGCAGATCCACACGCAGGAGGAGCCGCCCATCATCGACCAGCTGGGCTTTGGCGCCGCCCCCGGCTACCAGGTGTTCGTGTCTTGCCAGCAGCAGCAAGTATCCTCACCGGAGCCTCCCAGCCCCTCCCCTGCCAAGGCCCCACACCTCAGCCCCCACCCCGCCACTCTTCCACCGCGACCCGGCGGTCTCCGTCCCCCGCCCCGTCCCAGTGCGGGCTCGCGTTCTCCCCGGGTGCCCACCTCTCCCCAAACCCTCCTTAACCAGTGTCTCTGCAGCTGAGCTTCCTGCCACCGCCCTGGGGTGACTGCAGCTCAGTATCTCTAGACCCTGACTTTGAGCCGGAGCCCTCTGGTCCTCTGGATGGCCCCAGCCCCAGTCCAGGTCTCAGCCCTCCCTATAGTCTAACAGGCTGTCGCCTGGCCTGCGAGACCCGCTATGTGGCTCGGAAGTGCGGCTGCCGAATGATGCATATGCCTGGTGAGGGGCTGGAGAGCGGAAGAGGGGTCCGGTGGGGAGGGGCCGGAGCCTGGGGTGGGGGGTGGGTGTCCTGAAGCTGTCACTCACACACACACACCCCTCACCCGCCCCACCTCCCGCCAGGTGGCGCACCGGTGTGCAGCCCCCAGCAGTACAAGGACTGCGCCAACCCCACGCTGGGTAAGGGGCAAGCATCCCCGCCACCCGTCCCCACCCCCCTCGGCTTGGGACCCCCACCCCACGGCGGCGGTCGGGGACGGTCCTGATCCAGATGACTGTGGCCTGCAGACGCCATGCTGCGGAAGGATGCGTGCGTCTGCCCCAACCCTTGCGCCACCACGCGCTACGCCAAGGAGCTCTCCATGGTGCGGATGCCCAGCCGCACCGCGGCCCGCTACCTGGCCCGAAAGTACAACCGCAGCGAAGCATACATCGCGTGAGCCCGCAGAGCTGGGGCAGGGGTCGCGGGACCTGGGACGGGCAGGTGCCCTCCTCCAGCTGAGGGCGCGCACCCGGGTGGGACACCAGTTGGCATGTCATCAAGGGGCTCCGGGACTCTGGACAAGCTGCCTAACCTTTCCGCCACTGCGCCTTCTGCAGACGGGGGCGGTGCCACCCCTCTCGGGCCTCTTGGGAGGAGTCATTGGCCAGAGAACGTGCACCTGTTTCCTGCCAGCAAGCGGGCGCGCAGTGAGCGTTCCCGCCTCTTTCCCCCAGGGAGAACGTGCTGGTGCTGGACATCTTCTTCGAGGCCCTCAACTACGAGACGGTGGAGCAGAAGAAGGCCTACGAGGTGTCCGAGCTGCTCGGTCCGAGCGGGGTGCCT
This sequence comes from Trachops cirrhosus, assembly GCA_028533065.1. NCBI lineage: Eukaryota > Metazoa > Chordata > Mammalia > Chiroptera > Phyllostomidae > Trachops > Trachops cirrhosus. The sequence goes on from CM052549.1 coordinate 80,361,865, forward strand.
GGGGGCGGCGCTGGGGAGGGGCGGGCTGCACAGGTGGCTGTGAGCTGACCAGTGACCCCGTCTCCGCAGGTGACATTGGGGGCCAGATGGGGCTGTTCATTGGGGCCAGCCTGCTCACCATCCTGGAGATCCTGGACTACCTCTGTGAGGTGGGTGTGGGACCCCGGCTGAGGGAGAGGGAAGGAAGCAAGCCGAGGGACCCAGGCGAAGGCGTGTGCCAGCCACCTCCTCCACTGCTTGCCCCCAGGTGTTCCGAGACAGGGTCCTGAGATACTTCTGGAACCGGAAGCGCTCCCCAAAGCACTCCAGCAGCAACCTGGTAACAGCCTCCTCCCCCGCTGCCTCCTCCGCCCGTCCCCCAAAGCCTAGAACACACCTCCTTCCCAGCTGGGCAGAAACAGGGGCAGGGAGGGGCATGCAGTGGCCTTGACCCCTCCCCTCCTCTGACCCTCTCCCTCCTCCAACAGCTTCGGGAAGGGCTGGGCAGCCATGGAAACCAAGTGTCCCATCTCAGCTTGGGCCCCAGGTAACATGAAATGTCCCTGTAAGGTCAAGGGAGGAGGGACAGATGCTGTCTAGAGCACAGGTGGCAAACACAAGGCCTGCGGCTCGAATCCACCCTCCACCATGTTTCTACCCGGCAGCAGTGCCGAGCTCTCACTTAACTGTTACAGAGTAGTTACATTTATACAGTCCTAAAGTTACCCTCGGCCCTTTGAAGGCAACCGCGAGGCTGATGTGGCCCCCGGTGAAAATGAGTTTGACATCCCTGGTCTAGAAGTTGAAGTTCAGGTCCAGGAGGGCAGGAGCAGGGCGGCGGGTTCGAGGCCTCCTGTGCTAGCACTGTGGCCCGTGTCTCGGCAGGCCTCCCGCCCCTCCCTGTGCCGTCACCAGGCCCCTTTCCGCCTCTCACCGCACCTGCTACCTCGTCACACGGCTCTAGACCGGGTGTCTGTGTCTTACAGGCTGAGCCTTGACATCTCGGACAAGCCCCTGCCTGCATATCGCTTTGTCATTTTCATCCCAAATAAAGTTCTAGTGCATCAGCCTGAACTGCTCTTCCTACAGGCAGGCTGGTCAGGCCAAGGTCGGCCAGCCCTCAGGCACGAGACCTCTGCCGGCCAGCATGTAGAGGACACGTGGAGGGTGGGGGGGCCTCCCAATCAACCTCCAGAAGCCTCTCTGGGACAGAAGAGCAAGAAGAGGGCATCAGCCATGTGCACCTCGGAGGGAATGAGTTTGTCAGGGTGACTGACATCTCAGAGAGAATAGCCCCCCCATTTGGGGGACCATGAGGGAATGGCTGGGAGAGGGCTCTGACCCAGAGCCTGGCAAGCAGTGGGGAGCAGGCAGGGAGAAGACACAGAGACTCTCCCACTTCTGGGAACTCAGGCCTTACGACCGTGACTCCTGACTCTTTTCCCACATCTGGGACTGAGCTCCAGCATGCACCATCACCATGGGAACGGCTCTAGCTTCCCCAAACTCCCCACAATGGTAGAAGCCCCAGCCTGAGATGGTGAGGGGGGTCCCCCCTCCCACTTCTACCAGTAAGGGCACACCCAGGCCCAGCCACAGCCCACTCTCCCTGTCCTCTGCCTCTGTACCCCAATATTAAGACAGACAAGGGGGCACAGAGAGGTGTCCCTGATCCAACCACGTCTCTGGGTCTCTCCCATCCCAGCTGCAGGCCTAGAAATGGGGAGGATGAGGGCGGAAGGGACAGGGTGGGCACCCAAGGGACAGGGAGAGCCACAAGGAAGCGCTGGCCCTTTTCTCCCGTGCAGACACTGGCCACCTAATCCCTCAGGACAGTCTCAGGCCCTCGTGGGCAGTGAGAGAGCGTGTGCAGGGCCCACAAGCACACGTGTGGGCACAGTGCTGCCCTGAGCCCAGCCTTAAGGGGAGGGGGTCAGAGCCACCAGCCCCCAGCCTCCGGCCACATAGAGAAGCACAGAGGGACGGGACAGTGGGGCGGTGGCCCAGCTGGAAGCGGGGTTGCCCGGGCCGTGAAGTGGAGCACAGACCGCAGCCCAGGTCCACCCCCCACTCAGAGCCACCCACGACCACACCAGCCAGACTGTGGGAAAGGAGCCAATTTATGAAATTAAATAAAGTCTGTGGAGGGAGACCGAACCCGGGCGAGGGCGCCTCCACCCCGGTGGGCCCAGCACAGCTGGGGCTCAGCACACTGTGCGTCCTTGCTTCTCCTCCCCTCCCGGGAGGAGGCCGAAAGAGGCCAGGCCCCGGCCTGGCGGCCAGCGTCCGGGAGCCTAGGGCGGGCAGAAGTCGGAGAAGTAGGGGTGCTGCAGGGCCTCCTCCGCCGAGATGCGCTGGACGGGGTTGCACTTCAGGAGGTTCTGGAGCGCGGAAGGAAGGCGAGCCAGGGTCAGGCAGGGCCGGGCAGGACCAGCTGCCTGAGCCCCGCCCTCCCCCACTCCCTCCCCTGCCCTTGGTCACCTGCAGCAGGTCCCTGCCTGTGGCGTTGAGCTTGGGAACGACATTCACCAGAGACGTTGTGGCTGGGTACATCGGGTAGGGCTGTGGGGGGCAGGGACAGTCAGATCGGGGCTGTGGGGCTCGGGGGCTGTTAGGGCTGAGAAATAAGAGGGGCTGCCAATGAGCCGTGAGCCCCCCATGCCCGTCACACCTTGTAGTCCGGCAGCTTGGTCATGGCGGGCCACTGCTCCTCGGTGGGTGTCCCCAGCAGTGTGTCCAGAGGGTCAAGGGTCACTCAGTAGTGCAAAGGGTCAGGGGGAGGGGATCTTCTTCTCCCGGGAAGGAGTCCTCAGTTTATCCCCCAGGTCCCAACAGAAGCAGCCCCAGCACACGGGACCCTCCTCTGCAGTTGCACCAGCATCACCATGGGTGCGGCGCTACAGACACCCCTGTGAACTGCCGTGCGTGGCCTATACCATAATGGCCGTGGCTCAGGGGGCCAGCCAGCCTTCCTCGACCCCCACGGATCCTCCTGCTGACCCTTTTGGCTCCTTGCTCCTAAGGAGTAACCTCCCAGCTGGAGGAACACCCTCTTGGCTTCTTCCCCAAGGGGTCCCTCCTTGTCCACATGTCACACACTCCCCAGCTGGCTGCCTGCTGCCCCACTGCCACATCCAGGGGTGTCCACCCCGCTCTGCCCTCCATCCGCTGACCCCTCGCCACCCTCACTCCCTGCACTCTGAGCACCTCCACGGCTCCTTACGCCCCTCGCAGAGGGCTCGAGGTGAAGGATATCGGAAGATCCTCTTCAGCTGGTCATCCACGTCATTGCCGGGGAACAGGGGCCGCCCCGCGTTGGCCAGCTCTGGGTGGGAGAAAGAGAAGGGGGAGAGGAGCCGATGCGTGAAGAATCCCTCATTCCGGCGGCACCCCATCCGCCAGGGCCCTGCTCCTTGCCCTGGAGGGGACCCTCCCAACCCTATCTGTCAGCTCGAACGGGAGGGAAGATCCTCCGCAGACCCCCAGCACGTCACCTGCAAAGATGCAGCCGGCTGACCACATGTCAATGGACGTGGAGTACAGCTTGGCCCCAAAGAGGACGTCCGGTGGGCGGTACCACAGTGTGACCACCTGGAAGAGACCCCACCCGCGGGCACCCCCCACTTAGAGGGCTGGGAGGAGGAGGCTCAGAGAGGAGAAAAGAATGTTCTGGGTCCTGCAGTAGGAGCTGAGAGATGCTCACTGGGGGTGCCCCCCTCACTCCAATATCCTCCCCACCCCCAGCTCACCTCAGCTGAGTAACAGCGGACAGGGATCCCAAAGGCTCGAGCCAACCCGAAATCAGCCAGTTTCAGCTCTCCGTTCTGTGGGCGATGGGAGGACCGTGTGAGGGCCGGATCTGCACGCCCATTTTCCTGCCCAGCACCTTCATTGTTTGGCTGCTGGCCCCCGCCTCCCCTGCCTCCCTCCTCCTCCCTGGGAGGTACCCTGTTTATGAGCAGGTTCTGGGGCTTCAGGTCCCTATGCAGCACGTTGCGGCTGTGACAGAATCCCAGGCCCTTCAGCAGCTGGAAGAGGAATGACTGGGGGAGGGGCGGGATGGGGCATCAGACCATCTGGATCAGCAGCTGTGCCCAGCCGTGGCTCACACTCCCCTCCTCACCCTCTGCATTGCCCATTCAGCACCAAGCTCCTCGACACACCCTTCACGAATTATCTCAAGGACTTAGTTTGTATTATGCTAGGTATTAGAAGTGACCAGTGAATGGGGGCCCTGGTCCCCACCTTTCTGGAACTTATGACCTACTGGGCCTTCCTACCTTCCCGGCACACAATGACCTCCCCCTACTTGACCTCATTTGAATGCACATCAAACCGTCCACATGCACCTATATCGCACTGTATTATCATTTAGCATTTTTTCCCCTTGGAACCTGGGACAAGGCCCTTGGTCTTGGGCCCAGAACAGCGCGTGGTGCCCAGCAAAGCATTCAGTAAATATTTGTTGAATGAGTAACCTATCTCTCCGAATCTCCTTTTCTCATCTCTCAAGCGTAAATCATTATCGCTGGGACCAGATCATGACTGTCAGGTCAAAGAGATCATGGGAAAAATGCTTCTGCAGAGCAGAAACAGGACTCTCGGCCCTGGACGCCCAGCATGTCCCCATTCAGGGCCTGCCCTTGGTGCTCAGAGAAGCAGGCGTGCTGGGCACAGACTGCAGCCCTGGCCTCAATGGGCCCCCCGAACTTGTCTCCTCACCTTCACAATTTCTGGGTCTAGGTCACCATTGCAGCTGTCAAAGTATTTCTTAAGGTCCTAAAAAGCGATGGGGGTGGGGGAATAAGACAGAGTTTAACCTCAGTCAGGGCTCCTCCCATGCCCTAAGGCGACTGTCCCCAGGGTCCTCCTTTTACCTGGTCACAGAACTCAAAAACCAAAGTCAGCTTCTTGTCGCTATGCAGGACGTCATGAAGCCTAGGGAAAGGGAGGGCTTAGCCGGGCACACCCACAGGTGTGCTCCTAATACCCCACTGTCAGCCCGGCGCATCTCGAAAGCCCCCGCCTCCTCCAACTGGCCACTCGAGCAAGGAGGACCCTGTAGGTCTACACACCTGACGATGTTCTTGTGCTTCAGCTCTTTGAGTAGGCAGATCTCCCGCAGGGCAGAGCTCGGCACTCCCTGCACGTGGGAGGGGGCCGGGCGGGCAACAGTCACATCCCACCCAGCCTAGGCCCTCACCCCCCACACCCCCGGCCCAGATGCCCCGGTCCTACCTCATCGTCGTCATCCAGCCTCACTCGTTTCAGAGCCACGATCTCATGAGTCTCCCGGTTTTTGGCCTTGAACACTGTCCCATAGGTACCTGCGGAAGGGAGGTTACTGGTGAGGGAAAGAATGGGGCACCCGTCCCCACCCCAAGAAGCCCTTTCCCGGAGGAGAGGCATCATGGGAGTGTGTTATTTCTGATGCCTGGAGAAGTAAGGGAAGAGGATCAGGGTAAAGGCCGGGTGTGGCAGAGCTTCGTGGATGGGGATGTGGCGGAGAAAGGGGCCTGCAGAGGCACAAGGGGGTAAGAAGCAGGGAGAGACTGTGGCTGCCAGGTAGGATCTATAATGAAGGCAGTGCTTTGAGGGGCCGGGAATAGTGAGCAGGGGTCTGGGAGAGGACTGGCAGGAATGTTGAGGTTGGACGTCTGGTGCCAGAACCGAGGCCCGGAGTGGGTGGGGTTCTGCAAGCGCTGATGAGGCTGGGGGTAGGACATGCAGGAAGTGCTGCGGTCCAGAGATCGGGCCTATAGGGAGTGCTAAGTCTGGAAGGGGACTCTGCAGGAAATGCTAACGGAGGATTGGTGTCTGCACGGGGTGCTGAGCTCGGGGCGGGGGCTGCAGCAAGCGTTGAGGTCGGAGTCTGTGGGCATTGCTGATGGTAGAGGAGCCAGAGATGCAAGGAATGCAAAAGAAGATCTTGCAAGAACATCTCCTGGTCCCATTACCTTCCCCAATCTTCTCCAGTTTCTCGTATTTCTGCATCGCAGCAGCCGCGGGGACCCCTGCGGGCCCTCTGTTCTAATACTCTGGCCCCGGAGATGCAGAGGAGGCGGCACCCCTGCTCTGCCCCTGCCCCGCCCTCCTGCCCGCGCATGAGCTTCTGGGGCTTGTAGTCCTAAGATGCCCAGGTTTCCCGATAATGCCTGGGACCCTAGACAACCAGAGGACTACAACCCCCAGCAGGCTGCGCTCAGGCTCGCTGCAGCACTAGCTTCCCGGGACTCCCGTTCCACCGCGGAGGCAAACCCTGGACTTCAAGTCCCAGGAAGCATCACGTGTCCGCTTTCCGGGCTCCCGGGCCTAGCACCGCGGCTCCCAGTGTGCTCCGCTCTTATTACTTTCTGTGACCACCACCTTCTTATGAAAAAGGCCTCTCCGGGTCTACACATTACAGAATGCGGCCGGGGTGGGGGTGGGGCGCTCTCTGAGGCTTGGGGTTAAGCGGACTACATCCCGGGCCCAGGTGGACCGGCTCTGACCAGGTTGATGGTGTTGAGGCCCCAACGACCCTTGACATTCTCAGTGTGGGTTTCCAGCTCTCCCCAGGCCATCTGGTGACCCCAGGTTTGATTAGGGAATGACTCCGGGCCCTGTCTTCCTGCTAATGACTTTACGGGGACCAGCTGAACTCAAGGCTGGGCAGGGAGGCAGGTGCTCCGTTTGAAACTGGATTTAGCACATGCCGGAGACCATTCTTTTCTCTGGGCCCCGTTTGTCGGCTTGGACGCTCCAGTGGCTCGCTTCACTCTGACACCCTGAGGCGAAGTGGCCGCAGCAGCGCAGCGAGTCCTCCCCCATCCCAGGCCAGTCTCCAGAATCCGAGCCTGCTAGAGTCAGCCAGGGTGTGGCGGAGGGCTGGCAGGTTGGTTACCGCCCTCAACAGACAGAAGCACAGACAGATAGCTACACTTGCAGCAGCCTTGACCTCATCCCTTAAGGAGTTGATTATAGATTTGCTTGCGCTGCTCTCTAATTGTCTTATGATTGCATTTCTGAGGACTGTGAACTGGACGAAAAACGGTTCCAAAAAGCACACGGCGCAGGAAGCGGAGTTGGTGCTAAACATTTGTTAATCAACTTGTTATCTGAACGTTTTCTGCGTTCTCGATTCTGTCCTTCACCCAGTGGCAGAGTATAGAAAAGGGAAAAGTATTATCCTTATCTGGAAGAATTTATATTTTAGTTGCGAAAACCAGAAATACACAGACTTTTTAATGACAGGTGATGACTATGAATTGGGTTCAAGGAGGGAGGGAGGTCACCGCAGGAATCTCGCGGAGGCAGAAGTACCCCCCACCCCTGCCACGTTTGGAAAAGTTGAGCTCAGTTCAGGGTAATGGGCATCCAACCTCCAGCCGGAATCACCTCTCTTGCCCTGGTCCTGTCCCCCTAGGCAAAGACGGGCTTTCTTGGAGGCACTGGGGTTACTGGAGAGGGTGGGGGCCACGGGCACAAGAGAATCCTGCCCCTGCCCTGGCTGGTGTGGCTCAGTAGATTGAGCGCCTGCCAGCGAACCAAGAGCCGCGGTTCGATTCCCAGTCAGGGCACCTGCCTGGGTTGCGGCGGGTCTCCAGAGGGGGGTCACACGAGAGGCAACTACACATTGATGTTTCTCCCCTCTCTTTCTCCTTCCCGTTCCCCTCTCTAAAAATAACTACATGAAATCTTTAAAAAAGAGAGAGAGAATACTGTTCCCGATACATTTGTATTTCAACTTTCTCAGTCCCTAATTTCCTGATCATCTTTGCGCCTCCGTTTTTATCCCTGGGATCCCCCCAGCGTGAGTTCGGCTCATTTCCGCTCAGAGGTGCCTAAATGGGCCAAGAGACGGCGTCCCCGGGGCGCCCGAGTCCCATGCGGGGAAGCCAGGGCGGCGGCCGCTCAGGAGAGCAGGGGCTGCCTCCTGGACCGGGGCCCTAGTGCCTGGCGGTGCCTGGAAACGCGCTTCCGCTCGCGGGTCTGGGCCGCTGCTCCCCGCCTCCCCACCCGCCGGGGCCGCGCACGGTGCGCCGGGGGGGCGCGCACGCAGGGGGCTGGCCTGCCCGCGGCGCGGGGGAAAGTTGAGTTGGGAGAAGTTGGGAGCGGCGGGGGCGCGCCCCGAGGTGGGCACTGGGGAGTCGTCGGGAGCGCACGAAGGCGCCGGAGAAGGGGGAGAAACCCCAAGACCCCCGGGACACGAAGTCTAGAGCAAGCGGGTGAGCGGGGAGGGCCAGGGCCGCGGAGGGAGGAAGGGAGGGGAAAGGAGGGGGGAACTCGGGACTTGGTGTCGGGAGGGAGTGGAAGTGGAGGGAAGGGCGGAGACTGGGGCTCGGGAAAGCGAGATCTAGGGAAAAGGATGGGGAGGCGAGGGAAGTGCTGGTCGGGAGCGGGATCCGGGGTCTGCTTCTTAGAATTCCCTAAAGCAAGCATGCCGCGCCCCCTGCCACCAGGAGGGGGTAGTCTCCGGGAGGCGCAGCCGGCCCTCCCAACTCCTGAGCGGACTCCAAACGGCACCTCTTCCTGTGCTGGGCGCCCAGCCTGGGGGTTGCCCGGGGCCTTCTCCGCCCACCTCCGGGTTGGGAGGAAGAGCCGAACCGGGGGTTGGGTGGCGAGTCAGGTAAGGACTAGGGGTCGGGCAGAAGAGGGACCAGCTGGGTGGGGGTGGAGAGAGGAGCCCCGAGAGTTGGACCTGATTCCTGGGGGGGCTGGCTTGTTTGGGAGGGGAGCTCCGTGCTGGGGGGGGCGGCGGTGCTGCCTGAAATCCAGGGTCCGCTTGCGCCGTCTCCTTCCGCCCCTCACCGCAGCCTGCCCCACCTCGAAGAGCTGTGGAATGTGCGACTGCACTTGGTGAATGCCCAAGTGGCGGTCCGGGGGGCTAATCCCTTGGGCAGGGGGAAAGATGCTAATCCCCCGGGCCGGTCGGGGCTGGTCCCCGGAATGTGTCCTCACCCCGGATTATCGGCACCGATGCTCCGGACAGAAGCTGCTTTGTGTTCTAGGATGGGGGGGGGGGTGTTAAAAGGAGGATGGGGGAACACACCGAGGGCACAGCCCCGCACAGCCCAGAGGCGAGAGCCCACACCTGCAGGCTCTCAGGATGCTCCGCAGGCTTTCCACACCAGGGTCCCACCCCCCAGGGCCCTTCTCTCCCCCACACTGGACGTGCCCTGGCTGAAGTCCTGCTGGGGGATGTGAAGAGAGACGTCAGCTGAGTTGGAGCACTTGCCAGGAATGTGTCGCTCCAGGCTCCCCCATCCTGGACTAACCCCTACCCCCAGAACTACATCGTTTGCCCTTCTACTGGCTTGTCTTACTCCCAAGGTAGCCCTAAATCGGGCAAGCCTGAGTCCCCCCCAACCACACACTGGGGCGTTTCAGTACTTTTACCTTCGGAGAGCCTTGGTGCCCCCCTGTGCTTCCCCCACTGTGAGTGGGCACCCCGATTTGCACTGGTCAGCTTCCCTAACTACAACTCACCCACAAGACACCCCTATAGTCACAGTCAGGCGGGCGTCAGCCCGGCCACTCAGATTTTCCTGGTCCGAGGGGAGGGGTCAGGCTGCCCCTCAAGGCAGAACCTCAGGGTTGTGTGCTCAGCCTCCTCCAAGTTCGTCACGAGCCCCTCCCCCATTATAAAGCTGTGCCCAGCCTGTGCCCGGAGTCGTCCTCCTCCTCCCCTCCAGCCCACTGAGTGAGTGGAGCTGGGCTCCTGCCCCTCCCCCAGGGAGCCTGCATTCTCCCCCGCCCCCCAGGCACCGCCCCCAGCCCCTGCCCGGGGAGGGAGTGCGGTCATGCTCCCCCTCCCTGTCCTGGTCCGTCTCCTCTGACTCCCTTGCTGGCCCTGTTGGACTCTCTCCAGAGTTCTTCTCTCCCTTCCTTCCTCCCCACGTCCCTGCTCCGGAGGGTATGTCACTCCCCCCAGCACAGCCTCCCCGGGCTCAGCCCACCTCCGCGTGCCACCGCTCGGTGGCTGCTCCTGGTTCGGGCTCAGCCTGTCCTTTCCCTCTCTCCCTCCTCTATCTAACCCCCCTCCCGCGCACACACGCACACACACATACATCCACCTTGCTGCTTTCTCTCCAGGTCTGAGCCCCTCCTCCTCCTTGTGCGGCCTCTCCCACCTTCTGCTTTCTACCGCTCAGTCCTTAGTCCCTTGGCCCTGCGTGGCCCCAGGCCTCGCCGGTCTTTCTCTTTATTCATCTCCTTTCTTCCTATAAATAACTTCTCTTTGGTCTTGGCGCCTCTACGGGCCACCCTGAGGGCCTTCATCCCGGCCGGGAGTGTCCTGCGCTGCTGGGAGACTCCTCGTGGCCAGCCGGCGGAAAGCCCCGCACCCTGTCCTCCCCTGGGCTGGGTGACGGGCTACAGAATGCCCCGGGCGCCCCCACCGGCCTGGCCATGCTCTCACCGGTGATCGGTCCTCTCCCCTGCCCAGGTTATGCCGCCGCCTTGTTGCCCTGAAAGCCGCAGCGACAGTGAAAAGGGCTAAGATTTGGCCATGACCAGCGCCCCCCGGCGCCCCGCCTCGGGCGCGGATTCTTTTCGAACTGTGAGTATTGTCAGCGAGGCGGCAGCCCTCCGTCCCTCCTCACGCCACAGGTACTCCGCTAAGGGCACCCTCAGGGGTGTGTGCGTGTGTGTGATTCTGTGTGGATGTGTGTGCGCACGCCTGCAGAGGCTTGGGGGCGAGGGGAACCCCGGGAGGTATCCCCAAGGAGCGCTGCCATCCCTATCCTGACCTTGCGTGGCTCCAGGGGTCTGAGACGGGTATTGGTGGTGAGCAGTTAGTCGGGCTTCTAGCTCTGGGGACAGAGTTGAGGCTGTTTACTGAAGTCCTAGGTGGTAGCCTAAGTGAGAGGAACTTGGGGACCCTAGATGTCCCACCTGGCGGTGCGCACCCCTCCCCCCTCCCCATCCCCCCATCCCCCCCATCCCCCCATCCCCCCATCCCCCCATCCCCCCCCATAGCTCAGTCTGTGCTTAGTGGCTCTGGGCGGAGCTCGCTAGCCAGAGACCACCCCCAGCCCCGCCCCTCACCCCACGTGCTACTCAGGTCCGCCACTCCCACCCCCACGTGGTTTCTGCCCCACGTGGCCCACTCCGGATTTTCCTGGGAAGTGTAATGATTAACCCCAAGTGCCACAATCAGCCCGTTATTGGTCACTTTGGCCCAGTGGGCACGTGACCGAGAAGGGGCGCCGGCTGGTCCCTTCCCCCTCCTTCCCAAGTTCACCCCTGCCTGCCATGGACTTCCTTCTGCGCCCTCAGGTGCGAGGGGTTCTCGTTCCCCCTCCCCCCCTTCCAGGCTACCTCCCCGCACTCTGTCGCTTCAGCACCTCCCTCTGCCTTCCTCCCTGCCAGCCAGCGAGCTCATTCTGGTGGGGGAGGGCAAGCGCTTGGGGGTTGTGGGGCTAGAGCTGCAGAGATGGGCTGGGAAGAAGCAACCCCTGACCCCTCTCTCTCCTCATATCCAGTGTCCCTGCCACCCCTGCGGCTCCTGTCCCCACCTCGGGGTCTCCCCAGCACCTGCCCTTCTTCCCAGGTCCCTCTTGCTCTTCCTCGTTCTTTCTTCCTCTAGCGGTGCGCACCGGCGCCGCCACGGAGGGGACTCCGTACCCCGCCCTTTGAAATCTTGATGCCCTTCAGGTCCAGAAGCTCTTGAGCAAATATTTGGCGCGCTTGGAGCGAGACCGGCAGGGGGTGGGTGGGGGGCTGGACCAAGGCCACTGACTAGAGCAGGCCGTTAGCTGAGCGCTCCAAAGCACCACCAAAGCACCACCGCAGTCCGGGCTGCTGGGCTCCCGCAGCATGACTCAGGTGGGGGGGGTGGGGGGTGAGGGGCGGGGCCAGGGCCAGGGCCAGGGAGCCGCACGGGGACCCCAGGGCTGCAGTGGGGTGGTGAATGGGGGGCTCCCCTGAGGGGGCGAAGCCGCCACGTTCCTTTCCGGGGGCTGGTTTCCATGTGACTCAGACTCCAGTCCAGGTCAGTTAGTTGGGGCGCCTCCAGAAGTTACTTTTCAGGCTGGTCGGTTGCCTGTAGCGAGAGAGTGTGTTCCCTCTCAGCCACGTGAGCTGCCCAGGTCACACACCTGGCGGGCTGGACCCACAGGATTTGTGTGGAGACTTCCCGAGCAGCCCCTTTTCCCTGCCCCAGCTGTGCGGGTGGGTACAGCCAGGCTCCGGATCACCCCGACCTAGAGGATGGGCTGCTGGGTGGGGGGGCCGAGTCCCCAGCATTGGAGCCGGCAGGCTTCTGGGGGTCCTCTCTCCAGTACTGGGCAGGGTGGGGTTGCGGGGTGAGCTCCTGGTGAGCCGCTGTCTTCCCTCTCTGCTCCTTCGTCCTCACAGCCGGAGCCAGAGAGCTTGGGTCCCGCGGCCCCTGGCTTCCCCGAGCAGGAGGAAGACGAACTTCACCGGACCCTCGGTGTGGAGCGGTTCGAGGAGATCCTTCAGGAGGCAGGGTCTCGAGGAGGGGAGGAGCCCAGCCGAAGCTATGGGGAGGAAGACTTTGAATGTGAGGGGGAGACCCTGAGGAGGGGGCAGGGTCCCCCTGGCTGGACTGCCCACCAAGGAAGGGGCCGGAGCTGGGGCCGGGGGCTGGGAGCGAGGCTGTGCCTGCCAGCAGCGGGGTCCCCTTCTCCCTGCAGACCACCGCCAGTCCTCTCACCACATCCATCACCCACTGTCCACCCACCTGCCTCCGGACGCCCGCCGCCGCAAGACGCCCCAGGGCCCCGGACGGAAGCCTCGAAGGCGCCCTGGGGCCACCCCCACCGGGGAGACCCCCACCATTGAGGAGGGAGAGGAAGATGAGGATGAGGCCGGCGAAGCTGAGGGTGCCCGGGCAGTCACCCAGCCGTCTCCTGCCTCCACTCCCTCTTCTGTGCAGGTGAGTCGGGGCAGCGCTCCTGGGGGGCCCCCGGGGAGTCCTGGCCTGGCCTCGTCTGCCCACGTGGGTCCCTTTTCCAGTTCTTTCTTCAGGAGGAGGAAGTCACTGACTTCAGGAAGGCAGAAAGGACCAGTCCCTCTCCGCCTCCGCCACTGCCCCAGCAGGAGGCAGCTCCCCGGGCCACCAAAGGCGCCCAGACTGGGTGAGTGTCCCCAGGCGGCGATCTTCCCTGCTGTTGTCAGTGTGTTGGGCGGGAAAAGCAGCAGAGCCTCAGCGTCTTCAGACTGGGGCTCAAATCCCAGTCCTGCTCCTCACTAGCTCTCGGGGCGAGGAACCTCTCGGGGCCTGCTTTCCCCTGTATAAACCAAGAATAATAGAACCTTTCTTAGGGTGGGTGAAGGGATTAAGGGGGGGCGGAGTTAAGGTTTAGGAACGGTTTAGCCTGGCGCAGAACAGATGTGTCATCTAAGCTGCCCCCACCCCCACCCCCACCATCCCCTCTCCCCTGGCTTCAGATGGAAGCATCAAGCACTGGGTCAGGGACTAGTCTAGTGACCTCCAAGCACCCCTTGAGGCCCTCAGGGCATGAGAGAAATAGAAGGCGCCCCCTTTCACTTGGGGAGCTGCTAGTCCACCCTGGTTGTCACGTCAGGAAATGGCACCAGGACAAGTCATTATGCCAGGTAGCTTGGTACCAGCACCACCGGCAGGCGATCGGAGTTTGGGGGTGTTCGCCAGAGAAAGCTACCTGGAGGAAATCACTTTGAATGAGTTCTCAAGGTCACTGCTATCACGGACTCGTTGTTTTCTGGGTGCCAGGCAGTGTGAAGGGCTTCGGGGAAGTGAAGGGCGCCCACAGGCTTGCACCCTGGGGAGACTGGCTGTCTATGCGGGTAGTGCTGGTCCCCAGCTGGGTCTGGGCCGAGGACATGGCCCGCGGGCAGCTGGATGACCCGTAGGAGCTGGGGAAGCCTCAGAGAGAGCCTTGCCTTGGTAAAGTCATTCCGATTGTGAGCAGGGTGCGAGCAGAACCAAGGGCACTGAGGGTGGGCGTAGGCCGAGAAAGCCTGGTGGGGGGTTTCTGGTCGTGACCTTGACTCGATAGGCGGCGCTAGATAGCAGGACGTGGCGAGGACCAGGACACGAGGAACGGCAGAGAGAAAGGAGACACCTGGTTGGGGGACAGGAGCGGGAGTTGGCACCTGTGCGGGATAGGGAGTCACATATTCCTCGTGACCACAGGGGGCTGTCTACAGTCTCAAAGCCCAAGTCCACGTCCTTCACCCTGCTGGGTCAGAAATGGGGGACGCTGTGGTCCTGGGACGGCAGGAGGGGACCGGTGCTGCTCAGAGTGGCGGCTGCAGGCATCCCCCGCCCCCCACCCCAGGAGCGGCCTCCTCTGGGCCCAGTTGCACTGCCGAGAAGTTTGTTCTGAGCTGGCCAATGTGATGGTTTGGGACAGGGTCGGTAGAGGGGAGGGCCTGGTTTAAACGCCTGCTTCTAGAGCTGGGTGTTTGGAGGGTGCGGTCCTCCTGCGTGGCTCCTAGCCGGGAGGAGGGGCCCAGCCTCCCCCTGTTCAGGACGGCTCTGTCCCTCCATCCAGAGCCGCAGTGGAGCAGGCAGTGGCAGTGGCCTGCGGCGCAGCGGGAGGCGATGACGGTGGCGCCTCCGGGCGCCCGCTGAGCAAAGCGCAGCCCGGACACCGCAGCTACAACCTGCAGGAGAGGAGACGCATCGGAAGCATGACGGGGGTGGAGCAGGCCCTGCTGCCCCGCGTCCCCACGGACGAGAGCGAGGCCCAGACGCTGGCCACGGCCGACCTGGACCTCATGAAGAGTGAGCGCTGGGCCGGGGCGGGGAACGGGGCTGGGAGAAAGGGGGGGCCTGATGCTGCCCTTCCCCCTCCCAGGTCACCGGTTTGAGGACGTCCCCGGGGTCCGGCGGCACTTGGTACGGAAGAATGCCAAATCTGGGCAGAGCGGCCGGGAGGGACGCGAGCCTGGCCCCACGCCTCGGGCCCGGCCCCGGGTCCCCCACAAGCCCCACGAGGTATGTTTGTTCCTCAGCTTCTCACACGTCCTTCCTCTCCCCACGACCGCCTCCCCTGCCTCTGGGGCCAGCGGTGACCTCCCCGAGCCCCAGGGGCGCCACCCGCGGTTGCGAACGTCCTGCCCAGTGCTGACGTCTGGCGGGGCCATTGTCTGGCAGCTGGCAGTGGGGCATCTGGGGACCCTAGAGGCAGCTCTGCAGGGCCGTGAACTTCATTTTCCGGAATCTGGTTGCCTCTGACTCATGGGATCCTCCCACAGCCCGCAGATGATGGCCCAGCCCTGAATCAGGGACGGTGACCGGCCAAGGTCGCTCAGTGGCGTGCTGATGCTGTCCCAGAGCTCTGAGGCTCTGGTCCTGAACCCTGACCCTTGCCGCCGTGGGTTTTTTAAACCGTGTTATTGAGGTCTGATAGACATACAGAAAAGTGCACTCGGGCCGAGCGCTCGGCGGCTCTGGGCACAGCCGGGTGACCCCAAGAGATGCTGGCTGTTTGCCGCTCGGAAGGTGCCTGCGCGCCTCCGCCCAGTGGGCACCCTCAGAGGCGCCCGCCCTTCTGCTCCCAGCCTCGCCAGTTCTCGAACACGCACACACGGAATCGTACCCGATTGTGCGTGTGCGTGGCGTTCATCGAGGACTCGCTGCGAGTCCTGTATGGGGCTGTGTTTGCGTGCTTCTCCTTTCAGTCCTCCCAAGGGCTCTCGGGGGTGGGTGGCATCGCTCCCATTTTACAGATGAGGAAGAGAAAGTCTCCGACTGAGTCGTGACCCACCCAGGCTCCGTGCCTGTGCCCTGTGCCGTCCAGAGGCACGTGCCCCCACCTGGACACCGCTCGAGCGAGAGCAGTCCCTGGGGACCCCCGGTGGCTCTGACCCTGCCCTGCCCTCTCATCTCTCCCCCAGGTATTTGTGGAGCTGAATGAGCTCCTGCTGGACAAAAACCAGGAGCCTCAGTGGCGAGAGACGGCGCGCTGGATCAAATTCGAAGAGGACGTGGAGGAGGAGACTGAGCGCTGGGGGAAGCCCCACGTGGCCTCCCTGTCCTTCCGCAGCCTCCTGGAGCTCCGCCGGACCCTGGCCCACGGTAACCTGCCCTCCCCGCCACCCCCCGTCCTGGCCCCAGGGCACACCCTTGGCCTGAGCCACTTCTCTGAGGGCAAAACGGCCCCCACGTGTGTCTTGGGCAACACGGGGACCGAGGTCACTGGCGGCAGGGTGGGAGTGACACTTTCAAAGAGCCGAAGCCGGCGTGTTTTGGGGGCTGACGTGGTAGTGGACAGCTTTGCTGGGAAGCTTTCGGAACCGGTCCCACCCGCAGGACTGTGTGGACCGCCCCGAGCGTCCACGGGCGCAGGCCCCTCGAGCTCTGTGTCTGAGGCTCCTGCTCGTTCATTGCTGGTTTCCTCCTTCGTGCCGGGGGGGGGGGGGGGTCACGCCCAGTGGCCGCCGGGAGGCCTAGTCCTGAGCTGCCGAGGACGGAGACACCTGCCCTCCTCCGAGTCGTTTCCGAGCTCGGAGTAAACAGGCCGTGAGTGAGGCTTCCGCGCTTCGGGCGAGGCGCCGAAGAGCGGGTGCTCCAGGGCCAGGCTTTGCCGTCTCTGTTTTGCACGCTCGGGGGTTTTGGGTTCTGTTTGTCCTCAGTTCTGTGTTTGGAAAGTTGCCCTTGACAGAAAAATGACCTGGTGACTCTCAAAAGAACTTCTACTTCCCAAGTAGTCACTTGTGGGGAGAGAGGTCTGGAAAGTGTGTTGTGAGCCCCAGCCAGTGCGGCTCCGCTGGTTGGGCATCGTCCCTCAAGCCGAGGGGTCGCCGGTTCCATTACCGGTTCAGGGCACATGCCCGGGTTGTGGGTTCGGTCCCAGGTCAGGGCATGTACAGAAGTCGGCCAATCAGTGTTTCTCTCCTGCATTGATGTTTCTCTCACCCTCTTTCCCCTTCCCTCCCTGCTCCTCTAAAAATACGTAAAATTTTTAGCCCTGGCTGGTGTGGCTCAGTGGATTGAGTGCTGGCCTGCAAACCAAAAGGTCGCCAGTTCGATTCCCAGTCAGAGCACAGGCCTGGGTTGCGGGCCGTTGTGGGTGTGCGAGAGGCAATTGATCAGTGTATCTCTCACATATTGATGATTCTCCCTCTCTTTTTCCTTCCTTCCCCCCTCTCTAAAGATTAAAAAAAACCCTAAAACTAAAAGGAAGTGTCCTCGTGGGCAGCTGCTGGACGTAGGGGAGTGGAGCCGGGTCGAGGGGGAGGTTATTGGATGGCCCGAGGCTGCCGGGTGGGCAGGGGCCCGGGCCAGCCCTGCTGTGCTCCGCAGGCAGAGCTCGGACCCCAGGGCAGATGTCGGGAGGCAGCGCGCTGCTGGCTGAGAGGAGGGGCTTTCTAACGCCGGAGAGCGGCTCTGGCCAAGCGGGCGGCCGGGGGCCCCCAGCGGAGGCTGCCTGCTTCCTGCAGGGCGTGTCCGGCCACTTCCCGGCCCCAGTGCCCGCTCTAATGGCCTGGTTCCGCAGCCTCTGATGAGCCCCGCGACGCTCCTGCGGGGAGGGGGTGGGGAGGAACAGGACCTAGAGGCGATGGGACTCGGGTCTCAGGCCCTGCTCGCTGTCCCCTGAACTGGGCTCGCCTGGCCGCGCCCTCCTCTCCAGCGCTTGTCCGGCCCTGCACCTTCTGGCCTGGGGATGAGGGTCCCCCTGAGTCCTCCTCCTCCTTCCAGGGGCCGTGCTCTTGGACCTGGACCAGCAGACCCTGCCCGGGGTGGCCCACCAGGTGGTGGAGCAGATGGTCATCTCCGACCAGATCAAGGCCGAGGACAGAGCCAACGTGCTGCGGGCCCTGCTGCTGAAACACAGGTGCGGCCGCGGCCCCCGGACCACCCGTCCCTAGTCCCTGTCGTCACCCTCCTTACACGCCGTCCTCTGCCCCGCCAGCCACCCGAGCGATGAGAAGGAATTCTCCTTCCCCCGGAACATCTCCGCCGGCTCCCTGGGCTCCCTGCTGGGGCACCACCACGGCCAGGGGCCCGAGAGCGACCCCCACGTCACCGAGCCCCTCATCGGAGGTGTCCCGGAGGCCAGGCTGGATGTGGAGCGAGAGGTGAGTGGGGAAGGCGGCCTGGGCCGGGTCGGGGCTGGCCCGGCTGCGCGGCTGCGAGCGGGCCGGGCTGAGCTCCACTCTCCCGCGCCCCCAGCGCGAGCTGCCGCCTCCAGCCCCACCGGCAGGCATCACTCGCTCCAAGTCCAAGCACGAGCTGAAGCTGCTGGAGAAGATCCCCGAGAACGCCGAGGCCACGGTGGTCCTCGTGGGTATGTGAGGGTGTGGGGCACGTCGTGGGGGCGGGGGTCCTGGTGGCCGGCCTCACTCGCTCAGTGCTGCCCCTGTGCTGGGGGCTGGGGGCTGGGTGGCGGCCCGTGCCCTGTTCTCACCCACGATGGCCGCGCGCCCCTAGGCTGCGTGGAGTTCCTCTCCCGGCCCACCATGGCCTTCGTGCGGCTGCGGGAGGCGGTGGAGCTGGACGCGGTGCTGGAGGTGCCCGTGCCCGTGCGCTTCCTCTTCCTGCTGCTGGGCCCGAGCAGCGCCAACATGGACTACCACGAGATCGGCCGCTCCATCTCCACCCTCATGTCCGACAAGGTCAGCCCCGGTGCGGAGCCCAGCCCTGCCCCGGGCCCCCGGCCCCCGGCCCTTGGCTGGTGCCCTCACCGGCCTCGCTTCTGCTCCGGCAGCAATTCCACGAGGCGGCCTACCTGGCGGACGAGCGGGAGGACCTGCTGACCGCCATCAACGCCTTCCTGGACTGCAGCGTGGTGCTGCCGCCCTCGGAGGTGCAGGGCGAGGAGCTGCTGCGCTCCGTCGCTCACTTCCAGCGCCAGATGCTCAAGAAGCGGGAGGAGCAGGGCCGGCTGCTGCCCCCGGGGGCGGGGCTGGAGCCCAAGTCGGCCCAAGATAAGGGTACGGGCCAGTGCAGGCCGGGGCTGCCCGGGGCAGGAGTCCGGCGGTCTGTAGTTGTTCCGAGGAGAGGGGGGTGGGCGGGGGGCCTCGGCGGGCGCCCTGACGGAGGCCTGGGTTGCAGCGCTCCTGCAGATGGTAGAGGCGACGGGCACAGTGGAAGACGATCCCCTCCGGCGGACGGGCCGGCCCTTCGGGGGGCTGATCCGCGACGTGCGGCGCCGCTACCCCCACTACCTGAGCGACTTCCGGGACGCGCTCGACCCCCAGTGCCTGGCCGCGGTCATCTTCATCTACTTCGCAGCCCTGTCGCCTGCCATCACCTTTGGGGGGCTGCTGGGTAAGGAGAGGCTCCAGAGCGGGGTGCAGGGGGGGCGCGGGGAGCACACGGGGGGTGGCTGCCAGCCCCTGAGCCGGTTGCTGCCGCCCCAGGAGAGAAGACGGAGAACCTGATCGGGGTGTCGGAGCTGATCGTGTCCACGGCGCTCCAGGGCGTGCTCTTCTGCCTGCTGGGCGCCCAGCCGCTGCTGGTGATCGGCTTCTCGGGGCCCCTGCTGGTGTTCGAGGAGGCCTTCTTCTCGGTGAGCGCCCACAGGCCCCCTGGGGTGCCCCTTCTCTCCGTGGAACACCCCCACCCAGTCATCCCGTGCTCTCCGGGCCTGATGGACGTTTTCCCCTGCCCCGCCCCTCAGTTCTGCCAGTACAACGGGCTGGAGTACCTGGTGGGCCGCGTGTGGATCGGCTTCTGGCTGGTGCTCCTGGCCCTGCTCATGGTGGCCCTGGAGGGGAGCTTCCTGGTGCGTTTCGTTTCCCGGTTCACCCAGGAGATCTTTGCCTTCCTCATCTCCCTCATCTTCATCTACGAGACCTTCTACAAGTTGGTTAAGGTGAGCACGGGGCTGGGAGGGGTGAGGCTGTGGGCCTGGGGCGGGAGCCAGGGGGCAGTGTGCCCCTCTCTTGCTCTCTCTCCTGGGTGGGAGGCCAGGCTGGGCCTGAGATGCCCGCCACCCCCCCTCCACCCCAGCCGTAGGCCATGGAGCCTCCGGAGAACGGGCGGGTTCTTCCTCCTGCCTGGCCCCGAGCCCTGCCAGGTCAACCAGGACTTAGAAACATACTTTTAATAACAAGGGTGATGCACTTTTGTTAAAGTGGCAAACGACCCAGAAACGTAGAAGGGAGAAGGCCCCTGAGCGGCAGGCGCAGCCACAGCCGGCACCCCGGCCCGTGTCTGTGCCAGGCTCCGTGCCCCGCGCTCCACGCCCGGGCCCTCCCCAGCCCCTTCCTCAGGAAGACCAGCCTCTGCTCATCCTCAGTTGCCCTGTGCTCACACCTCGTTCTCTGGGTCATTTTCTTTCTTTCTTTTTTTTTAATTTTAAGATTTTATTTGTTTAGAGAGAGGGGAAAGGAGGGAGCAGGAGAGACAGAGAAACACTGACGTGCAAGAGAAATATCGGTGGGTTGCCTCTTGCACACCCTCAGTGAATGAGCCCGGTCCGCAACCCAGGCATGTGACCTGACTGGGAATTGAACTGGCGACCTTTCGGTTTGCAGGCCTGCACTCAATCCACTGAGCTACACCAGTCAGGGCTGGGTCATTTTCTTAATCCACAAGAGAAGCCCTTTTTGGGCAGGCTGGCCACCCCCGCCCCACCTGTCCCATTCAGAGTGTCCCTGAGTCTGGAAGTCATGCCAGGCTTGCTGATGGAGCTCTTTGTCCTCTCCTCAGATTTTCCAGGAACATCCCCTCCACGGCTGTTCTGTTGCCAACAGCTCTGAGCCAGCCCGTGATGAGGCAGATGGTGGCGAGAATACCACGTGGGCTGGGGCAAGGGCCACGCCGGGGCCAGGGAACGTGAGCCTGGCCGGGCCCCCTGGGCAGGGAAGGCCCCGGGGCCAGCCCAACACGGCCCTGCTCTCCCTGGTGCTCATGGCCGGCACCTTCTTCATTGCCTTCTTCCTGCGCAAATTCAAGAACAGCCGGTTCTTCCCTGGCCGGGTGCGTAGGGTGGAGGCCTCGGGGAGGTGGGCGCTGCGGGTGACCAGCAGTGGGGTCTGGAGCAGGGCAGGGGCCTCCGGTCTGAGCGTGGCGCTTGCCCACAGGTGCGGCGGGTGATTGGGGACTTCGGGGTGCCTATCGCGATCCTCGTCATGGTGCTTGTGGATTACAGTATCGAGGACACCTATACCCAGGTAAGGTCAAGTACACGCAGCAGCAAGATCACGCTGCCTGACATCAGACTCGGGATGGTCCTCTGTGGCCCCCGCCTCCAGAGCTGCCTCTTTTTTTTTTTTTTTTAAGATTTTATTTATTTATTTATTTATCTTTTAGAGGGAAAGGGAAGGAGAGAGGGAGAGAAATATCAATGTGTGGTTGCTTCCTGTGCATTCCCTGCTGGGAACTGGCCTGCAACCCAGGCATGTGCCCTGACTGGGAATCGAACTGCGATCTCTTGGTTCACAGGCCTGCGCTTAATCCACTAAGCTACACCAGCCAGGGCCAGAGCTGCCTCTTACTGGGTGGATGCGAGCCTTTTCCCTGGTGTGCCTTCAGTACTTGCTCCACCTGGGGCAGCTCAGGGCTCCCTCTCCAAGGCCCACCCGTCCCTCCCTCTGCTCTGCAGAAGCTGAATGTGCCCAGTGGATTCTCGGTGACGGCCCCTGACAAGCGGGGCTGGGTCATCAACCCTCTGGGCGAGAAAAGCTCCTTCCCCGTGTGGATGATGGTGGCCAGCCTGCTGCCTGCCCTCCTGGTCTTCATCCTCATCTTCATGGAGACGCAAATCACCACGTGAGTGGTCCTAGCCGAGGGGGTTGCTGTGCAGACAGGACCTGCCTGGTGGCGTGTGGGTGGGCCAGAGCTGGCCAGGGACAGCATCAGGTGTGGAGCGCAGGGGGCCAAACTGGCCGCTGGGGGTTATTTTGTAGACAGCGGGAGATCCCCGTGACGGCTGCTGGGAGGGGCCCAGGGCAAGCTGGGAGCTGTCCTGGAGGGCAGGAGGCAGCGCAGGATGGGTTCGGCTTTGTCATGTAACTGTCATCGTGGGTGGAATGGGTCGGGACCGCCAGGTTCCAAATACAGAGGCCAGGAGCTGGGCGCCCCGGAGACGCGGCTGTCTGCCGGGCCGGGCCGGCCCGGGGCCTCAGCGAGCCCTGTCCCCGTGCAGGCTGATCATCTCCAAGAAGGAGCGCATGCTGCAGAAGGGCTCCGGCTTCCACCTGGACCTGCTGCTCATCGTGGGCATGGGCGGCATCTGCGCCCTCTTCGGCCTGCCCTGGCTGGCCGCTGCCACCGTCCGCTCCGTCACACACGCCAATGCGCTCACCGTCATGAGCAAGGCTGTGGCGCCCGGGGACAAGCCCAAGATCCAGGAGGTCAAGGAGCAGCGGGTGACGGGGCTGCTGGTTGCCCTGCTTGTGGGTATGTTCCCCTCCCCCACCCCGACTCATCCGGGCAGGGCGTCAGGGTGGGCGGCCCTGGAGATTACCGCTTCCCCCCCCCCGCCCCGCAGGCCTGTCCATCGTGATCGGGGACCTGCTCCGGCAGATACCCCTGGCCGTGCTCTTCGGGATTTTCCTGTACATGGGGGTCACCTCCCTGAACGGGATCCAGTTCTACGAGCGGCTGCACCTGCTGCTCATGCCTCCCAAACACCACCCAGATGTCACCTATGTCAAGAAGGTGAGACGCCACCCGGAAGGGCCCCGTGCCTCTGTCCCTCCGGGGCTGCGTGGGTCACCCGCCAGCCCCCACACTGTGTGCCCACGTTGGCCGGTTCGGTCTGTGCAGACCTGGCTGTGGTGAGCACTGAGGAGGCACTCTGTCCTCCCCACCACGGAGGGGAAAGGGGCCGTGAGGCCCCTGGATGGCTGGGGCCCTCGGGGGCCTGGGCGCCCGTCTCACCCCGCCCGCCCGCCTCCAGGTCCGGACCCTGCGCATGCACCTGTTCACCGCCCTGCAGCTGCTCTGCCTGGCCCTGCTCTGGGCTGTCATGTCCACAGCCGCCTCCCTGGCCTTCCCCTTCATCCTCATCCTCACGGTGCCGCTGCGCATGGTGGTGCTCACCCGCATCTTCACGGAGCGCGAGATGAAATGCGTAAGGACGCCTGCCCTATCCCCTCAGCCGCCCCCCACCCCGCCCCGCGTGGTCCCTGCCCAAGTCCTGGTTGGGGCCCACCCTCCTGACCCCCGCCTCCCCCACAGCTGGACGCCAATGAGGCGGAGCCCGTGTTCGACGAGCGGGAGGGCGTGGACGAGTACAATGAGATGCCCATGCCTGTGTAGCTGCTGCCGGACGGACAGAGGGGACGGGCCGGGGATGCCCTCCCATCCCCTTCCCTCCTCATTTTTATTTAAGTGAATAATTTAATGGCCCCTTACCTCCACCCCCGCAGTAAAGTGCTTTTGCTCCCACCTACCCTGGCCTTCTGTCTCTCTGTGAGAGGTGGTGGGGCGTGGATGGGAGAGAGGTGAGAGGCCCAGAAACGAGATGTGTGATGGGGAGGAAAGGGACTTTAATGAAAAACAAAACAGAGAGCCAAAGTGCAAGTTGCCCACCCCCCACAGGGGGGCCATCGTGAACCCCACGTGCACCCCTCAGCCCCCTTCAGGCCCCCAGCGCAGACCCAGGGCTTGGAGCTTCTGCCTCAGGTAGCTCTTGAGCTGGGGCAGGCCTCTCTGTGATTCCAGTTCCTCAAAGGGCAGCTGCGAGCACAGGGCAGCGGGTCACCCACCGGCCTGGGGGTGGGAGTGGGGGTCGGGGTGCACACAGCGTCTCTCTCACTCGGGGCGGGGGAGGCTCTCACCGGCAGGAGCTGGTAGCCCATCAGGCCCAGGTGCCGCTCCCGCAGGGCCCGCGAGCCCAGCAGCACCCTGCCGTCCCGGCAGAAATGCCAGCGCTCACGCAGCATCAGCACCACCCTGGAGAGAGAACGGACCGTGGCTCAGGGTCACTGTCCGAGAAGGTGGGGAGGCCCTCCTGCCGTCCTCTCTTACCTTTGGGCAGGGTCTCGGGTAGTGGGCTGAGAGGCAGCCTGGCCCTGGGGACAGGACCTGGGAGGGTACGGTAGGAAAGGGTCCTGGGTCCTCACGGGAAGCACAGCGCCAGAGCTGCTGACACACAGCAGGAAGTCTGGAAGGCGTTGGGGGCAGAGAAAGGGCCGCTGGCTTCCAGCCAAGGCTCCACGTCACCCAGCAGTGCCAGCCCACCCACCTGGAGCTCACCTGTGCAGTAGCCCGGAGGCACAGTTAGGTCCTGGCGGTATCTCTCCTCCCCCAGCAGCTGGCGTAGCCCCTCCGCCACTATATCCTTGTGACTGGAAGGGGAGAGGAACACTGCTGGACGGAAGGCCCCGACATCTCCTCCCAGCTGGGTGCCCCCTAGCTGTGTGACCCTGGGCAAATGCCTTCACTGCCTCCCCTGCTGGGGTTTTTTTTTTTTTTTTAAGATTTACTTATTTTCAGGGAGAGGGGAAAGGAGAAAGAGAAACGTGAATGTGTGGTTGCCTCTCTTGCGCCACCTGCTGGGGACCTGGCCCACAGCCCAAGCATGTGCCCTGACTGGGAATCAAACTGGTGACCCTTTGGTTCAGAGGCCAGCACTCAGTCCACTGAGCCACTCCAGTTGGGGCTCAAGGCCCATTTCTTTATGACTCCTGACAGAGCATCAGTCTAAACAGGTCCAGGTTCTTTAGCTTTTCTACTCTGCTTCTTTCCAGGCTGCTCCCCTCCCTCCCCAAGATGCCCCATCCACCTGTACTTGCAGCGGGCACGGTCAGTGATGAGTGGCTGGGGGAAGATGGGTACTTGCAGCCTTTGGGGGAGGCGGGGACCCCGGTATCCTGGGAGCTCCAGCTCCACCGCCGTGTCCAGCAGGGAGAGGTAGCGCCGCACGATCAGGGCATGAGGGGTGCCTGCGGGCAAGGGGACTGAGACGCACTGGGCTGCAGACCCCCACCCCGCTCTCCCCTGCCCGCCAGCCCTCGGGGTCCCAGCTAGCCTTCCCGTCTGCGCACCACTGATATGGTTGATGAAACCTGGGGAAAAGACAAAGTGCAGGGCTCGGAAGGGCAGGCACTGCAGCTGGCACAGTGACATCAGGATGTTGACAGTGGCTAGGGGGGCCACCCCTGCTTCCCGAGCCAGGATCCTTTCAAGGCAGGGCATAAACTGTTGTTCCAGAGGGAAGTAGTTCAGCCGCCCAAAGGGCAGGACCAACTTCTGCACCGCCTGTGGAGGGAGAGCAGCCATCACCCGGCACGAAACAGTGCTCCAGAACCCTTGGCCTGCAAGTTTAGAACGTCGTCGCAAAGGCAGAACCATGACACACGCCAGGTCATGGCATAAGCAGTGTCCTGAGCCCCATGCAATCAGTCACCAAACAGGTGGAGGCAGTGCCGTGGGGCTTGGCCCTGAAGGCCAAGAGAAGGAGTGGGATCAGTGAGGCTCAGCCAGGCTGAGTGCTTGGAGAACTGCAGAGGACCATGCATGTGCTGGGTGCTGGAGAAGCCGGGGCGGTGTGAGCAAAGGTGGGACCCAGGGCACGAGGCCCGGCTGAGCGGTTCGCTGGAGGAAGCAGCAATCAAGCTGGACAGGGGCTGGGCCTGATGGGTGGCTGAGAAGTGTGGGAGGCAATCCCACCTTGCTGTTGAGCTGGCCTTCCTGGACCACCAGGAAGTGGGCAATGGCTTCCAGAAGCCGGGGCTCCCGCAATCGGTGTCGGGCCAGGTGCTGGGCCAGGAGCACCATCACGTGGGGCGTCAGTTCCTCTGGCCTGGCCTCTGTGAAGGACAGCCTATCACGCTGGACCCTCAGGCCGGATGTCCAGACTAGTGTCCACCTTAGCCATTCCCCACCACCTGCCTCAACAGCCCCTGACCTACAGCACCTGCCAGGCTTCGGATGAGGTGCTGCTGTGGATGCCGCAGGAAGTGGGGGCTGCTCAGAGCAGCTTCCAACCTTTGCCCACCTCGAAGGACGGGTTGCAGAGGGGGAGGAGGCTTCGGAGGGAGGCGGAACCTTCGCTCCCGCTCCAGGGCGCACACCAGGGGCCCATCTGATGGGAAGCCTGAGAGGGAGAGGGTCGGAGGAGGCGGTTGTGGTGACAGGGAGTGCTCTGCTCTGCTCCAGTGTTGGGGCGTTAGTAGGTCCCCAGCCTCTCATCTTTTTCTGGACTGGAAGGTTTGCTATAGTGTAGTGTGAAACACTATGTCAACTAGGGGATCGGAACAGCCTGTGGGGAAGGTCTCACACAAAGACGGCAAATACGTTCCCATCCCGTGCGAACGGCGACAGATTGTAGTGGCTCCCAGTGCACTGAGGTAGCAGTAACCTGGGGTAGCACCCTAGCTCAGCTGCAACAATTGCTGCTTGACTCCTGACATCGGCTGTGGATGTGGGGGAGCAGCAGTGTGTTGGGGTACGGCCATGCCTGGCAAGGCCGGAACGGTGAGTTCTGTCAGTGGTCTTAGGTCCTCCACTGCTCTCCTCTATTCTCCCGTGAACGCCCATCCCCCATACACTCTCCTCACCAAGTAAGACTGCGAGGTGCAGACACGTGTGGATGGTGTGCACGTCAAAGGAGGGGCAGTTTCGGATGATGAGCTGACTCAAGTCCTGCAGTGTGGCCTGCTCCACAGCAGGGGGCCGTGGCTGAGACCCCAGGAGCTGGCCCAGACGACGAAGTGCCACCGGGTAGTGGTGGGTGCGCACCTTGGTAGGGTTCTGGCCCAGCCAGCGCAGCAGCTCCCCAGGGCTCCTCGCCTGTTCCAGAAGCCGCTGCAGCCCCTGCACGGGAGCTGCACGGGGGGCTCCTCCGAGAGGCCGGTCCCCCCACTTGCCGGGCCCCAGACAGAAGGGCTGCACAGGTGGGAGCAGCAGCAGGCCAGACAGCCGCGCAGCAGAGGCCTGGGCAGAGAGCAGGACTCGAAGCATGGAGTTGGGTGATGGAGACCCTGAGGGGCGGCCCAGAAAAGGGGG
This sequence comes from Trachops cirrhosus, assembly GCA_028533065.1. Lineage (NCBI taxonomy): Eukaryota > Metazoa > Chordata > Mammalia > Chiroptera > Phyllostomidae > Trachops > Trachops cirrhosus. The sequence goes on from CM052549.1 coordinate 80,388,686, forward strand.
TGAGGTTTTCTCCAAAGGGGAGAAAAGCCTGCTCTCTACTCCTCACCTCACTCCCCATCCAGAGGAGCCTGGGATCAGAGCAAGCCAGAGCCATGGTCACCCTTCTTTGGGACAGCTCTGGTCCTCTTCCCCACCAGCCCCTCTCTGTCTCCTTCCACGCTTTGACACAGCGACCAATACTTCAGTGGCCTCAGCGCAGGGATATTTACAAAGCAATTCCACATGCACTATCTCCTCTGATCCTCCTTACACGCCTATGAGGACGCAGGCAGGGTTTGGCATTACCTCGACTTCACAGGTGGAAAAACCAAGACCCAGAGAGGTGAAGGAGTAAACTTAAGCCCGAGGTCACGAATCTGGTTAGTGGTAGCGCTCAGCCTGGAGCCCAGCTCGGCCCGGCGACACGCTCCCCACCCCCGACCACCTCCCGCTCCCGCAGGAGGCGGCGGCAGCGCGGTGGGCGGCACGGGGGCTCCGCAGCCGGACGGTCCTGGGTTCCATGCTGGGTGCTCCCACTTACCAGCTGCGTGACCTTGGACCAGTGGCTTCGTCTCTCTGCCTAAGTCTCCTCGCCTGTGAAACGAGAACGCCGCGCCCACCTCGGAGGGCGTCCGTGGAAGCCGAGGGCGCAGGGGGGAAGTGGCAGCGCGGAGACGGCGGTGTCAGGGCCCCCCCACACCCACCCAGCCCGGGGACGCCGGGAGACCGTGGTCACGGTCGCCAACACCAACTCCCGCCGCCCTCCCGCGGCCCGCTCCGCAGATGCCCGCCCCCTACATGACTCCCCAGGCCCCGCGCAGATCGCTCCCTCAGTCGGTCTCGGGGCCCGGAGGCCGGGCTCCCCCCGCGGCCTCCTCATCCGCCGGCCACCGAGTCCGCCATCTTCCCAGCAGCCCCCGGACGCCAATCGCCTCTGAGTCCTCGGCCAGCGGAGACGTGGCTCCCGTCAATCCCCGCGCGCGCCGGGGAGCCGCAAGCCCCGCCCCTGGCTTCCGGGAAGCGCGCGCACGCGCGTGCTGGGGGCGGGGCCGAGGAGCCGGGCGCGAGGTGGAGAGGTGAGGGCTGTTCGGGACTGGCCCCGGAGGGCTGGGCAGAGCAGAGGGCCCGGCCGGTGCCCCGCACTCCTTTTCTTCCAGTCGGCAAGGGCCCCATGCCCCCGTGGGGCTACATGTTCAGACACACACCAGAAGTGAAAACTTCACAGTTGTTTAATCTGCACAAGTTCCAAGGGACGCCCTCGGCCCCTCCCACCCCGCCACGGTCCTTGGGTCCCCAAATCTGCACGAGGCGTAATTAGGGACTAGAGGTGGCTGGGTCCTCAGGCAGAACACTAAGCCGGGCCCAGGGGCGTGGCCCCACTCTGCCCAGGGCCAAGGCAGCGACAGCAGCTGGTTGACCCGGAGGAACCGACTGTCAGTGGCGGCTGAGGGCCAGCAGCCCCGGGAGACGGCTCAGAGCCGTGGAGGTCGCAGGACGGGACCTCCACCTGTCCCCGGAGTGCTCTGCGGCGCAGGGCTGGGCTCCAGGGTAGCGGGAAGAGGCAGGCCCAGGCCGGAGAGGTGGGCCTGGGCAGACAGCAGCTCCCGCCCTGCGGTCGGGAGCCAGGTCCCGAGGCGCCAGCCACACTGCTGAGAGCCCGTGGAGGCACTACGGACGGTACATGGCAAAGGCCAGGAGACTGAGGAGCAGGGTGAAGCCGGCCAGACCCAGAGTGGCCGTCAGGGGAAAGAAGGGCCGGTACTGGATCTGGCAGTACCAGAGCAGCAGCAGAAGTAGAAGAAGCAGGGGTAGCAGCAGGCTGCCTATTTCCAGCCCGGAGGGGCCTGGCTCTGACCCCGGTGGGCAGGGCGGGTGCGGGGGACCGACCCGCGTGGACACGTGGCAGTGGAGAACGCAGTTGGGAGGGAGGTGAAGGCTGCCCAGCGTCTGGGCGTCGTCGCCCAGCAGCTGCCCTTGGTAGATGAGCCGCACTTGCTGCTCCCGGCCGGGAAACTGGCTCCTGAGGAGAGAGGGACCTGGGTAATAGAGCAGGCCTCAGGCAATCCTAGTCCCTTGCCCAGAACAACACTCCCACCCCTCCGCCACGCCCTCCAGCCACCCACGACCCAGGTCACGGCCCCCAAAGGGAGTCCCCCCTGCTACAGGGGAACAATATGGTGCGTGATTTGGGCATCGCCATCCGCTCATCTGTAAAATGCAGGGCGAGTCTCAGGGGTCTTCAGTGGCTCTTCCAGGTCTGCGATCACTCCCACCCACTCCTTAGCGGTTCATTCCTTTCCTCATCCCAGCTTACCTTTTCAGGGAGCCAATGGTGTCGTGGGGCCAGGCCCTGGCCACCTGCTCTGAGTCGTTGAGGAATTTCAGCCGGAGTACCAGAGGCTCCTGGGTGGAGTCCAGGGGCGTTGCTGGGAGCCCTGCGCCAGGCTCTGGGTGTGCGGACTGACCTCTGTGCCTCAGGCCGGGGGTCTCGGCTTCCAGGGCCTCCCCTCTGACGCTTTCGGTGACCGCCATGGCTTCGCCGGGCTGCGCTGGCGCTGGGGTCCCTGACAGCTGGGGCGGTGGGTCAGCGCCCTCCGATGTGTGCGTTGAGACCCAGGCGAGAGCCAGAACCAGAAGGCAGGCCAGCACCGCGAAAAGGACAGTCACCTCATCACCCACCCCTTCGATCAGGGCCATGGCACCCGCCTCGCCCGCCGTGCTACTGAGCTGGAGAGGCACAAAGAACCCAAGGGGGTTGTGGGGCTGGCGGGCAGGGGCCAGCAGCTCTCTGAACTTCAGCAGGCTCCTGAGCCCACCCCGTCCCGGCTGCCCACAGGCCTCACTCCTACGGCCCCTGACCCAAGCCCCAGCCCAGGGCACAGAGTGCTGACTCTTAGTTGCCCCAGGCTTGCCCCACGTGCCCTTCCCATCACCAAATTCCAAGTCCTAACTTTTGTAGCCTGAGTTCTAGACCTTCAACCAGCTCCTCAGTTCCCCGAACCCTATCCCGCCTTAAGGGCCTTGACCTTCTGAGCAACCTCTTCCCTAAATTCGACCGCACCAAGCTTCACCCTAAAGCCTACCTATTCTTCCGTCTACTTCATCCCAAAGTTTATTCCTTCACCAATCCCACCCCAAAGCTGCTTATCTACCCCAAAGCTTATCTCGTCCTCCGTAGCTAAAGTTTCTCCGAGGGGGAAGAAAAAGGCCTCTATGCCGCCCCCCCGCCCCTAACCATTCACCTAAACCCCACCCGCCCACACGACGGCTTCCCTAAGACTAAACGTCAAACTCCGCGCTTGGACAATCTGGAATCTCCTAAGGTTGCCGCCCCGCACCCAACTCGGCCCCACCCCGCGGCGGCCTGACCCGGCGCCCCCTCTGGAAGACTCTCCAAACCCAGCGTCCTACTAGACCCCAGGTCCCACCCGGGAAGCCGGGACCTCGTCCTCCCTATCTCCAACTCCTCCTTCACCCCTCCCATCTTCCCGCCCCCCGATACGTGGGAGGGCACGGGAGGTTCCGGGACAGGGTGAGCGGTGACCGCTAGGGCTCGGGGAGGCGGGGTGGGCGCGGTCACGGCGCGGGGACTCACCGCCCGGCTCCGCCAGCTCCATAGCGGACCCTCGGGCACTTCCGGGCGGGAGGCGCCGAGGTCGCAGACACCTGAGGGCACCCCTCCTTCTCCTCCGCCGCTGTCCAGAGCATTGTGGGACTTGTAGTCCGGGCCAAACGCAGTCCCCGCCCGCAGCCCTGCGGACCCACGTGCGGGGTTCGGCGAACTGGTTCCGGAGCTCTTAGGTTGCAGAGGGGCGGGCGGTGCAGGTTTGGGAGTTGTGACAGCCCCAAAAGTCTGGGCTGCAGCAGGATCCGTCCCCCCTACCGCCCCCACCCTGGGACAGCAGCCAGGGCACCTGTCACTGCAGAAACCAACGTCAGCTGGAGCACGTCAGAGCACCCGTGTTTCGAGACGCGGGCTCTGATGAACTCGGATGGCTCGGTCAACTCTTAACGTCAGGTGAACGCCAGAAGGCACCTTGGGTCCCCCCAGTTGACTACACAGCCCGGAGCCCAGTTACCACGGGCTGCACTACCAGTCTGGCCGAGTGTACTCCCCTCCAGGGCTGGCTGCTGCGCCTTGGGCTGTCCTTTCTCCCTGGTCCCCGATTCCGCCTGATCCTGCAAGATTGTGAGGGAAGCATCAACTTTGGAACCTGACACAATGCTGATCCCTTATCCCTTAATGACCTTAAGTTCGTAGTTGAACTTCTTTGAACTTCATTCCTAAGACCTTCCTCATAAGAAAGGAATAGGCGTTTTGTTAAATAAATCTGAGAACTATGTGCTGTTGAGATATTTGCTAACTAGCATTCGCGCACTCCCTCCCCTCAAATCTGCGCTTGGAAACTGGGTCCTTAGCATGTTGTTGTGTAGAGGATGGTGATTTGAGCCCCAGCCTGGCCTCGGCCAGCTCATTTCTGTGGGTTTTCCCTCCCTCTTCCGGGTTCCTATAGCCGCAGAGGCCTCACATTCCGGATTTCACAGGTCTATCTTGATTTACAAAGTAATGTACCCGCGTGTTCCCATAGCACATGCCTACTTGTGGGAGCGAGCACTCGACGGGTTGCCTTGGCCCATTGGTTTGGGTTTATAACACACAGAACCAGCTTATCTCTAGCTTCATCCCTCCTTCCACTTCATTCGCTGACTCTACAAACGCGTGTTAAATGTGTACTATATCCTGGGCATGTGTAAGATGCTGTCCCTGCCCTCATGGGGCCTACACACCACAGGAGGACACACATGCAGAAAGCACACCTGTGCCACAGCAGGTGCGTGCGGGCTGCGGGCAACGCACTGTAGAAGCCCTGCAGCCTCAGCATCTCCCTTGGGGGCTACCTGGTCGCAACTTTTTGCTGTGGATTCTAACTAAGCATCTAAAAGAGGTATTAGATAATGCTTTTAGAATTATAGGACATCGGGTGCTCTGTTCAAACACTGTATTTTACAGATGAGGACCTGAGAGTGTAGAAGACATTCTGAAGGTCAAACAGGTGGATGGAATGCACATCTCTCAGGAGCTGGGGAGGCCCCCCAGTTGCATCCGGTTCTTTGGAAGGTACATGAAATGGAAGGATGGTGACCCGGTTGGTCCTGGGACAGAGTTGTGTGGGTAGACACGTGGGGAGTGACTTTATGCTGGGAAAAGACCCAGCTGGGCCTAGGGAGTGGAAGTGTGCGCCAAAAGGATGACATGTGCCAACTGTGCCAGGGGACACGGAGGGGAGGCAGCCCTGGCAGGCTGCTGGCTGGGCCAGGGTCCCACATCCGCTGCCTCTTGAGGGTTTTAGGAAAGGTTGGTGCGAGGGGCGGCTGGCAGAACTGCAGACAGTTTTGACAGTGGGTGTGCAGAGGACTGGACAGTGAAAGGACTCTCTGACCCTAGGAGGAGTGGACAGGAACACCGGATGGACAAATGGGTGAGGATGAGGAAGCTTAAGGCAGTTATATGGGCTCTGGAGTCTCTTGAATGGTGTGAGTTGGAGAAGAAGATGTAATATTTGATTCCTTCCTCTCCCTTCTGTGTACCTGTGGGGTCTGGTCATGGTCAGCAAGCCCTCTCCCAGTTCGGCAGAAGGGTCTTTAAGGAGAGGCTGGAAGATAGGAGTGGGGACATTGTTGTTCTAAGTGCCACTTCCAAGGGCGCTTGTCAATGAAGCTCTCAAAGAGAACTGGGAAATTGCAGCCTCTGTGCTGCAGCTGGCCCTGGAGAGTCCAGGGGAGGCTAGAGAGAGAACCCCTTCCAGGGAAGGGGTGGTCTCTAGGGATGACCTCGAGGCCGGCACAGGGGACCCTGCGCCGCACTGAAGGCAGGGCCATGGAAGGGAGGCACAGCAGGGCCTGGGCTGGCGGCCCTCCTCGGCCGATCAACCACATTCATCTGCACTCACAGGCATAGGGCACTGTTGGGGCAGTGCCCGGAGATCATACAACCCACCCAGACCAGCGCAGAGGCGAAAATGACGGCCGGGCAGGAGGAGGCCAGGGCCACTGTCCCCTCCGAGCGGTGGCCCAGCGGCGGTGGTGGGTGGGGGCAGGAGAGAAGACGGAAGGGCCAAGGCGAGGTGGGAGGGGCCGAAGCTCCGGGGCTGGGGCGCGCGGCTCGGGGGTGGAGGCTGCAGAGCCTGCGAGTGAGGGGCGGGGGCGCTGGCGCCCGCGCGCAGGAGGGGCGGGGGCGGCTGCGAGGGGGGCTCGGGCTGCGTGTGCCGAGGCCGGCGGGGGCGGTGGTGCGTGCGCATGACGCGGGGGGGAGGGCCAGGGCCGCGCGCTCCCGGTCCCGTTGTTGTTGCCGCTGGAGGCTGTTCCGAGGCAGCGGGATCGCGGCGCTGGGAAGCGCCCGGCAGCGGCGGCCACACCGTGCGCGGCGGCGCCTCCCGGCCCCCGGCCCCATGCACTAGCCCCGCGCCGCCGGCTCCGTAGTCCCAGCCCCACCAGCCCCTCGCGGCAGCTCGCCGCCGCCGCCGCCGCCGCAGCGCCGCCCCGGCCTCGGCCGGGCCCGCCTCGGGCCCCGCGATCCCGGAGCCATGAACTTCCAGGCGGGCGGGGGGCAGAGCCCGCAACAGCAGCCGAGCCTGGCGGCGCCGGGGGGCGGTGGCGGCGGCGGCGGAGGCGCAGGGGGCGGCGGGCAGTTCGGCGGCGCGGGGCCGGGGTCCGGGGGCGGCGGCCCCTCGCCCCAGCTGGCCGGCGGGCCCCCCCAGCAGTTCGCGCTCTCCAACTCGGCGGCCATCCGGGCCGAGATCCAGCGCTTCGAGTCCGTGCATCCCAATATCTACGCCATCTACGACCTGATCGAGCGCATGGAGGACTTGGCGCTGCAGAACCAGATCCGGGAGCACGTCATCTCCATCGAGGGTGAGCGGAGCTGGGGCTGCGGGAGCCGGGGGGCGGCGGCCCCTCTGGCGACGGCCGGGGACTCTGCGGTTCCGGCCTGGCCACGCTATCCGCGTCTGAGGTCCCCGCGCGCCTCAGTCTGGGCCACGCGGTTTGTTGAACGCCCGCGCTGCAGAGCCGGCGTCCAGGCTTCGCCATATCTTGTCTGGGAACGCTCTGGGGCTGGGGCTGGTCCCGTGCCTCGATATACGTTTGCTGCCCTTAATGCTGCAGGGCTCGAGGGTAGTGCCTCTCTGGGGAGGGGACGCTCGAAGGAGCTGAGATTCCTGGGGGGCTGGGCCAGATTTGGTCTGGCACGACCCAGGAGGATGGGCGCGGCGGAGGGCCTCGGCGGGCTGGGAGGTGGGGCCGCTGCAAGAGAGGCATTTAAGCCGCTGCCCGGGCTCTGCCCGGCGGCGGGGCGGTGGGTCGGAGCCTCCCGTTAGTGGATGGCACCCTTCCCGGTCGGTCCCAGCGCCATTGGACTGGGGAGGGTGGCGCTCACCGCGGCGCCCTCTCCCGACGCAAATCCCCGCACGCCGCCGAGGCCCGGCGGGCCGGGCCTGGCTCGGGGCTTGGGCAATGCGACCGCGTTGGAGGCGCTGGACGGTCCATCCCCGCTTTCCCCGGGTCCCACGCGAGCTGAGCCCGCCACGGCCTTCTAGGGAGCGTCTTGCGAGGTGGGCGGGAGACTGTGGGGCACTGACCGACTTCCAGGGACACGGCACCGGCCTCAGGAACCGAAACCCCGCGCCCCTGCGCTGCTCGGTGCTACTTTCTCTAGGCTCTTGGGCCCTGGGCTTCAGCTACTGAGGGGCAGAGGAAGGGGCTGCGAGCTGCTGGCAGATGCCCCTCCTTCCACCTCTGGTCCGGCGGGGCAGGCACCGCCCACAGGCATCCCTGTGGCATGGTGACCTTTGAGTGCCCAGTGGGCAGATGGGCCTCGCCCTGGGCCATCTGCTTCCTCCTCTGGTTGCGTTTGAAGGGGGACGCCCACCAGCAGGTGGTGGGTTCAGCCTCCGTGGAAATGCAGGGAGTTTGCCAGGCCTCTTGCTGAGGACACGGAACTGTGTGCAGAGGCCTGTCCACTACTTGAGCCTCACAGTTAGGGCCCCTCTCACGTTCACCTCTTTGTGTGTGGCTCTGGGGGCTCCTCTCCTGAACACCCCCTTTCTGCTCAGAGGCTCCTGTAGCTGGGGAGGGAGCACCCCGTCGTCTGGTAGTGACGGACCCCATTAGACCCGGGGTCCTGCCCTTTGTCGTGACACCCTTTCTGTCCTTTTCCCCAGCTCTCTCCAGTTCCTTTCCTCTCAGGGCTGAGTTCATTTTGAACTAATTAGGTGACAGGGAAAAAAAAAACCTCATTAACATGGATTTGAGTAAATGGCCTGAATCACTGTTGTGGCTGGGGACCTGGAGATGGCATTTGTGTGGGTCTGGGGCCCCAGAGCGAGGACATGACCAATTTCTGCTCCTGGAGCTGAAGGGGGTGGGCAGGGGTGGGGCAGGGCAGGGCAGGGCAGGGCCGGGTGGGGAGAGCAGCCATTCCCTGCAGCTGCAGTGTTCTCAGGAGGAAGTAAGAGAAGTCCCAGATCAGCTCCAAGATCCCTTCCCCACCCCCGCCCCTCTTGGTGTAGAGACTTGGAGGGGTAACCACAGAAGGGGCGAGGGAAGACATCTGTCGCAGAGCCTTTCCCAGAGCAGGGAGAGGCAGGAATCTCGGCTTCCTCTAACACGACGAGCCCTCCCCCACCCCCCAGCTCAGGAAGCCTCTGGCCGGCATCTCCTTGTGATGTGAAGGCCAAGATTACCGGAAGCACTTGGGCTTTCTCAGTCTTACGGTTCAGCACAACAGGCAGGTCCCCTGTGGCCAACTTCTCCACTGTGGTTTGGAAGTGTCCCATGTTCCTGTTTAGCCTGGGAGCTGGTGTCGCCCTGAGAGCCCTGGGACCTGATGTCTCATTGTCACCCGGCCCAGCCGCTCCTCACACATCCGCTCTCGGCTCTCCTGATCTCTGCTTCCCTGCTCTTCCTTGGCATGGCCTCCCACCTCTTTCTTTCTCCCCTCTTTTTTCAGCCTCTTTCCTGGAACCCATCTTTCTTATCCACTTCACTCCAGCTTTCCCACTCCTGTCTCTCCAGCTTTTCTGCTGTAGGCAGGCATTGAAAAAAAAAAAAAGAAAACTCCTTCTCCAATTTCTGCCCTGTATCCTTCCTCTCTCCATCTGCCAAACCATATTGTTGCTGTCCTGCAAAGCAGTGTCCCCACTTTCTTTCTTGGAGGGAGGGGAGCCGCTTCTCTGGCGGTTCCCTGCTCATTCTGGGCCTGACCGAGGGCCCTGGGCCCCCCCCACCCCCACCCAGGGCCCAGCAGACCTGGGTTGCGGCTGTTACATAAACACACTCCTGGCCTGGGAAGCAGATGCTGTGTTTACTAGGGATGAGCCTCTGAGTGGGAAGGGATGGCATTTTCCTGGTGTGCGATCAGCCTCGCTCCGGTAACACACGGGTGAAGGTGACCTGAGACATGCACTCGGGAGCTGTCTGCGACTGAGGCAGTGCAGTGGCCTCTCGCCCTCGCGTCTTCTCTCTGCTTCTCTTGATCACCTCTGACCCCTGGGTTGGGGCAGGAGGGAGCTGAGGAACATTCAGCTTTGCGGAGTTTCATTGGAGGGGAGACGGGCTGTTTTGAAAAGTTCCTTTTCCCACTAAAGAGAGAAAACACGTCCACCCCAGGGTCTTAAGGAAGGGCAGAAGTATAACCCGGAGCTGGGACGGGCTGGAAGGTCACCATGTGCAGGATCTCTGAGCTGCTCTCACCTCCCTGGTGGGGAAACTGAGGCCCAGGGAAGGGAGGGATCCAAGTTGATCAGCCAGGGACTGGGCCAGGCCTGAGATGGGGCCTTTGTCTGGATCCTGCAGGGAAAGGAGCTCCAGGGACTTGCTTGGGTCTCTGCTGGGCCTTAGCAGGCTGCGGAGGAGCTGGGCCCCAAGCCACATGGGGACGGCCTGGGCACCTGGAATGAGGGGAGCTGGGCCCAGTGAGCAGGAGCCCCGTGAGCTGCTGCGAGAAGCAGCCCTCAGGGTCCTAGCAGGTGGCCTGGAAAGGCAGGCTTGTCCCCGAGAAGATGTGTCCGTCCACCCCAGACTCGCCCGAGTGTGGGGCAAGCAGGCATGGGCTCCACAGGTCCCCAGGGAGGGCCTGGAGGTGGACTGTGGCCATGGGTGTGCCACACGATCGCTACTACAAACCGGGCTTTGTCAACTGGGGGACTGGTTCCGGTCCTCCTTGTTTCCCCCTAGGTGGTTTTGTTTGTTTGTTTTGCTTTTTTGTTTTTTTAGAGACAGAGGGGAAGGGAGGGAGAAAGATAGGGAGAGAAACATCAGTGTGTGGTTGCCTCTCACATGCCCCCTACTGGGGACCTGGCCTGCAACCCGGGCATGTGTCCTGACTGGGAATCGAACCAGCGACCCTTTGGTTCACAGGCCAGCACTCAATCCACAGAGCCACACCAGCCAGGGCTAGGGTCTTCTTTTAAGCAAAGTTCCTTGGAGCATTCCAGAGACAGGCTGGCTCATTCTCGGTGTTTCAGGCACTTTCTTTCTGCCTCCGTGGGCTCGGGGCTTGGTCCCATTCTAAAGAAGGTTTCCCTGTCGGTTCATCCTAGAGAGGGCGGCGCTGAGCTGTGGCCGGGCGTGTTGGGGTGGGGGCTCAGTGGGGCTCAGCAGCTGCACTCTTCCTAGAAGCCCTGTCTGGGGCTTCAGAGTTTGTCCCCTGTCTCTGTGTGTCCTGTCACTAGATCCCGGCAGGAGCCCTGTGATGCAGAGAGGAGAATTGTATCCATTTGGGAGACAGGGACGCTGTCTCCTGCGTGCTTGGCCCTTCTGCTGGTCCTGGGCGAGGGGGGCGTCCTCCACCCCGGTACAGAGGCTCACCCGTGGGACCCGCTAAGTGCGGATTTCTCAGGCTCCTCCAAGGCACGTGCTTGGGATGTTGGGATCTGAATCTTCATTTGGAACTTCTCAGGGCCATCCCGGTAATTAGCTGGTTGAGGGAGGGAGTGCCTGGTGGGGGGCTGGCTGCCTGTTCAGGACGTGGCACAAAGGAGCTCTAGGAATTCTGAAAAGGAGGATGTCCGTGTGGGTGCTGGTGGCCCGGGAGAGCCACACTTGTTCCAGATACATTTATTTATTCAGGTAGTTCCTACTGTGTGGCCCAGTTGCACCTGGCTCCCTGGAAGGCGGAAAGGACGGGGAGGAAGGGAAAGAAAGGCTGTGGTTTCTCTCTCCACTTGTGGGTGAATGGATTGGCCTGTAGGAGGGGCCAGACGGGGTTGGGAGCGGCAGGAATAAACTCAGATTAAAAAGAAAAATCAGGGCGAAAGTTAGAGACTGGAGAAGACTCCTCAAGACCCCTTTCCTTAAGGTCACAGGAAGAGGGAAGGAAAGACCTGCCTCGGCCTGCCCTCAGGAGGCAGGGAGGGGACCCCACCTTCCATTCAGCCCTCCTTCCCTGCCAGGTGGGAGACTCCATCCTGATAAGGCAGCCCTTGCTCCTAAGTACCCCGTGAGAGGCAGGCAGGGGGGCCCGGAAAAGGAACGGTTTGCCGAGGTGGCAGGGAAGGGTGCACGCACAGCGTGGTGTCCAAGGAGCAGTTGTCCGGGGCACCGAGTCCACGGGGGACCGCAGGAGGGCCCTGGCTCGGGAGCTGGAATGCCTTATCCTCTATTATCCGGTTGCACCGTGTCACGTTCCAGGAGGCCACTCGAGATGGCACTTAATCCTGCAGGAGATGGGCCGTCTGGGGAGGGCTGGATTGGAGAGCATGCGCTCTTGGCCACAGCATGCTGGGCTGGGTGGATCAGAGGGTGAGCAGGCAGAATCAGAAGCGATTAGTGGGCTCTTAAAGCCCTCACCATGCTTTTGCACTGTGAGCCCTCAGAACCTCAGGAGGGGAGGAAGCAAAGATGCCCTTCCTGGAAAGCGGGACTTGCTTGGGGGAGCTGAGCCCTGGGGGAGGGGAAGGCAGACCGGGCCCTGAGAGGTTCTGGGTGGCTATTCAGCATCTCCTAAACACCCACCTGGACCCTCTGGCTTATCCTGGTTTTCTTTTTACTATACAGGTGACTCAGAATCAGTTTAACCAGACTGCATTCCTTCTGGCCCTAGGTGTCCTCCTCTGCAGGCCAGGGGGTCAGGCGCAGGCTGCCGGTTCTGGAGCACGGGGCTGAGCAGCAGGCTGTGGGAGTGGGGAAGGGAGGTGACCTGGGGCACCTGCTTGGCGGATGGAGACATTGCTCGGTGTGGGATCACGCCGATTAGCATTCTTCCGCCTGCTTGCCCGCCGGAGATCATCACGAGTCCTTCGCAGCATTGCGGGTTACCGTTTCTTCTCCCACAGACTCTTGAAGTGAGCCTGCATCACCCCCACTTTGCAAACGAGGTAGCCTAGACCTCAGGGGGCTTCCGCCAGGCCTCACGAGGAGCGGCAGGACCGGGGCTTCCCCTGGTTTTCCAGCTCCAGGTCTCGCGTTCTTGGCCTTCTCGGATGGACCAATGAGCTTTGGGGGGCCGCGCGGGCCCTGGCCAGCCCTTCCTTAGGTGGCTCTCAAGGATGCTTTTGACCTTGGGTTTACCTTTTGGGAACGTTTAGACTATAACTTCAAGGCGGTTCTTTCCTGCTGTAAGTGTCGGCGGAGGTCTCGACTCCCCCACAGGTCGGTGTCTCGGAGCTGCCTCCCCCTTCCCTGAGCGCTCACAGTGGATGCTTGATCCAGAAACACTTCAAAGCATTAAAACGTTGTTAAAGTGTAAATATATGTTCAAATGACAAGAATAACGCCTGCTTGTCGTAACAGATTCACACGTGCAGGGAAGGAGAAGAAATGTGTGTGCCCCGCCTCCCTCCAGAGGTCGCACGCTGGCTGGCTGACCCGTGCCCGCGCCGCCGTGATCGCCCTGAGGTCCCTGGCGGTTCACAGGAAGAGGGGTGCGGGCTTGTGGAAACCGCTGGCCAGAGACGGGGAACCAGAGAACCACAGGTTCACGAGAGGCTGACGGGGAGTCAGGATTCCTGGGTTCTCGCTTCTGTTCTGCCGTTGACCCGCTGCGGGAACCTGGGCAAGACGCGCCTGTCTTCCTCAATGAGCCTTCTGGTCGTACCTGTGCAGCTGGGGGTGACCCAGCCCTGCCCCACAGCGCCTGAATCGGCTCAGTGTCTCTCTGCTCTCTGGCCTTGGGTCCCCCTTGTCCAGGGAGCGCAGGCTCCCGCCACTACCATGTTCTGCCCCTGACTTCTTGCACGGAGCCTGGCTTCCATGACATGTGCTGCCTGGGGTCCCTCAAGGAGTAGAGAGGGAGCAGTTCCTGTGCCCCAGTTTCCTCACGTGAGAAGGGGGGGTAATAACGGCACCTACCTGCAGGGCGCGCTGAGGTGTGCGGGGGTTTTACGTGCTGGGGGCTCCCAGCAGCGCCTGGCCCGGGAAGCGCCTGGTGAATGCTCATCGTTTTGGGAGGCTGCGTGGTGCCGTGTCAGGGACTGACATGCATCTCCTTGGACACAGATCTTCCTTTGCCCAGAGTCCCAGGAAGGAGAAAACCGTGAGACTTTCTGCTGTCCCCGTTCTGAGGGCCACACCGCCCTCCTGGAAGTCCCTCCTGGTTCCAGGGGGCAGACTCCCTGTCGTTTGTCTTTTTGTTGAATTCTGTTTATATTCTTTGTTCATTTTCTTCTTGGTTTGTTCCTCTTTTTTTATTACGTGCGAGGCGGTTTGAATGGCCTAGTATCGGTTTTTCTAAAGCGCACATTCTGTGCGTTGGAGGGAAGCGCCATCTTGGGCGCCTCTTCTCTGGGCCCCACCCGCCCGGTCCCGGAGGGAGGTGTCCGTGCTGGTTTTGTGCCTGTTTACATTGTGTGTCTTTATTCCTCTTGCTTTTCTGTCTGCGCCCGTCCTTGCCACTGTAGTAGGTGTGCCTGCCTACAACAGTTTCTCTTTTGCTGGTAATTCGATGTTTTGCTGGCTTGCACGCCCGGAGGCGAAGCTCTGGAGTGGGATGTGAGTCCAACCACAGCCTCTCGGGATGCGCGTGTGTCTGCATGCGTGGGGGTCGGGGGCTCCCGCGTGCTCCGGGGGGGCTGCTGCCACCCCTCTTCTGCCTGGTCTCTTCCAGAGAGGGACCCAGGAGGATTTACTTTTTGTTGTTAAACCGCCCCTAACGAAGTCACAAAAGCCTTTGGTAAAAAGCTGTGAAGGTTTGGCGCCTTCCCGTCACTCCAAAGCCCGGCTAAAGCCCGCTCCTCCATCTGCTTGGTTATTGCTTCTGGACTATTCTAGACGGTTCTACGTTGGGTGCTGTGGCAGAGCGAAGTCTGGGCGTCGTTCGTCCTCTGTCGGAGCCTGTGTGGGGTAGTGGTCACAGTCCCAGCTCTGGAGCCAGGCTGCCTGGATCTGAACCCCAGCCCTACCGTGTGGAGCAACTTGTTGGACCTTAACCTCTCTGTGCCTTGGCTTCCTGACACTCCTTTCGTGGTGTGGATGGGAGAAGGAAGAACGTTAATGCTCCCCAGAGCCTTTAGACCAGCGCCAGCCCCTAGGAAGTGCTCACATGTGGCAGCTGTGGTTTCCCATTCATAAACTAGCAGCCGGTGCAGCCCTGCAGGATGGCAGGGAGCAGGGAGTGAGGGCGCATGCGCGGGGGCAGGGTGGGGGCGGTGCCTCGCGCCGGTGGCTCCTCCACTGCTGTTTCCTGAACCCGAGCCAGCACCCGGGCGGGCGGGCAGAGTTTGGGGTCAGTTGGCACAGCGTGGCAGGCCCCAGGGCAGGAGTGCCAAGTCAGGAATCGCCCCAGGTTTCAGCTGGTGGACCGGACCCTGAACCACGCAGCGTGTCACAAGGGTGTGTCACACAGCCACCAGAACTGCCTTAATTTGATCGCTTGCCTGTTGATTAAAGTGTGACCTCTCAGTCAGCACAGATAGGGTGGGGCAAAACTAGGCTTACAGCTGTTCCTATGGAAAATAAAACGGCAGTTAATACGTAATAATACAGCAATAAACTGTATTTTGTGTACTCACAACCATAAGGGCAAATTTAAATGTTTAAGTAGCCATATGAACAAATTTACGGAAAGGTGACATTTTCTTTAATGTATATTTTTAAAGATTTTATTTAAAGATTTTAGACAGGGGAAGGGAGAGAGAAAGAGAGGGAGAGAAACATCAATGTGTGGTTGCCTCTCCTGCGCCCCCTACTGGGGACCTGGCCTGCAACCCAAGCAGGTGTCCTGACTGGGAATTGAACTGGTGACCCTTTGGTTCTCAGGCTAGTGCTCAATCTGCTGAGCCACACCAGCCAGGGCTAATGTACTTTCTTAAAGATTTTATTTATTTATTTTAGAGAGACAGGAAGGGAGAGAAAAAGAGAGGGAGAAAAACATGGATGTGTGAGATATACATAGATTGGTTGCCTCTTGCACACCCCAACTGGGGACCTGGCCCACAACTGTGGCATGTGCCCTGGCTGGGACTCGAACTGGTGACCCTTTGGTTCGCAGGCTGGCACTCAGTTCACTGAGCCTCACCAGCCAAGGCTGATTTTAATATTGTATTTTATTTAATCCATATATCTGACATATTATTTCTGCATGTAATCAACATAAACATTTTTGATGAGATGTTTTTCTTTTTTTTCATACAAAGTCTTCAAATTCCTCCCTGGGTTTCACACCCGAGCACCTCTCCACTTGGAGTGGCCGCGTTGCACCTGCTCAGGAGCCCCCGTGGCCAGTGGCTGTGACACTGGAGGAGCGGCTCTCACTCTGGCCTGTAACAGGAGAGCACCTGTTCGTTGTAAAACTGAGTACAGGAGTATTCGCCTCTTGGACTCAGTTTTCTAGAGCAGTGTATTTAAAAGACCGTGCTTTCCACGGTGTACTGCCGTTTTCTCTGGTTTCTTTAAAAATTTTTTTTATTTTTTATTTATTTGTAGACGGAGGGGAAGGGTGGGAGAAAGAGGGAGAGGAACATCAATGTGTGGTTGCCTTGCACATGCTCCCTACAGGGAACCCGGCCCACAACCCAGGCATGTGCCCTTACTGGGAATCGAACCTGCCACCCTTTAGTCCACAGGCCTGCGCTCAATCCACTGAGCTGCGCCAGCCAGGGCATGAGCCTGTGTTAATAGGCTCTCTCATCCCTTCCCGGGTGCCCATCCTCCTACTGGCTGTGGCCCTAGGGCCCTGCACCTCTCTCCATGGGCCCTGAGACACTCGGCAAGCTGGGATCGAAACCTGGCTCTGTTTGGCTCCAGCGCCCACCTGTCCGGTTCAAAGCTCTGGTCTGTTGGGTGCTCCCTTCCCCAGCCTTCCCTGGCCTGGTACCTCATGGGGCCTGGAGCAGGCGGTGCTCTTGCCCCAGCTAGCATCTGTCACGAGCTGGTGTCTGCTTCACTCACTGCCTCCCCTCTGGACGCCAAGCCTGAGCCCCAGCCCAGCGCCAGCCTGGCAGGTGAAGCCTGGCCAATGACGGAGGGGTCTCTCTGCTCTGCACCCAGCCCGAGAGCCCTGCTGGGGACTGGCGGTCACTCCGGGAGCCTCCCTGCTCGCCAGGGCCGCAGTGCTGCTGCAGGGCCCCCTCCCAGCCGGGGGGTCCCCTGCCGGCCCCGAGGAGGAGGGGGCAGGTAGGGCTGTAGGCTGTCAGGGCCTGAGAGAGGAGCTTTGCATCCCGCCAGCCAGCGCAGGTGCTCCTGGGCTGCAGGTGCTCCTGGGCCGGCGGGGCGGCCATTCACAGTGGGGCCAGATGCTCCTCGTGAGCCTGTGTCTTCCCTCTGGCGGGAGTGTGGGGAGGTGCCTCCTGCCCGAGTCTCTGAAACGGGCTGGCTCTCTGTCTGGCTCGGGCCCAGCTGCTGGCACTGGAAGCGGGTGGCAGCGCGTCAAGTTCTCTGTCCTCCCTGTCGGAGTTCCCATTGCTCCTCGGGGGTCAGAGCCGGGTCAGAGCCTGGCACTCACCGAAAACACGGGAGTCTCGCTTTTTGGCTCAGGCTTCTGACGGGTCAGCTGGCTCCGGCCTTAAAAACCACTCTCTGTCTGCTGAGCAGGCTTCCCTGGGAAGCGTGAATGGCCTTCCCTCTGCCAGGGCCTAGGGAGATGGGTGAAGGTTCCCGGTCCAAACGGTGTGACCTTGGCCATTGGGGTGGGACAATAGGGGGAGGGTGGGTGTCAGGATCCAAGGGAGCCTTCCCGCCTCTGGGGGGAAAAAGCCTGCCCCTCAGCAGGGCGCCCTCTCTGTGTAGGGCAGGGAGGTACAGGCCCCTTGCTGGCTGGTGGCGGTCAGTTCAGTCCGGGTTGGGGACTGCGGTGGCATGGGTCCAGAGACCCTGACCCAAGTCCAAATAGTTTAACGGAGACCCACCGAGGGGCCAAGGGGCAGCTTGTCCCTCAGACGTGCCCCGAGTGTGGTGTTGCCTTCCCGGAGGATGTGAGGGGGGAAACAAACACGGAGATTTCCTCATGCTGGTAAAAGGAAACCCGTTCTCACTGGAGTGAGGGGCTGGGACCCGCCAGTCCTCTGGTCTCGAAAGTGAGGGTGGACTGGGTGTGGTCCAGGTAGAGGGAGCTGGGTGTCCTCACCTGAGGGCATGTTCCCATCACTTTTAGAGAGAAAGGAAGGGAGGGAGAGAAAGAAGCATCGATGCCAGAGGGGAGCATTTGATGGTACTCGCCTGGACCGGGATCCAGCCTGTAATCGTTCGTTTACGGGGCGACGCTCCAACCCACTGAGCCACAGTGGCCCGGGCAGGCGGGGCCCTTCTAAATTCTGACCCCGGGGGCAGTGGTCACAGCCGGGCTTGCGACAGCTGCTGCAAGCCTTTCCTTCCCCGGTTGCCCCCAAAACTTGATCAAGGGTAAACTGATCTCTGCTGCTAGGGGCTGGAGGTCACAGCACTGCCCGAGCCTGCAGAGGCCCCTTTCTCTGGGCAGGAGGCCCAGGGCCGGGTAACGTTGAGTTGACACCGAAGAAATGCCACGCTGACCGAAGTCTGGCTGCCACACACTGGCCCGGTGTGGCCGCCGGCCGCGGGAAGGAATGCTCGGCGGCTTTGACGGGCACACGAGACACCGCTTTACTGGGGTTGTGATTTCATTATGGAAATTGCCGGCATAGTGTGTTTTTAAACTCTGCAAACGTGCCACCCCACACTCCAGTACTTGGTGTTTGTGCTGCAAATGTCACCAGATTGACAGCTCTGGCAGTGACGGGTTCTGAGCTGCGGGTGGGGGGGCAGGATCAGAGTTGGAACCGCAGAAAGAGGAGCGCTGAGAAGAGGAGCTTCCCGAGGGTGCTCCTTCCCTGCTGGGCAGCGCCCCGCGTTCTTGCCTGTAACTCTCAGGGCATCCCTGCAGGGGGAGTGTTATCCCATTTTGCAGACGAGGACACTGAGGCACGGAGATGTGAAGGCGTTGCCCAAGCCGCCTGCTAGTAGTGACAGAGGCAGGACCTGAACCCATACGTCTGGTCTCAGAGCCCGTGTTCTCAGCTGGCATGTACCTATTGTACTATGAAAAACAAAAAAAATTTTTCTAAAGATTTTATTTATTTTTTAGAGAGAGGGAAGGGAGAGGGAAAGAGAGGGAGAGAAACATCAATGTGTGGTTGCCTCTCGCACGCCCCCTACTGGGGACCTGGCCCACAGCCCAGACTGTGCCCTAGACTGGGAATCAACCTGGTGACCCTTTGATTCGCAGGCCCGCACTCAACCACGGAGCCACACAGCCAGGGAGGTTTTATTTCTTAAGTGCACGTGTCCTGTGGGCCGACTGCTGGTCTCTCCTTGTGGCCGCGGTGTGAGAGCAGGGTAGGAACTGTGGCGGCCGGAGTCCTGGCAGGACAGACATTTAGAAGTTTTCTCCCCCTCTTTGACTGTGTACTGGTTGAAAGGTGTGCTGCAGAAACTGTAACCAAAGGAGGCTTTATGCTTCCAGAAAAATCTCAAGCAAAAGTATTGCAAGCAACTCTAAAAGCTGTTGGATCGGGCTCCAAGGGAAAGGGTGGAGAGATTCAACCAGTTAGCCTGAGAGTTGGAGATAAAGTTCTTCCAGAATGTGGAGGAACCCACGTGGTTCTAGATGAAAGGGTTATTTCCTATTTAGAGATGGTGACATTCTTGGGAAGTACGTAGACTGAAATAAGTCACTATTGAAATGGCATCATGTGACGCAGCCTATTCCTTTGAAGTACTGAAATCTTTCGTCATGTAAATAATTTCTGTGTTTCTTTTATAATAAACTAATGATATCCAAAAATATTAAAAGATTTTATTTCTTTATTTTTAGACAGGGGAAGGGAAGAAAAAAGAGGGAGGGAAACACCAATGGGTGGTTGCCTCTCATGCACCCCCTACTGGGGGCCTGGCCCGCAACCCAGGCACGTGCCCTGACTGGGAATTGAACTGGCGACCCTTTGGTTCACAGGCCGGCGCTCAATCCACTGAGCCACACCACCCAGGACAAAAAACAAAAAACTTTTTAAAATATGGGGAGGAAATTAGAAGTATATTTTTTTCAAAGATTTTATTTATTTATTTTTAGACCCAGGAAGGAAGAGAGGGAAAGAGAGAAACGTCAATGTGTGGTTGCCTCTCCAGCGCCCTCTACTGGGAGCCTGGCCCGCAACCCAGGCACGTGCCCTGACTGGGAATTGAACCAGCAGCAACCCTTTGGTTTGGAGGCCAGCACACAATCCACTGAGCCACACCTGCCAGGGCTAGAAGAATATTGAATATTTTCTCATCTTGGGATGAGAGGGATCCCCATTGGCTTCCTCTCTCTCCATCTCTCTCTCTCTCTCTCTCTCTCTCTCTCTCTCACACACACACACACACACACACACACACACACGCACACATTCTTCTGCTGGTGGTCATGGTCAGCAGCTGTAGACATGGAGCTGTTTCCCCCCTGAGCACTTCAGGAAGCGCTTCCAAAGGCACCCACCTTCTGCACGACGTAATTCCAGTATCACACCTAAGAAAATGAACAGGAGTTCTGTCACCTGGGGGGCCGGGCACAGTGGTTTTGGTAGGCAGGAGATGGTGCAGGTGAACGGCCGGACCTGGGGTAGCTCTGTGCCCCGGAGGGCTCAGCTAAGTGCCCCCGGCCCTGCCCCAGTCCTTTGCATCCTCAGTGCCGGAGGGTGGTCTGACTTGTCCACGCCTCCCCTCCCTGACTGGGGGGCCTGCCCTGGGTGCTCTGTGGCTCTGTCTACGTGGCATGAACCCGGCAGCCCCTCGATAGGTCGGTCCCTTTGTGCTGTCAGAGGTAGTCGTTTGAGGCAGCTTCCTCCTTTGTAAGGGCCGCAGCTGCCTGGAGGGGTAGCCCAGTCCTGTGTGAGCCCCGGTACTGATCCAGGGCTGGGAAGGCGGGGCTGGGGGCAGGAGTTTGGAAGGTGGGTGAGGAGGAACGTCGGGGAAGGTCTTTTTGGAAGGAGGGCCTCTGCTGGGCAGGCCATGTGGGATGCTCCAGAGTGGGTACCAGGGAAAGGACGACAGGTGGGCGCCTCCTGCGAAGTGGAATTTGGGCTGCCCTGTGTCAGCAGAAGCCTCGCCAGGCCAGAGAGGTCCCAGGGCTCGGGGCCAGCCAGGCGGCCCCAGTTGGAAGGCAGCTACTGCCACTTACTAGCTGGAGACTTGAGGCAATTTACATGGTGTCTCTGCCTCAGTTTCCTGATCTGTAAAATGGGTCATTCGGAGGGTTCAGTGGGTCGGTATGTGTAGTAAAGTGCCCAACGTGGGGCCTGTCGTGTTCAGGAAGTGGCTGTTACTCTCGGTGACCAGCAGTGTCCCATGTGGCTGCTGCCTTGGTTGTGTGGGCAGCGGAGGGTGCCCTGCTGTCCTT
Source organism: Trachops cirrhosus (assembly GCA_028533065.1). Lineage (NCBI taxonomy): Eukaryota > Metazoa > Chordata > Mammalia > Chiroptera > Phyllostomidae > Trachops > Trachops cirrhosus. Next base: position 80,409,486 of record CM052549.1, read on the forward strand.
GGGGCTGCTGGAGGTGGCTCTGAGCGGCAGGGGCAGGAGTCTGTTGCCCTGCGTGGCGCCTGGACAGGGGAGAGCAGATGCAATCGTAGCTTCTCCAGCAAAGACGGGAGGAGGCTGGCAGGTTTGAGAGACCCCCGTCTGCCCTGCCCCCCACCCCTGGGGGGCTTTGCCTGGACCTCAGGCATGAGCCAGGGCTGACTGAGGATTGCTGCAGAGCTGGCAGGCCGAGGGGAGGTGGCCTCCCGGGCCTGGGCCTGGGGGTGGGACGCTGGGGGCAGTGGGTAGGCTTGGGCCCTGTATGGGCCTCTCCCTCTGGGGAAATGACCTGCCTGTCTTCAAAATCTGTAGTGAGAGTTCAGATGATTTTTAAACTCTTGTGCATTAAGACTCTCAAACCCCCTGAATCTTTTATTTTTAATTGTGCACACTGACCTTCGGCCCCCCCTACTTGAGACCCTAGTGTGAGCGTCTGTGCTTGGGCTCTCCTGGAGGGGGAGGGGGTGGGGTGGGGGGCACCTGGCAGCAGCTCCGTGTCGGCAGCGGCTTCATTGCTGTAGCAACTCTGTCTCCGAGCGAAATTAGTGCAATTACTCGATTCAGAGATTTTAGTTTTGTAAAAACAGGATGAAAATAAACGAGAGCACTGATATGGCTGAGGAATGAAGATCCATCTCAGGGCTGGAGAAGCAGATTCGTAGCTCGTGGGACATAAGACCGTTTAGAACTGTGACAGGCAGGAAACGTGTCAAGATTGGGATGGAGAGGCAGAGTGCCCACTCTTTGCTCTGAGTCTCGCCCCCCCAAAGGCGGTGGTGTGCAGTGTCACCCGCTGTGCCCTTCAGGGTCACGGGAGGATGTGCACACGCTGGCTTACTTTCCGCTTGGGGACAGGCTGTTGAAAAGCAGTGGACTTTTCCGTGGAGTGCGGCGGGCGCGGGGCCCGCGGTCCTCGGGGGGCCCATGCACGGTTTCCGGTCTGGGCAGGGGGCAGCGTGTCTGGGTCCCGCTCGGGTTAGTGTGGATCGAGGTCAGGAGGCCGGTGGGGACGCACAGAGGGAGGGACCGAGTCTTCCCCAGGGACGGTCTTGTTCCGTTCACCAACGTACCAACAGAGTTTGTAGACAAAGAAAAACGAAGGGACTGTTACTGAGTAGCTAGTTCGGGGCCAGAAGGCTACTTCTGGGCTGGGATGACGCTGCTTCCTCCCTTTGTCCACTGCCCACCTGGCCTCCCGGATCCCCTCAGCTTCGCTGAGGGAGGAGGGGCACGTAGCCACTGGGGGCTCTCTGACCGTCTGAGCTGGGGAGATGGGGGCAGAATTCCCAGCTCCTCTGAGCAGCCCCGGGGGATGCTCTGGGGTGGGGGTTGGGGGTGTGGCTTCTGCACAGTCACACCTGCTGGCCCCCCTGGAGCCCACCCCCTCGGTCTATAGTAGCTTCTGTGCATTCCTGTGCAAACAGGGGGAGGGCGTCTTAAAATAACAGAAATGGATGCTCGGAAGTCTGAACGGAAGGTGTGGGCAGGGCAGGGCATGCTGCCTCTGAGGGCTGTGAGGGAGGGTCTGTTCCAGGCCTCTCTCCTTGGCTTGTAGACAGCCACCTTTCCTCTGTGCGTGGGGGTCTCTGTGTCCAAATTGCTCTTTTGTATGAGGACACCCGTCAAGGGATGCGGGGCCCACCCCATTCCAGGGTGACCCCATCTTAGTGAATTCCATTTGGAACCACGCTCTTTCCAAGTAAGGCCACATTCTAAGGCCCTGGGGGTTAGGACTTCACAGGATGAACCTGCTCCTTCCAGCCGGTAACAGCTCATCAGCTTTTCAGAGGAAGGCGTGGTCCACGGGGCCTCGGGGACTCTGAAGTCCAGCCCTGCAGTCCCTTGGGGAAGAGATGGAGGGACCAGCCGCTGGAAGGAAGGCCTGAGCAGACAAGGACGTGCTGAGGTGTCTGCTGGATGTCTGATTTGAAGAGAGCTGGCACTGGTGTGACTTTGTGTCCCTGACACTTTCTTGCCCAGCGGTAGTGGCTCCTTTGATTGGTCACCTGCTGTGGGCTGGGCCCCGGACTGGACCTGCCTGTGGCTGTGTGGCTTCAGTGGGCAAGGTGGGTTGTCCCCAATTTACAGGCTGACCCCGGGCCTCAGTGGGGCGAAGGCGACCGCCCTGGGATTGGCACCGGGCTGGCAGGGCCCCGGGCCGAGTGTGAAGCCTGTGATCTCAAGTCCAGAGCACATCCGAGTCTTGCCTGTGCCGCCACGCCTCTCGACTTGGGGTCTGTGCCGACGGTGTTGCCTGTGGTTTTTATCCTCAACAGACTGTCCCAACCAGGGCCCATCTCTCTTAAGCCTGCCTCTCTCCTCGAGGGGAGAACAAAAGCCTGGGTGCACAGTTCATGCTCAGCAAAGATACTCATTCATTCACTCACTCACAGAGAATCGTCACACACCTCCCGTGAGCTCAGAGGCCGGGGTCCAGAGGGGAGTACGAAACAGCAGAAAAATATCCGAGAGTGACGAGTGCTAGGTGACCGTGGTGATGGAGAGTGGCCAGGCACTCAGATGGTGCGGGAGGGGATTGGATGAGCCGAAGCACCAGCCAGCGCGGAGGCTTGGTGGCTGACGGAGGTGGGGAGGGGGGCGAGTTCCAGGAGGCGAGCTCAAAGAGGCGAGGCGCCGAGGCGTTCAAAGGTGTAAAGGAGCTTGGTGTGGCTCTGTGCCAAGCGGACACTGGAGGCCAGAGGCTGGGAAGTGCCCAGGTCACTTCTGGATTGGCAGTGGGCACTTGGGGTCGGGAGGGTGGCGGCTCGCCTAAGCTGTACAAAGGAGGGGGTGTACAGAGTGGACTTGGGACACACTGAGGAGGTGGAGCCAACGGCACTGACCTCGGATTGGATGGATTGGGTGTGGGGGCGTGGTGAGGAGGAGGGAATGGGGGATCTCACCCGGAAGGTTCCTGGCTGTGCATTAGTTAAGACTGAGAACATGGGGTGAGTGGTTTGGGGGATGGAATTTGGAGGTTCGCTGCTGCTGCATCAAACCGTCTTGGTGGGCAGCTCCTGACACTTTAAAGACTCAAGGATCTCGCGGGCCTCCAGTGTGTGCGGCTTTGGACAGGCTTTGGGCCAGCGGGGGCGGGGTGGGGCAGCCCCGGGGCTCCGCTCTCTTGGTGGACTGCAGACCTCCTGCTGGGGTCCGCCGCTTCCGCTGCTTCCGCTGCCCGGGCGGCCAGGGCTGCAGGAAGGTGTTTTGCTGCCACCTTGTGGGCGAGAGGAACCCGTGCGATGTCGGGGTCCATGTAGAGCAGGGACCGTCCTGCTGCAGGAAGGTAAAGCCTTTCCCTGGGCTGCCCACACGCACCACGGTATCCGCAGAAAGCCAGCCCTCCCCGTGTCCGAGAAGGCCACCCCCAGCTCCCTGTGGGTTGTGTGACCTCAGCTGGGCACACCTCACCTTATCAACGGATCGTCCAGCAAATATGTGAGTGGAGACACTGGTGCCGGTTCTGCTGGATTCCTGGGCCCGAGGCCTCCTTCGCTCTGCTGGGGACCAGCGTTCTGTTCCCGCGGTGCCTACGCGGCAGGCATTTTTTCCCCCTAGCTGCCCCGGTGCGGTCAGCAGTGCATTCCTGCTGTCCCCAGACACACAGTGACACGCCCCGGGCAGGATGGCTTTGGCCGCGGCACCCCGCTGTGGGCGCATCTAGACTAGAGTCTTCCGAGTCTCCGGCACTCAGAGCAGAGGGGCAGCGCGGTGCTCCCGGGGACGCGGGTCCATCCTCATCCGACGCGCATGCGCCACAGGGTTTGCGAGACGTTGCATCTGAGTCCCTCAGAGTCGTCCGTGGCGACTCTCGCCTCCAAGTGACAGATTTAGCTTGGTGATTCTGATGACCGACCGCTGACACGAAGGCTGGTTCGAGGACAGGCTGTCCTGTTTGCGATGTCCCAGCTCGGAGCTCTGCGGGGCTGCCCTCATTTTCTCTGCGCTGTGTTGAGCGGAATGGAGTCTTTCGGCTTCTCTTTGCAGCAGAATCTTGTCACACCGAACAGAGACCCCGTCCCCACCGGGGGCCGATGCGAAGGAGGCAGCGCTGTGTGTCTGCCCTGTTCCCCGCTCCTGGCTCCATGTCCCGGGACAGTGATGGGCATGTGGGCCGGCGCCCTCCCCTGCTGGTCCCTGCGCAGCGGGAGTGGTTTCTGGGAGGCAGGGGTGGGAAGGAGGCAGCTGGCTGAGGAAGGGGAAGCCGTCTGGGTTTGGGGACTGGCCAGTGTGCCTGGGCTGACCCCGCAGTGGGAGTGGGCGCTCGGAGCTGGCGTGTCCTCTGAGAACGGGCGACGTCCTTTCACGCTGGGACCTGTCTTCTGTGCACCAGCGTGCGCGCACGCCTGGGCGGGGGGCTTTCCCCTCCAGTCCCATCCTGCCGCCCCCACCCAGAGCGCCAGGTGGAGTCCCCTCTTGGGCACCTTGTTCCCGGTCCCCCTCCATCCTGGAGGGTCCCAGACTGCCGTCCCGGGCCTGCGTTTTCGCTGGCTTGGGGGAAGGGTTGGCGATGAGCAGCCTTATTCTTCAGGGGAGGGCAACTCCCTGTGTGTGTGAGACACAGACACACCGACGTCCCGATAGGGAAACGGAGTGTGGGAGTTTTGAACTTGGAACTGTGAGTCAGGGTTCCCGGGTCGAGTTCTCATCTCCATGCCTGGAGGTGCTTGGGGAAGGCCCTTCCACTGGAACATCTGGTGCGTGGAGACCACGCCCCGAGACAGGAAGAAGCTGGGGCGTCTCACCCCCAGGGTCTCTCCGGCGATCCAGCCCGGGACTTGGCAGCACCGAGCATGGAGAGGCCCTGCCTTCCTCAGGCATTCCCCCACTCCAGCCCCCTTTGGAATGTGCCGCCTTCCCCTTGCGCTTTGCTTTGCGTCTGACCAGGAGCATGGGATTCTGCAGCCGGAGAGGGAAGTCGGGAGTGGGGTTGGAATGGGGCGGGGGTGGAGGAAACCTGGGAGCATTATCTCTTTAAAGGAAAATGCAAGCCCCTCATCCTGGCCGCTACCAAAACTGGTTTCTCCTGATCTGCCCAGGGTCCTTGTGGATCGGGGTGAACTGGCCCTGGCTCCCGTCCAGGGCCTTGGGGGAGGACCGGGGAGAACCCTGCATTTAATAAGTGTCTGGCGCAGCCCACACTGGTGAGATTCAAAGGGGCTTGGAGAGAGTGAGCGCCAGGCTCCAGCCAGTACCTCAAGCTGACACTTCACCTCTGCTCAGCCAGTCGGCCCCTGGACGCCTCTGCACAGGAGGTGAGGCCCAGGAGCAGCTGGCCAGAGACTCCAGGGACTCCTAAGTTGAGTCTTTTATGCAGAACTGTAGGGTCCAGGTCCAGAGGTTACCTTTGGCTTTTCCACTGCCCAGAGGAAGGACAACCCTTGACCCAGTCTAGACAACTTTATAATCAAGGAAGAAAGCCTCGGTCATTAACAGAACAGCCCCTCCCCTGCAGCATCCAGCAACTCCCGTTCTCGAGTGTCCCCGCCTCGGGATGTCAGAGCCTCAGTAGGACTAAGATAGGACCACCCTGTTTGGGCTTCCCATTTTACAGATGAGGAGACTGAGGCCCAGAGAGGGCGAATGACTTACCTTCTGGCTCCTAGTTTACACTGTTACTAATTCCGGCCCTGGGTTTCGCCTTCAGTCCTTCCTTTGGAGAGAGCCCACTTCTGTCCAAAGCCGGCCCCAGTGTGTGGTGTGCCGAGAACTGTTATTTATTTGGCCTGCTCTTAATGACAGCGCCTCACCTACCTGCCCCGATCCAAGGAGGAGCCCGGGGCTGGAATTTCCTGTTTTCTGAGGGTTCTAGGGGCTGCCCCAGCAGGCCGGTTCCCTGGCGCCGCCGATCCTGGGTGTTCCAGGCCAGGCTTGCCGCCTCTCTCTCCTTGCTGGGCCGACTCCCGGCCTCTCCAGGTCTGGGCTTGCCCCTGCGCGGTGGAGGAGTTGGGCGACTCAGTCGAACTCAGTCGACCGACGCCAGGTGCCCAGAGTCCCAGAGGCCGGAGGTCCGTGCGCTCCGGCCGCGGCCCCGGCCCGGGCCCCGCCCCGCGCCCCTCGCCATGGGCCTGGCCCCTGCCCGCGGGCCTTGACCATGGAGCAGGGCTGGCCGCTGGGGGACACCTACAGCAGGGAGCGGCCCGCCGTATGCCGCCGCGCCCTCAGCGTCTGCGACTCACTGGACCTGCAAGGCGCCCCGGCCAGCCGCGCCGCCCCCGCCCTGCAGGCTGCCCTGTACGCGGGGCGTGAGCAGACAGCGAGGCCGCGGAGCGTGTGTTCGGGAGGCCCAGCGCCTCCGCCCAGCGGCGCCCGAAGCCTGCTGCTTGGCTTCCTGCGCCCGCGCCTCGGCCGCCGGGGCCTCTCCGACGGCCGCCCACCGGCCCCTGGGCCTGCGCCCTCGGAGCGCCTGGGCTTGGCCGCACCCAGCCCTGTGCCCAGCCCCGCGCCGGCCCGGCGCAGCCAGGCGCTGCGGCCACGGCCCACCAGCATGACGTTCCTGGAGGTGAACCGCCTGGAGCTGGCCGAGGCCGAGGCCGCGGGCGCCGGGCTGGGCCGCGCTGGCAGCGCCGGCTTCCTGCGGGGCGCCTCGCTGTGGAGCAGCCAGCGCTGGCAGGTGCTGCGCCGCGGCAGCGGGAGCACCACCCCCGGTCCCCGGCGCGGCCTGTCGGCTCTGAGGAAGAGCTTCAGCTTCCGCCTGCGCCGCGGCCAGGAGATCAGGCGCGCGGAGTCCGGGCTGCTGCCCCGGGTGCGCACCCGCAGCGACGGCGACGCCGGCTCCCTAGGCGCCTTCCCCAGCCGCCGCGACCTGTTGCTGGGCGCCGAGGCCCCACGCGGTGCCCCCGAGCCCGGCCGACCCCGCTCTGCCGCCGGCCTCTGGAAGCTGCTCACCAGCCGCTTCCGCCGGAGGGACCCCCCGCCGGAGCCCGCACCTGCCGAGCGGCTGTGGAGTCGACAGGCGGCCATGGCCCCTGGGTCCCTGGGTGCGCCGAGCGGTAAGGGGACGTGTCCGGCTCGGGGATCCTTTCTGGTTGGAATCTGCGCTGAGAGCGAGTGGGAAACCTGGAACCTACCTGGGAGAGGTGGGCGTGCCCTGCAGTCGAGGGGACAGCAGGGCTGCCCAAGTAAGGTCGGTGAGGGTCCTGGAAGGTGGTCATCGCAGACAGAGGAGGACTTGCAGGTGGTCCCTGTGCTTGCCCTGCCTCATGGCCTGGCGGAATGGGAGGACAGAGCTGAAGGTCTCTTTCTGGCTTTTGGCACATGCAGCACTGAGGCCTAGGGGGGTGAGGCTCCAGGCGTGGGCTGGCTCTAGGTGGGGCCACAACTCTTTTTGAGCTCCCAGGCCGGCCTGAGCCCTCCTCTCTGGCTGTCTCTGCAGATGAGCTTAGGAACTGCTTGTGGACCTGGTCCCTCCGTGGGATAACGTCTCGGGGACAGCCTGGGGTAGGGAAGAAGGATGGCCCGGGCCAGGGCTGTAGGGTGGCCACTACAGCCTAGACACAGGGAAGGTGGTGCAAGCCCTCAGAGGGCTGGGGAGGCATGGAGCTCCCCATCCCCGGGCAACAGCAGCGTCAGACCAGCTGCCCTGGTTTGAGAATGGACTGAGCAGCAGGGAGCCTGGGAGGCGGGTCTCTGGGGAAGAAAGGGCGGTGGCCTCCCAACCGGGAGGAGCCGAGGGTGGAGGGCCAGCTGGGTGGGGCGGATAGCTCCCCATTGGACCAACCTCCCCTGCACAGAACAGGGCAGGTGAGGGCTCCTCCCTCTTCACTCTGGCAGGAATGTGGTGGGCGGCCCCACCCTACAGAGGGCAGCTGTCCCTACTTGCTGTAGGAGGTTGGACCCCAGCTGCCAGATGCCCAGCCTGGCTTGGGACTGGACTGAGACCCGCCGGGGCTGCCTGTCACCCGGGTCTGTCATCCGGGCGCAGGGGGCACCAGGCTGGGTCTGGCTCAAGGTGGGAGCTGCTTACCTCGCTGGAGCAGTGAGGAGGAGGGACCCGGGTCCATGCCAGGGGAATGAGCTTGTGTCCCTCAGAGTCCTCTTCCTGAGGACCGTCTTCACTCCGTTCCGCTTTCTTGCTGCTCCCTGGGGAGTGAGGGGTGAGGGTCGGGGTCCCCTCAGGACAGCACTGTCCTCTGGCCTTGGCCTAGGGACGGGCAGTGTAGGAGACAGCTGGTCGCAGGTAGCACAGGTGCGGGTGCCACCCAGTCCTGATAGGCAGCCTTCTATCCCGCAGACTCGTTTGTGAACAGCCAGGAGTGGACCCTGAGCCGCTCGGTGCCGGAGCTTAAAGTGGTGAGTGAGGCAGGGAGGGCCGGGCCGGGCCGCTCGCTCCTCCAGGCCTCTCCCGGCAGCCCTCCCGCTGGCCCTCTTCCCCGCTCGCTCGCTCTCATCATCGCTGGTCCTTCTCAGTCCTTGCTGTTTTTGCCTCTCCTGCCCCATCTCCTCTCTGGCGCCCTCTGACCACTGCTGTCGCCCCTCCTCTCCCGCAGGGCATTGTGGGGAACCTGTCTAGTGGGAAGTCGGCCCTTGTGCACCGCTACCTGACAGGGACCTATGTGCAGGAAGAGTCCCCTGAAGGTGAGCGTTCAGGCCGGCCGCGCTGCTCTCTTTCTCTCCTGTCCTCTGCGCGCTGGCAGGGGGCTCCGGCTCCTCTTCCTGCGCAGTCCTCGCTCAGTCCTCGCTCAGTCCTCGCTCAGTCCTCCTGCCTCCGGGAAGCTGGGCACGCCCTCTCTGCGCGCCCCGCGGGCGTCTCTCCCGCTGCGGGCCTGACCGCGCACTCTGTCCTAGGGGGTCGGTTTAAGAAGGAGATTGTGGTGGATGGCCAGAGTTACCTGCTGCTGATCCGCGATGAAGGAGGCCCGCCTGAGCTCCAGGTGAGGCTCCCGCCCAGCCCTGGCCCGCTGCGTGTGTGGGGAGAGGGGCGCGGAGTTCGCCGGTGACCGGGCGAGGCTGGTCATTGTGCGCGGTTCCCCCTAGTTTGCCGCCTGGGTGGACGCGGTGGTGTTTGTGTTCAGCCTGGAGGATGAGATCAGCTTCCAGACCGTGTACAACTACTTCCTGCGCCTCTGCAGCTTCCGCAACGCCAGCGAGGTGCCCATGGTGCTGGTGGGCACGCAGGGTGAGCGGGCCTGTGGGGCTGGATCCCCAGGTGGGCAGGTCTGAGAAAGCCCCGCCCCCTCCCGCCCTTTCCTGGCGCCACACCCACCGGGTCTTCCCCCGCTGCGTCCTGCCATCCCGGTGACAATCGATCGGTCCACGTTTTTGAGATGAATTAGTTGAGGGGCTGGCTCGTTCTCACTCAGTGAGTTGGTGGCAGAGCTAGAACAAGGCCGGATGCCCGCGTCCTCCGGCTCCCTGCCCTCTGCCCGGAGGGCCTCCCGCGCGGCGCCCTCACTGTTACCACGGCTCGGCCCGCAGCGTCAACCACCCCCCTCCGCCTCCACAGACGCCATCAGTGCCGCCAACCCCCGGGTCATCGACGACAGCAGGGCCCGCAAGCTGTCCACAGACCTGAAGCGCTGCACCTACTACGAGACGTGCGCGACCTACGGGCTCAATGTGGAGCGCGTCTTCCAGGACGGTAACTCGGGCGCCAGGCGGGCCCTCTGGCCAGCGGAGCTGTGTGCTCTGGGGGGGGGGGTGGGGGGGTGGCTCCGAGCTGGGCCTCTCCCTTCTCCCCAGAGGGCTGACTGACTCTGCTGTCCCCTGCAGTGGCCCAGAAGGTAGTGGCCTTGCGGAAGAAGCAGCAGCTGGCCATCGGGCCCTGCAAGTCACTGCCCAACTCCCCCAGCCACTCGGCGGTGTCGGCCGCCTCCATCCCGGCTGTGCACATCAACCAGGTGCGGCCCGCCTCCCCGCTCCCTGTGCGCCCGCCCCGCCTCAGCCCTGCCTCACCATGCTGTCTGTCTGCCTGCGTGTGCCCCCTCATCTGGTCTCCCACCTTGCGGACGGTTTGAAAGCCCTGGCTCAACTTTCATGCAGCCTGCGCGGCTGGCCTGGCCTCACCTGCCCTGTGGTGGCTTCTTGCTGGAGCCCACCCCGCTCGCCACCCCCTGCCCTGCAGCCCCCGCAGCTGAGGCGGCAGAACATTTGCTCTGGTCAGTGCTGGCCGGGCTGTGTCGGGAGCCGCTGCCCATGGAGCGGACTCGGGAGGCATAGGGGCGTTCTTGGAGGCCTGCAGGGGACCAGCCCCCTGTGGAACGGGGCAGCGTGGGCAGGCCCCCCGCCTCTGGGCGGCCTGTCAGTGTTTGCGTTCAGAAGGGCAGCGCTTGCCCTGGGGGGACCAGCGGCTTTTGTGCCGCGTGGGGTATCGGGGTGCCTCTGAGCCTGGGCTTGCCAGCGCTGCCCCCGTAGTTTCACCTGGACACCCCTCCAGTTCCTGGCCTAGCGCCTGGACCAGAGCGTCCTTCTGTAAGTGCGGTTCCCCGCTCTGTCCCCTGCTCTGCAGGAAGCCCGGGCTGTCACAGGGGCACCGGATGGCGTGGCCTGGCAGACAGCCACCACTTTACTTCTGCCGAGGGCCCACCATGGCCGTCGCTTCCTGTCGAACAGCCTCGCTGCTTTTTCAAAGATGCCTCCCCTTAGCATTTTAGAAGGCAGCCAGGTTTGCCCTGCAAGTGTCCCAGGTGGAGAAGAAAAGGAGGGGCGTAGACACAGGTCTTCTTTCGCTGCCGGCGGGCAGCTCCGCCCTCCCGGGCTTGGCCCCGCTGTGCCGGCTAGGGTCTGAGTGTGTGTTCCAAGCCCTGGGTTGGGCACTGGCATGCACTCTGTCCCCATCCCGCCATCCTGTCTTTCCTGCCTTCGCCAGCGCTGTCCCTTTCTGCCACTGCCTCCGATAGTGGACAGGCCTCAGCTGTCCCGGGTCCCTTCCCCGGTCACACACATGCCTGGCAGGCTAACCTCATGCTCCCCGGCCCCTGAGCCCTGCACCAGCCTCCTGCATCCTTGACATACGTCACTGACTTTGGGGCACCCAGCCAGTGGGACCTGCTGCCCCATGCCACACCCACCTGTGAGCCAAGACGCCACAGTCCCCCTCCAGCTTCTGCCACTGATTCTGACTTGCTGGCCATTGCCTCTGATGAGCTCCCTGCGGGCACCATTGGCAGCCCCGTGCAGTGACCACTGGATTGCACCGGCCTCCAGGCCTCGCTGCCTGTCCCCCCGTCCCCGTCTTTAGGAGCTAGCGGCCCCTCTGCTGCCCCAGGCCGGGCACCCCCACCTGCTGCCTGCCCTGCACCCCACCCCCGAGCTGCCCTCAGCAGCCCTCTCTGTCCTTAGGCCACGAATGGCGGCGGCAGCGCCTTCGGCGACTACTCGTCCTCAGTCCCCTCCACCCCCAGCGTCAGCCAGCGGGAGCTGCGCATCGAGACCATCGCCGCCTCCTCCACCCCCACACCCATCCGCAAGCAGTCCAAGCGGCGTTCCAACATCTTCACGGTATGTGCCCGTGCCCGCCCCGCACCGCGCAGCCGCCTCCACCCGGCAGGCAGGGCCCGGCCAGGGGCAGGGACACCTGCAGTGTCCGTCCACACAGACACCCAGCTCAGTAGGCTCTCCCGGCGCCCAGGCTCACACCCAGGCTCTCCCAGACGGTTCCTCCGGGCCCACCGCCGCGGCCCTCAGCACATCCACACGGCCCACCTGCCCCGTGTACACACCCCGCCCCCCACTGCCCAGGGCATCCAGCCAGCTTGAGGGATCTTTGGAGGCATCTTCGCTCACTGCCCCGACTCCCGGCATTTCGAGGTCGTGCACCGACACAAAGCGCTAGCAGCAGAGGGGGATCCAGGGCCCAGGCCTCCCGTCCACATTCTACTCTTTCCCGTTACCCCACGCTTCCTCCCCCGTGTTGGGGTTGGTCTAGGAAAGCCTTAGACACCTTCTCCAGGCCTGCGGCCTGTGCCTCGCCACCCTGCCTTCAAGCCCCATAGGTCAGTTCTCCCCCTTTCCCGCAGACCTCACGCCCAGGGCCCATGTGCCTCCCACCGCTCGGGGCCCCGCCCCTGAGCTCTTAGGTGTCCTGAGCCTCCCGTTTGTCATGCCCAGCGTCTGGCCTCTGACACACAGTGTCCACCCCCAAATGCTCCCCCTCCAGCTGGGACTTGGCTGGACCATTCCAGGATCTTGGGTCACAGGTGGGTGAGCTGTCGCGTGGATTCTCAGGAGATCGCCCTGTCCTTCTGCGTCACTCCATGCGCCTCTTGTGGGCGTGGGCAACCGGACCGGGCTCTCGGCCTGGCCTCGTGTCCTGCCCTCCGGGCCAGGCCCCGGCCAGGCTCTCAGGAACCAGCCCAGCAGAGCCAGCGCTCCCAGGCCTTGCCCACGCATTCTCGCCTCCGCCCTGCCCAGCACACTTCTGCCTGGTCTGCCTGCTTCTGCCCCTGTGCCTGCCACGCGTTCCCTCCGTGTCCTGCTGACTGACCCTCTCTCTGCTGACAGCTGCTGCCGCGCCTTGCACTTCCCCGTCCTGACCCTGCGTAGACTCGAAGCTTCTTGTTTCTTTCTGTTCACGCCCCTTGAGACTCACAGGGCCTTGGGCTGCCTGCTTGTGCCCGCACCTGCTGCTGCTGCTGCTGCTGCTGCCGAGCCCTTGGGTGCCTATGTTTGCGGTGACCGCTGTCCGTGCCCTCCGTCCGTGCCCTCCGCACCTGCTCCCTGACATCCTGCCTCCGTCACCTGCCCTCTCAACGCCATTCTTAACCTCCCACCTTCCTCTGCTGCTTGTCCCGCACCCCCCGGGCACGCTTTCCGCCTCCGTCCGCGCCATGCTCAGCTCCCGGCCTCCTCGCCGCGGCCCCTGCGTGCTCCCTGCCCCGCGCCCTCCGCTGCCTGCTGCGCTGTGCTGCGTCCGCCTGCCGTCCTCCTGCGGGCCCTTCCATGCGCTCCATCTTCATGGTGGCGACCTTATTTTTTCCTTCCATTATTTCCATGGTGACCTCACTTGCGCCATTGTCCCCAAGGCGGCCTCAAGACGTGTCTCCCGTCTCTAAGGGTGCGTCTCGGGACCTCCCCTCTCATCGTCGCTGTTGGGGCCACCCCCATCTCCCTCATCGCCTGCCCAGTAGCCACGCCAGCTCTGGGGGTGGTGCCCTTGTGGCCCTCCCACTGACATGGCCGTGGACGTCCCCAGCCGCCCCCATGACGTCATGTACCTGTTTTGTTGCCACTCTTGCTGCGGTTCCTGCCACGGGAGTGTGCCCCTCGGGGCTCCCGGGGATCCCGCGGTGATGAGGGGCCTTTTGGCTCCCCAGTCTGCCTGGGGCAGGCTGCACCCCACCCCTCCCTGCAGCAGCAGTCCCGCCCACCTTCCCCCTCCCCAGACTGGAGGGGCAGAGGCCGTGGTGCCCAGTGGAGACCCCGGGGCAGGTGATGCCGGCGGAGCTGCGGGCTGGGGCCCCGGCTCCTCGGCTGAGGTCCCCCCCCCACGCTGCAGTCCTTTGCCCCCTCCCCGTGCCCCTGGCTCCTGGCAGCCTGGGTGAACAGGAGGGACGTGGCGCCCGAGTATTCCCCGCCGGCTGCGATGGACTGCCGGCTGCCCTGCCGCCTCCTCCGCCTCCTCCTCCTCCTCCTCCTCTTCCTCTTCACCCCGCTGCTGCCTCTCCCCAGGCACCTGGGGCTCTGCCCTCACCAGTGCTGACCAACTTATGTGGGGCTTGAGTATAACTTGCCAAAATCTTTATTCTTTCGATATTTGCAGATATGTGCCACTGTTTCCAACTTTTCATCAACAAAAAGGCCTTTCCAACTCCTTCCAAATTAGAAGACCAGGTGGTGACACACAGCACCTCTGGACACTGTCCCCTGTGCGGGGCCGGAGGCGGGCCGGGCCCTGGGACTGCTCTCAGATGAGAAGCGGCCGCCGTGCTCCCCACTCCAGAGACCCGCGGGAACCTTTGTCACTAACCCCCACCCCCAGGGAAGGCTAGGAAGCTGGAGCCCAAGGCCGGGGGCTGCCGGGGACCAGGCCCGGCTGGACGCTGCGCCAGGCTCGCTGCATGGACAAGAAGGGAGCTCGGCCCCACGCCTGCCCGGCAACGAGGCCCAGAGGGGCGGGGCGTCCGAGCGCCCGCGGCCCAGCTGCTCCTGGGGGAGCTTTCCCGCCCCTCCCCTCCTCTGCTCCTTCCTGCATGGACTTCTGCGTTCCTGCTCCGCTCTGGACGCCAGCACCGCCGCGCGCTTGCCTTTCCCCCTCTTGGCCTCCCCGTTTCCTAGGATCCGCATTGGGGCGGCGCTGCCCCGGGAGCCTGGCAGGGGCTCGGGGCCTTTCCTGGCCTCTCTCCTCTCTCTCTCCATCCACTGTGCCCCTCGGGCCACGCCGACGAGCTCGGCGCAACATGCCGTGTGGTGTCTGTGCCGCAGGCGGGCCGCTGCCCGCGCACTTCTGGACTTTGCTGTCCCTGGTTGTCGTGCCCTGTGCTCCCAGCCATCCCTCAGTCCCACTGTCCACCTCTCCTTGCCCCTTGCCTTCTCTTACACCCCAGCCCCCTGGGCTGCGCGCCTCTCACGCGCTTGGTATTTCGTGTCCTTGCTCTTTTGTAAGGAGCGGTCCCAGCTCAGTGACCTGTGCTGCTCTGTATGGTGCCGTGTGTAAGAATAAACCCATTGGAATACTCTCGGTCTCAGTTCCTTCCCGGTCCCGCCGCCCCGGCCCTGCCCCGTTGCTAGGGCCTGTCCAGGCCGAGGGAGGGCGGGTGGGCTGGGGATTCCAGGTGGGCAGCTGTCCCCCGCCGACCCCGGGCCCCTTTAACATGCCTCTTCTTTTCTCTTCCAGTCTCGGAAGGGTGCCGACTTGGACCGGGAGAAAAAGGCCGCTGAGTGCAAGGTGGACAGCATCGGGAGTGGCCGGGCCATCCCCATTAAACAGGTCAGCACCCCCTTCCCCTGCTGCCAGAGAGGAACCAATAAGGCCCAGGAAGTGCTGGAGGATGGTTCTTTTCTGGGCCTCTGTGACAGGGGTCCTGGTGGCAGAGGCGGGCACCCCTCCTGTCAGGCCTGAGGTTCTGCTAAGAAGGAGGAGACCCTGGGAAGGGTGGTCAGAGTGGTTACTGCCCGCCTAAGCTGGCGACTGGAGCAGCCCGCTCTCCTGGCTTTGCCTGTACTGCTTCTCCACCACCAGGGGGCAGCAGAGAGCCGCCTGCTGTCCTCCGGTGCTCTGGGCTGGTGGTCCAGGAGTAGGGTGACCTGGAAGGGGAGACCTGCTGTATCTGCCGGAGGGCTGGGTCTGGGCTCTCTGGCCCGGAAAAGGAAGAGAATTTGCAAGAGTACCCTGAGTACTCACTGAGGGGCAGACTGAGGGCTGGTCTTCCCTGGGTTCTGTGGCAGCCTTAGCCCTGTGAGCCTCTGTTCATTTGTAAAGAGAACACTTGATCGCGGTGTCTCTCCCTGATTCCCTTCCGAGTCACTGCCTGGCAGGGCTGGCTACTGGCGACTTGGATGCTCCCAGGCTTCCTGATGTGGGTCCCCTTGCGGGAGAAGACACTGAAGGATGGGGGCGCCTTTGTGCAGAGGTGGTGGTGTGCCGGGCAGGGCTCTGGAACTGCTGGCCGGACAAAGGGCAGAGCCAGGAGGTGTCCCTCCGGGGCTTGGGCAGGAGGCTGCGGGCTGAGGTGCCCATGAGGTTGGGTCTGTGGCCCGGTGGTCAGTCTGCTGTGCCCACAGGATGCTGGGCTTGGCAAAGACCTTCTTGGGAGCTGGGGGTTAGAGGTGTCGTATCTACGGGGGCTGTGTCCGGTTCTGACCACGGAGGAGACTGGCACAGCCAGACCACCAGAGCTCAGCACGGCCCAGGCCCAGCTGTGGTCAGGCTGGGGCTGGGCCCATGAGCAGTGTGACCGGAGCTCATGGGTGAAGGTCCATTTAGAAGGGACAGCCCAGCGCACGTATCAGGTCCCAGGGGGCAGAATGGGGACACTGCGTGGCTCCGCGTCCTTTGTTTCTGCTTCAGCCCTCCCCGAGATGTCACCGCACTCGTGTCTGGCAGGGTCAGCGCTAGCTGGGCCAGTGTGCGGGGAGGCCGGGTGAGAGGCCTGAGCGCAGCGGCAGCAGCCAGTCTCCTGTTGGTTCCCACAAACCTGTTGATTGATGCGTGATCACCTGTCTCTGGGACTGTGCAAACCCACTGCCTCCTGGCGGGGTTGGGGGCGGCTGTTGTTACGTGGTGTGGCTGTGCTCACAGAGGACTGTCTCTCCCTGCCTGGGGGACAGGTGTTTCCTGAGTGTGTGCACATGTAAACCTTTAATAAGAAGGGCGTCCCCAAGCCCTTCCTGTCTGGGGTAGAGGTGCCCGGTCATGTATCTGGGTGACATGTCTGTTGCCTGATCCTCCCTGTGGACGGAAGCAGGAGCTGTGGGGCGGGAGCGGGAGCCCAGTGCACGGGCACCTGCGGCTCTGGGCTGGGCCAGGGGCAGTCAGCTAGGTTGCCTGGGTGCTACAGGTCCCTACCCTCAGGGCCCCTGAGTACGCTGGGAGGATATTGCGGGTAGAAGCTCAGCACCGTCCTGGGCCCTGGGCCTGCCTGCCCCCTGTGGGCAGGAACCGCAGACAGGACGGAACACCAAGGGATCACCCAGGGGCATTTGGGGGCATGCCTGCCTTTGGGGTGAAGGCTTCTCCCAGCCCATGGCCATTCCTTCTGGTCCCACCTCCCTCTGCCCAGGGCCGTCCACCCTTTTCCCGCCTGGTGTCCCGTTCTGCCGACGCCGCTCCTTCCCCTCCCCCCTGCTCCTGCTGGGAGTGGAGATTGCATTTCAGTTGCCATTTGCATTCCCAATCAATCCGGACTCCGCAATTAAGCCGGCTGGCGGAGCTGCGAGGGAGGCGGCGGCGGGAACGGGTCCTCTGGGGGCTGTCGCCTCCGCACCGCTCCCATTCCGCCCCAGATTGCTTCCTGCTCCGCCGTGCGCAGCCGGCCGGCCGGGGAGGGAGCGGGAACCCCCGGAGCTCCTTCTCCCTCCTTGGAACGCGCGGCCCAGCCTGGCCTCTGGGCGCCCCCGGGCGCCGTGCCGGCAGGGGGCGGGTAGGGGCGGCGGCGGGGGCCGCTCTGCCCGGACTCTCAGTGAGCTCAGCCCGGCGTTCCTCCCACGCCCGCCCGGGCTGCCGGCTCATCAGCGCATCATGGCCCTCCTCGCCAACCCCAGCCCAGGTGAAGAGGGCGGGCTTGGGAAGGAAAGCTCTCGCTCCCCACCCGCCTCCTCCGGGTCTGCTGCTGGAAAGGGGCAGGACTGCCCTCCGTGAAACCGCCTTCCCCATCTGTCGGGGACACTGAGGTCCAGTCCCGGACACGACTTGTTGGATGTTAAGGGCTACTTGGTGGCAGAAGGGGGAGCTGAGCCCGGTTTCCCTTTCTCCTGACGGAGTCAGGGCAGGACCCAGGAGGGAGGGCCTGGTGAGTCTAAGGGTTTGAGAACGGAGGCCACTGTGGAATCTCCCAGGGAGGGGGACATGGGGGGCAGATGCGAAGCTGCAGGAAAGCGGAGGCCATTTCCTGGCCCTCCTGGGGGGCATCAGGGCATACTCGGGCCTCACTCAGGGGAGGGGCCCCAGGCACCCACTCCTGGAGTACCAGGTACTCCAGGCACCCACTCCTGGCCTGTGAGGAGTTAGGTGCCACACCCAGAACCCGTCACCCGGGCTCCTGCACAGGCTGTGTTCTAGCTACCCTGTCTCAGCCTAAGGGTCCCTGTAACACAGTGTGTTTTCAGAAGCCCCTTGTGATGGTAGAATCTCTCAGGCTGATGGGGGACCAGGACGTGGACCTGTCCTCAGAAGGACAGTCCTCCACACCCATTCTCACATGGGGGCAGCAGCAGGAGGAGAGGAGGAGGGAGGAAGAAGGGGTAGCGAGGATGTGAACTCTATCGAAAAGTGGGAGGCTGGCTGGTGTGGAGGGCCCTTACCGCCACCTGGGTGCCTACTTGGGGGAAGAGAGCAGGCAGGAAACCCCAAATCACCTGTTTGCTAATCTCCTTGCTCTGAGCCTCCTTACGGGACTCAGAACTCAGAGGGCAGATGTGATGGCATCTGGGCTCAGCCCCACCTCAGCCCACAGCCACCACTGGAGAGACCACCCACCTTCTCACGCCTGAACCTCTCTGTTTCTTGTAATGTACTGATATTTAGAGAGAGACACACGCATCATTTTGTTCCACTTATCCATGCATTCATTGGTTGGTTCTTGTATGTGCTCTGACCGGGGATCGAACCCACAATCTTGGCATATCAGGACGACGCTGTAACCCACTGAGCTACCTGGCCAGGGCTTGAATGTCTTTTTTAAAAAAAATTTCAGTTGCAGCTGAAATTCAGTAATATTCAGGGTCCGGCACAAATAACGCCCCTTTTTATTACAAAATCATAAGTATGTGATTCTGTGATGTAACCATATCACACCCAAGCACAACATATGACATTTTAGGAGGTGAAATGTTTAAATTGCTGTCCATCTCATACAAGACATTCACATACCCCAGCAACCACACTCAAGCAAGCCTTCTGCCGGACCCTGTATAATTTTCAGGTGTATAGATAGCACAGTGGTGAGACATTTATATACCTTACAAATATATTCCTTCTTTTTTTAAGATTTTGTTTTTAGAAAGAGGGGAAGGGAGTGAAAAAGAGGGAAACATCAACGTGTGAGAAATAGTTGGTTGCCTCTGGCACATCAACCCAGGCATGTGCCCTGACTGGGAATCGAACTGGTGACCTTTCAGTTTGTAGGCTGACACGCAATCCACTGAACCACACCAGCCAGGGCTGTTCGTTTCCTTTCTTTTGTTAATTCCCCATGTGAGTGGAATCATCACACCTGAGTCTCTTAACCCCCACTCTCCTGTCTCAGGGCAGGGCCCCCCTTCCTGGAGGAGAAGCCGTTACAGTGTCTGTCTGTCTCCTCCTTTTTCACTCTCACCGGGAGGGGCTCAGGGTGCTTCCCTGCTCTCCCAGCCGATGCCAGCCCTGATTCGTCCCTGTTTGCCCCCAGTCTGTGGCTCTGTGCGGCTGTCCCTGTGCAGGAGTTTTGTCCAGGCATCTGCAGGAGCATGGTCTCTTCTCAGCCCTCCCCAGTTAGGGGGGAGGGGGCACACAGGGGATTCGCCGCCTGACGGTACACCATCATGGCCGTCCTCGTCCCCCCAGCCTCAGCTTCTGTCCGCACTCTCTCTCTCTCCCTCTCTCTCTCTCCCTTTCTCCCTCTCTCTCTCTCTCCCTCTCTCTCTCTCCCTTTCTCCCTCTCTCCCTCTTTCTCTCTCTCTCTCTCTCTCCCTCTCTCTCTCTCCCTTTCTCCCTCTCTCCCTCTCTCTCTCTCTCCTCTCTCTCTCTCTCTCCCTCTCCCTCTCCCTCTCTCTCTCTCTCTCCCTCCCCCCCTCTCCCTCTCCCTCTCCCTCTCCCTCTCCCTCTCTCGCACAGTCTGCTGTTGGAGGGAGAGAACCAGAGGCAGGCGAGGGTGTCTTCAGGGCCTGTCCCTGGAGGAAGGCAGCAAAGGCTGTCTCTGGGTGTGGCCGCGTTACATCTTCCATCTTCCAGCCAGTCCTGGCTGGCTGCTCCCCAACCCGTCCACCAGGTGTTTCCTGGGTGTCTCCTGTGTCCCAGGCGTTGTCACAGTGCTGAGGGCATCAGTGGACGAAATGCTACCCCTTGCTCTCGTGAGCTCTAACCCATCCCCAGGCTACACGGGAAGTCTGGTTGCTGGACTCAGCTGGTGGCTGGGGATCCCCGCTGCCTACCTTGTGGGGGGTCGGGCATTCTGGGGACAGTGAGGGGATTTTCTGCCCTAATCTAGGGCCACTGTTGGGGGTAGAAGGCCGGGACCCTCCTGGGGCCTCTGTGTGCCTGGAGAGGCCCAGGCAGGAGGAAGGGGAGGGAAGGCAGCCCCTGGAGAGGTGGCCCTGGGGGCTGGCACCTGTCTCTGACCCAGCCTCTGTCCTCAGGGCATCCTGCTGAAGCGGAGCGGCAAGTCCCTGAACAAGGAATGGAAGAAGAAGTACGTGACGCTCTGTGACAACGGGCTGCTCACCTACCACCCCAGCCTGCATGTGAGTCTGGCTGAGGGCCGGCCGCGGGGGAGGCTGAGGGCAGAGGCACAGGGACCGAGCGGAGGGGCTGACTCTGGGACTGAAGGGAGGCAGACCTTAGTGAGCTCGAGTGGACTCTCACCTGAGCTGAGGAAGGACCTCACTTTGGTGGCTTGGGAACCGCATAGGCCCCGAGACCCAGCCCGGGCTGAATGTCACACTCGAGCTCTGACTGTGGCCGAGCCTGATGCAGAGAACTCCCCCTCGGGGACGGCGACCCAGGCGAGGCTGCTGTGGGCAGTCAGGCTCTGTGTCCTGCGTGTGTGAAGAGCTGAGTGGGTCCCGTTCACACAGAATGGCTAAAACTGGGGGGCTGATGGTGGAGACCAGGTGTCTTCAGGAGAGTCACGCTAGTGGGGGCACCCTGGGCCTGGGATGCTGGAGAGCTGGGGGGCAGTGACACCAGGTCTGTGGACAATGGCATGGGGACTTGGACGGGTCCCCTAGGGAGGAGGAGAGTGGGGTGGCGATGTTTGTGGGTGCCTGGCCTTTGGCTGGGGTGGGGGATTTGCAATGGTTGTGGAGTGAGGCTCCCCGACCCTTCCTTCTTCCCCCTCCCCTCACTGCGTGGCTCCAGCACACAGCTGTCACCAGAATTCATCTCTGTCACCACCCCACTGTGGGGCTAATGAGTTCTCCTGTGAAGCCCCTCAAGCACAGCACGTGGGCCAGCCCCACCCCCGGCCCAGAGGCCCAGGGCCTGCCTCAGAGGGCCCCTTGCCTGCCTTTGAATCCACACAAGGTGCCGAGGACGCCCCAGCCGAGAGGTGCTGGGGTCCAGGGTCCCGGCCAGAACCAGGTCCTGAGAGTGCCACCCAGACAGCCCTGCTGAGCGCACGTGGCGGAAGTCTGGCCTGGGGAGAGCCACAGGCAGCCCTTTCTGTCCGGCCAGCGCCCAGCTTGGCCCGTATTTGATTCCTTGGGCCCTGGCCCTTCTTCCCCTTGGCCTAGGGGACTGTACTGGTTAGACTGTCTGTTCTTGGCCTCCCTTATTCCACAGGGTGGGAGCTGGTGCTGGGATACCTGGCGGTTAGAGGAGGGGCCACACTCGGGTGACCTTGGATACTTAGTATGAAAGCTCCCCAGCACTGTCCTCTCCCCGACTCCGGCCTCCGCCTGGCACTCGGACCTGGTCCCGCTGCTGAGGCAGTGACACCATGAGAGGCAGCAGGTTCCTAGGAAAAGCGCCGACACTGAGGCACAGGCGTCTCAAAGTCGGGGGCAGCCTGTGGGTACAGAGTCTCTCCCAGAAAGGCGTCGGAACCACAGGATTCCCCAACTGAGAAGGGCCTGGGGTCACTGCGCCCATGCCCAGACTGGGGCTGAGCCCCCACTGGCACGTCTTAGCCTTCCCCCACCCCCGGGCAGGATGCACGTGCTCTCTGCACAGGCAGCATCTTGCCCGCTGGGCTGGAACTGGCATTTCCGAAGCATCTGACTTCCCCCACCTGTGTGCGGGGTTGGGGTGGGGGCCCTTAGCCTTTCCCCTTTGCTTCACTCCTTCTGCTTTGTGCTGCCTTAGGTGGGTGCTGCGCTCCGTCCTCTGTTCTCGTCCCCGGGAGCCAGATTGTGGGGAAGGCCAGGGTGAGGGGAGGGGTGGTGGTGGGGGTCTTAGACACGGGAGGAAGTGCAGCTTTGGGTTTGGGTTTGGGTCTGGGTTGGGAGGGAGGCTGAAGGCCGGACAGAGTGCTGTTTTTACATAAACTCAGCAAGCTGCAGAGCCAAGGCAACAGACTGGGCCATCAAAGTCGCCCGGCCAGTGGCTGAACTGACACTTGGACCCGTGACTTTGGCTCTAAGCATTCCCTGGATTTTTCTGTGCTCGCCAAGAGCGCCTCGCTGCGGGGCTGGCCGAGAAAGTCGCGGGAGAGTTAGCATCAGGGCGAGCGTTGCCCAGACTTCCTGTCCCACGAGGGGGTGGGCCAGGCTGGGTGTCTGGGCTCCTGGGAGCCTCTGAGCCCCTTCCAGCACCGCGCTCGCTGAGCTGTGTGTCGCTCTGTGTGTTCGGGAGCCTGGGACAGGCTCACAGGTGGCTCCGCGGGCTCAGGCCCCAGCCAGGCCTGCTCCTTTGAGAGCTTGGGCTCCCCGTCTGTCAGCTCTTCACTGTCTGCCCGTTGGCTCTGGGGTCAAGACGCATGTCCTCCCCACACACTGGGTGCCAGGAGGAACTGGCACACGCAGGTGGTGGTGTGGGCGCACGTGCCCTGTCGGAGCTTCTTGTCTCATTCAGAAGACACGAACCAGATCTGAACCGTGGTGACGGAGGAGGCCACAGGAAGGCCCAGCCAAGGGCCCCGTGTGCGGCTGTGTGCACGGAGTGAGCTGGCTCCTAGCAGAGGCTGCCTCACTCGGGCCACCCCGCCTGCTTCTTGATTTCCTTTCTTGCTTGCCGCTGGGCTCGTGTGTTGCTGACCTACCTGCCTCCACCGCTCCGTCTCCAACTTGAGCAAGCTTCTTACTTGCCCACAGTGAGCGGCCTCCCAGTGAGCCGCCCCTTCGGGGTGCCGTGCGGTGGAAGGACTCTTGGGAACTCCAGCGGCGTGCACAGAACTCTCGGCCTAGCTGGCTCCCGTCCAGGATGGCTCTTGCCCGAGACTCACCTGCTGGCGACTCACCTGCCAGTGGAGGTCGGCCGGGCTGGAGGGGCTGGAGGGGCACGCAGAGGAAGGGCCGGTGGGCAAGCCTCGCGCCTCGTGCTCGATTCTCGCCTGGCCCAAGAGAGCCCGCCACAGCCTCCCCCATTTTGCAGCCAGTGGAGCCATTCACACAATCACCTTCTGTTAATTCTATCTGCAACATCAATTAAATTGTTTGTAGAAACTAATTGAATGTGGCTTAATCACACATCTTAATAGCTTTCCACGCTCTGAACTCGTTGTTAATTCCAGTAATAAAACGAGATGAGAACGCTGGCTGGGTAATTAGCGAGGAGGCTGGGGAAGAAATTGCTGTTTGATGGTGGGTAATAAAGGCAGCCGTGGTGACCGCTCTCCTGAGCAGCCGCCACCGCTGCCACCACCGCGCTCCCCGTTCTGCTGACGGAGGGAAACGCTGCCGCTCTGCCCTGGCGCTCTGTCCCTGCTGCTGCTCCTCGCGCTCCTCGCCACTCTCCTCGGGGCTGGACTCCGTCTCTCGGCGGCGTGGCCCCGGAGCTGGCCTGGCGCTGGGCGCTGGGCACAGGCCTGCAGGGTCGGAGGTGCCGGCAGGGCCAGACCTTCCTTCCGTCAGGGTCTGGCTCCGTGGCCCTGAGTGGAATCCCTCTGTGCAGCTCTTGGCGTAGGGTCAGCTTTGCCTGCCATGTCCCAGCCCAAGCATCCCAGGGCTGTCACAGGTCCTGAAAACTGTGGCAGCTGCTGTGACCTCCTTGTGAACTAGAGCAGCCCAAGTCCCTCCCCAAGGAGAGGGACTGCAGTTGTGACTTTGGCCCAGCCAGCTGTTGACAGTTGTCTGGAGCGGCCGATCCAAGATGCGGTTGTGTGCAGGGACCCAAGATGAGTACGTGCAGGGACTCAGGATAGGTGTGTGCCAAAGCCGAGTCAGTGGGATGTTGGGGCTTGAGCGGGGGGGGGCCGAGACAGTGAGGTCACATGTGGGACGCTGGGCTGAGAGCAGGACCAGTGGGCCAGCAGCGACGGGGTAGAGTGGGCCGAGTTTGAGGGAGAAGGGACAGAGGTGACGGGCACGGGGTAGGGGGTGCAGCAGAAGGCTCCTGGGCTCGTTTTCATCCCAGTCACCGTGGGAAGGCTCAGCGCTGGAGATAGAGGCCTGGCTGCTTTCAGCAGAGTTGGGTGCGAAGGGTGTCAGGGGTGTTCCTTAGGGACATCTGAGTGACATCATTCTCTGGTTCTGAGGCGTGAAGCAAACACCCTCGGAGCAGTGTGTGGCGGAGGGCAGGCACTTGGCACCGTCCCTCGCAGTGGTCTAGGTGGTGGCAGGGAAGGGTGTGTCCCTCTTTGGACACACACTTCCGGGAGCTCTTTCTCCCTTGGCAGGCCAGACCCCTCCGGTCCTTCTGAAGGGAGGCCCATCTGCCCCTGAGGGTGTCAGCTGCTTGGAGAATATAAGGCAAGCACAGGCGCAGCCAGGCCTCCCTGGAGCTGGACTTGGGTGGTGGGGCCGTTGCGCTGGCCTTGGTGGTACCCCTTCCTCCCCATGGTCCTCCCACTGGTCCCCGTCCTTAGTGACATCCAGCCTAATGAAGAAGTGCGGGAGGGAGGCTGACGTTGGGTGCTGTTTTCTACTTCTTGCTCCTCCTCTCAGCCCAGCTTGCCCTGTGGGGAGAGAGGGGCTAGGAGGGGCCCGAGCTGCCTGGGGCCCACCTGGCAGCTATCCTCAGTCTGCGGGGACCAGGTGACCCCTTTCCACTTGATGTCCTCTCGGTCATTCCCAGAGAGGTGGCAGCAGGTCCCCAGAGGCAGCATGTCCGTCTGCTTTTTTAAGCAGAGGACACTGTCACTCTTCCCTGAAGCTAACAGGTGCGACGGTAGGAGAATGCCAGGGCGACAGGAGGTCCAATGCCCCAAAGTGGGCGCAGATAGGAGGCTCGGCCTGTAGGGACGCAACGGCTACACCTGAGATGGTGCTGGGCTGCTCGGGGATGCTCTCCGGGTGCACAGTGTCGCAGAGGTGCTCTTGAGCACAGAGATGATTCGGCGCCTAATCCATGGGAGTCTGTGGGCCCAGCTTCTGCTCTCGGGACCCCAGCAGGGAGGGGTATGGGGGAGAGCGGAGGTCACAGTCTGGGAGGAGAGACCCGTGCAGTGGGGAAAGCCGGGCCGGGGGAGACCCAGGGGCAGGTTCATGGCTCTGCTCTGCAGCCCCCGTGGCCATGCCCCCGTGGGGCGCTCAGGCCAAACTGGCAACAGCAGGACAGTGGGGTCAAAGCGCCAGGCAGCTCCCACCCTGGGTCTCTCTGGTGCTGACTGGGAGGCAGGGGGAGGAAGTTGGCCTTCGGTGCACAGCCTCACAAGTCGGAAAAGCCTGGGCCTGAACCTGGCTCCACCGCCTTCTGCCTGGGTGACTTTGGGTGGCTTAAGCTTCGAAAGCCTCAGTTTCACCATCTGTAGAGTGGGTGGTGTGAAGGTTACACGTGTGAGATGACATGTGGAATAGAGACACACAGCTGCGGTACAGTGATGGCCTGGCCCCGAGTGGGATGGGGACGTGATGGCGCTAATGGTGGTGTCATCACTGATAGTACACAAGCTACCCTCACCCCCTGGTGTCTTTGACACCGTAAGGCCTGTCTCATAATTCCTCAGAACGGCAAAAGGAATCAGAGGCTTCCCTGTAACTGTTGAACAAATATTTACTGTGAGGCCTGTTCTAAGGACTGGGGGCTGCTCTGGGCTGTAAGGTTCTACGTGCTGTGCCGGTGGGGGACGTGCTTCTGCAGAGGGGCTGACGTGCGTAGGGACCGGCTACCTAGGGCTGGGGAACCCAGCCGCCCACACCCCTCGGGGTCTGCCACCTCCTCCCTGCTACTCGGGCCCTCTCTCCCTGAGTCCCTTCCTGGCCCAGTATGTGGCCAGTGTGTTGCGTCCTGAGCCATCTCCCCTAGGGGAGGCCCGAGCCTCCCTCAGCTCCTGGCTCCAGACTCTTCCCTTTTCCCGGACTCTCCCCGTCCCTGGCTGAGTGCCCCTGAGCTGCGTGTGGTCAGCGTGTAGATCTGAGTATAATCCAGATTTGGGGATATTCTGTGGGCCCCACAGTCCTGCTCTTAAACTCGAGCTCTCTGCCCTGGCTGGTGGGGCTCAGTGGCCTGAGTGCCGGCCTCCGAACCAGAGGGTCGCTGCCGGTTCGATTCCCAGTCAGAGCACACACCTGGGTTTCCGGCCAGGTCCCCAGCAGGGGGCGTGTGAGGCATCCACACAGTGATGTTTCTCTCCTCTTCCTTCCTCCCTTCCCCTCTCTAAAAGTAAATAACAAAAACAGAAAAATCTTTAAACTCGAGCGTTCCCTCCCTGCGCCGCCCCAGGCAGCCCAGCAGAGACAGACCTAGGCGCTGAGAGGGTCAGTGCTAGAGACCGAGTGCCGCCACGGATGGCCTGTCCTAACGAACCGTCTGTCTCGCCCACGTGACCCTTAGGATTACATGCAGAACATCCACGGCAAGGAGATTGACCTGCTGCGGACAACGGTGAAAGTGCCAGGGAAGCGCCTGCCCCGAGCCACGCCGGCCACAGCCCCAGGCACCAGCCCCCGGGCCAACGGGCTGGCCTCCGAGCGGAGTAACACACAGCTGGGCGGGGGCACAGGTGAGGGGGCTGCTGAGGTGGGGGTGGGCGGCATGTGGAGAGCGTTGCCTTTTTTCCTGGAACGGTGGGGACTGCTGTGACGAAGCCCGGAGAAGGTGTTGGGGTTCCGCTCCCCGGCTGGGTCCTGGGGGCTCCAAACCTGCCAGCCACCCGGCATGGTGCTTCGGCAGCTCAGCCACACACGCTGGCGGAGAGGCTGCCCCATGGTGTTGGGGGCAGCATCCGATGCACGGCCCCGCTGATGATTTGGAGGTCAGAACGGGGCCAGATGGCCTCATGCTGACAGGTGGCATCAGCGGTCCCGGGACCATCTCTCCAGGCAGGTGACGGTGAGGGCAGGACCTTGTGCACACACGGCTGGTGTCTCAGCTCGGCTTGCCGCGTGGGGATGGAGAGTCTAGAAGGGGACAGGGTGGCCTGGGGCCTACCTGGCGTGTGTCCTCAGTCGCAATGGGAGGTGGGGTCTTTGCTCAGAGAGGAATGAGTGTGGCGAGAGGCTGGTGGCCCGGCAGATCCTACCACGTGGCCAGCGGGCCGGAGAGAAGAGCTAGAGCCCTGGACAGTCCGAGCTGGGGGCGGGGCAGCTTTTCCTTGGCCGCTCCTCCCTTTCCCAGAGATACTGTGGGGTCAGTGAAGGACTCTGTGCCCCTCCAGGCCTCCCAGGCTATGAGCCACATTGTCCTTTGGAGGGCCGTCCCTCCCATGCTCAGTCCCCTTGCCCCAGATCTGCCTCGGCTTGTGGACCCTTCCTCCCAAGACTTCATATCCCTGTTGTTGTCCTAGATAACCGGATACGGTTTTCCCCTGACCCAGAAACAGCTGCTTAGACGTTGTCCTGTCCTCCTAGGTGCTATCACTGTGTCCCTGCCCTGGGGGTTAGCTCTCAGCATGGTGTGCTGCATTCCACACACAGGCGGGCTGTTCCTGCTTGTCACAGTGGACGTTCAGTGGACAGGGGCTGGGGTACTTAGTCCCTAGAATGGATGGAACAGCCCCCAGAGAAGCACCCCACTCAAAATGCTGATAGGCCCTGCACTGAGAAACTCGAGATTATGGAAGGTGGGCGGGGCGAGGGCCCTGAGCAAGGCACCTGCCCTGGGGTGTGTGTTCAGCCGCAGGCACTGGGAGAGGTGGAGGGGAGGCGGGCACTGACATCCGCTGAGTGAGGTGAGCCAGGTACAAGGAAGCATATGTCATGCCCCATTTCCCAACTCTGTGAAGTTGAGATCATCACCCCCATTTTATGGGCGAGGAAACAGGGCTCAGAGAGGTTAAGTAACTGGTCTGGAAAAGCTGTGTTCTGTCCTCTCCCGCCCTGAGCTGTGCACGGGGCGACCCTAGTGGACGTGGGAAGACAGGAAGCCACAGCAGGAAAGATAGGTGCCCATCGGGGCGGGGTGCCTCCCGTGGGGGTGCACTAGGGGAGGGTCTGGCTCGATGGCAACCACAGGAGGCCGTGTGCAGCCCCGCTGCGGTGCCCGGAGGGTGGCTCAGGGCTGCTGTGAGACCCCTGGCACGTAGGGGAGGGGCTGGAGGCCGGCCAGGGCCCCGAGAACTCTCCCAGAGCCGCTTGGGGACCATGAGGGTCGGCCTCCGGTCTGGCTCCGGGCTTCCCACTTCATACTGGCGGAGGGGAGCAGTATCAGTGCCCCGAACGGGAACCTTTCTTTAAAGGCAGGTAGCACAAGAAGCTGGATCGTTACTGCAAAGAGAGGGAAACAGTAAGACCCTTTGTCCAGTCACATTCCCGGGCCCCGAAAGCCCTCACCTGGGGAGCAGGAGTGGCACACGGAGGAGGGAGGCGCACGCGTTACACCCACCCGCATCATTACCAGCGCCCACGCACCCTCGCCGACATGCCCGGAACATGCGGGCCGGCGCTTCCCCGAGCCCGCGTCCCCTCTGCCGCGCGCTGACACCGACCTCGTGCACACTCACACATGTCTCCTGCTCACCGGGCGATGTTAACATCTCATTATCTTTGTTACTGTAATTACATTATCCGCTGCTTTATGCAGAATTATCCTCCGAGGACTAATTGATGGCTCCATGTTTAATTCATTAATCATTAGCATCAAATTCGACAATTACAGTGCACACTGATTGTGGGATTGCAGGCGTAATGAGGGGAGAATTAACAAAGAAAAGGGAGAGTACTTTTCCTCCCTGGGGTTTTGGGTTGGGGGCTTGGTGAGGAAGGTGGGCCTCTGCTCTTTGGGTGGGGCTGGGGACGAGGGAGTAAGATTTGGAACCTGGGAGGGGGAGAAGCAAGGTGTCTGAGCTGCCCCTCCGGAGGGTTTCCTGACCCTGAGAAAGGCTGTGTGCAGGGACCTGAGGCCAGAGCGGGAAGGGGGTGGGATTCTGAAGGAAGGCCAGCCTGTGGCCCAGAGGGGACCAGAACGGAGGGGACCAGAACGGGGTAGACTGGCTGCAGTCTCAATGCCACATATGCGTTGACAAGCACCCACTGTGTGCCTGGTCCTGCCTTGGTGTTATGACAAATACAAGAGAAACACAAAACTTGCCCTCCACCTTCCAGTGACATACGGTCCCCAGAGGATTAGGGGTGTCTGGCCTGTTCCTTTACCTTCTAGTGGTTTCAGTGCAGAACGTCCCACCCCTAGGCTCCCGGAAATTCGGCCCGTGTGCTCGAAGGGCTGGTGTGAAGCCTAGTGTTTGCTGCTTGCTCTCTTCAGCTTTGTCCAACTCGCAGGCCCATCTCTGCTTCTCTACTACCCTCCAACCTCTGGCCGGGGCCTTCGCTTTCAGTCAGACGCCCTGGGTGTGGGCTGCCTGGTCTGAGACCCCCCACGGCTACTGCCTCCTGGCCTCCGCCCCACCCTGGCTTAGGTGGACTGAGGCAAGAGGGCAGCGTCGGCCCGTTAAGTGTTGTGGGCTGTGGGGGCCCATGCCGTCCCCACAGTCTCTCCACTAGTGACTCCCTGCCTGGGGAGGAGGCAGGAGGGCTCTGAAGGTGCTCACAGCCCTGCCTGCCCAGCGTGGCTCTCCTGGAGCCTTCGGTTCCCCTTGGCTCTGCCGTTCTTCCCTGATGGGAAACGAAAGATTAATTTTTTCCAGCCCAACAGGATAATTACTAATACTAATTAGACATAATTACTTGAATTTGATACACTTATTTCTCGTCAGAATGGCAGCAAATCTGAGGCAAAGCAAGTGGCATATGTGGACAAGAATGTGGGGTGCAGGGTCTGAGCAGAAGGGACAGGGGGCCGGGGATAATGGCCCGACGAGGGGCTCTGCAGTGATGGGGGTATCAGTACCACTCCCCCTCCACACTCTCAGTCCCAGAGAGGGGACGGAAGTGTGCACCTGCATGTGCGTGGAGAGAGGAGGGGTGTGACGTCTGGGAACGGCTGCCTCCCGGGGCACGGAGGGCCTGTGTGAGGCCTTAGGTTCTCCAATGAGCCTGTCCTGGTGCCTGGGGCCCAAGACCCCCCCATTTCTGTTCAGCCTCCTGTTGGGATGTCTCAAGCTATAACCACAGCCCTGTGTTCAGGAAAGCCTATAGGCACCCCTCCTGTGGCTTCCCCTCCAGCCTGACCCTTCCCCCCAGCAGGCGCCCCCCACTTGGCCAGCCGCCCCGAGGGGCTGCACCAGCGCTCCTGCTCCGTTTCCAGCGCAGACCAGTGGAATGAGGCCGCTGCCTGGCCCGCAGGTATGCAGGACCGCGCCAAGGGACTGGAAGGCGGCTGTGCAGTGTTTTTGGCCTGGGCGGCTGTGATTGGACAGTGACCGGGCCTGGGGAGGGGCCCAGTGGAGCCCTCAGGGGCTGGCACAGGGGCTCTAACGTTCCTCCAGCCTCCACTTGCGCTACCATCCTTTGGTCCCTTGTCAGCGGCCAGGCGCTAGAGACCCTCCCTCTGCAGCCTCTCCGCCCGCCCGCCCGCCCGCCACTGTCCCCAGGCGGCGCTGGTGGTGGCTCCCGCATCTCCATCAGCCCCCTGCGCAGCCAGCTCATCAGCCTCACCGCAGGGGGACAAGGAAGCTGGGCTGAGTAGGGAGGTCGAAGGCTGGGGGCTTTAAACATGTTCTGAAGGCGGCAACTCGCCTGCAGGGAGAGGGGGTCCCAGCAGACAGGATCCAGGGTGTAGTCTGGAAAGGTAGTGTCCCCACCCCTGCCAGCTTCTCTCCTTGGGTGGGTTGAGGCCCCACCCTGTCTAAAACCACCACCTTCTCTCTTCCCTCCCACCCTTCTCTTTCCTCCGCTTTCCTGCATTTTCTTTCCCCTTTGTCCATTTTTGTGCCTTGCCTGCATCCCAAATCTCCCTCTCCTTACTCCTTCTCCCGCCCCTTCAGCCGGTGCCTGCACATGGTCCTGCGCGTGCCCCTCTCCTCTCTCCTTACTCTCACCCGAACCCTGACCCTTGGGCACAGATCCTGGGAGTTCTGAAGGTTAAAAGGAAAATGGGTGCAGCTCTGCCCTCCTTTCCTAAGTGAGGGTGTAAGAGGGAAGAGACTAGGAGCTGGGCTTCAGCATCCCAGGGAAACCTGCCCCTCCCACTGCCCCCCACTGGGCAGTAGTGCCTGGACATTAACTTTGCTTCCTCTGTTTGCCTCCCAAAGGCCTTTCACAGGGTTACCCCGGCCAGACTACCACCCCCATAGAAGTCCCGTCCTCCACCCCACCCCCAGCCTGAGCTCTGACACAGGAAGGTGCTGGGCACTCACTGCACAGGGAATCCATCCGGCTCCTGACCCAAGCCCCAGGCCCCTGGGGAGTGAGTGCAGGGCTTGAGAACAGGATCTAGGGCCCTTCCCAGGTCACCATCCCTAAGGCCTGTGCTGGCCTTGGCGGGACCCCTCTGTTGAGTCTGGAAGCAGGAAGGCAGGGAGGGAGGTAGCGTGTCTGCCTCTAATGAAGTTTGACATTTAGTGGTGAGCGCTGGGTGGGGTGTGGGAGACGGGAGCTTGATTAGCGCGCTCTAATTGACAGTAATTAGGCAGCTCCCTGATTGTTTCTAATTCTGCTATTAATTGTGAGGAGCGGGGAGTGTGATTGAGGATAAATTTGGTGCGGAGCTTCTGGGGCTTCAGCTCCCTGTGAGTTCCCTGGGCCACCTTCTACCCCTCCAGGCTCAGAAGCCAACATTTCCTCCTCCTCTTCCCCCTGCTCTGCCTGACCTTCCTACACTCTCCTCTCCCCACCTTCTCCTCCAATGAGGCTGGCAGGCTTTGGAACTGGGGCTGGCCGGGCAGACTCTCCTAGGGATATTAGGCAGGACTGTGCTCTGCCCCCACCCTCCCCTCTGCCCACACTTCTCCAACTCTCCCCTCCCCAGCCAGTGGCTCAGCTGAGGTGCTCAGTTCCAGCCCCAAGCTGGAGCCTCCCCCATCTCCCCACTCCAACCGGAAGAAGCACTGGAGGAAAAAGAGCACCGGGACCCCCCGACCAGACGGCCCCAGCAGTGCTGCCGAAGGTTAGGGGGACCCAGAGGGAAACTGGGCACAGGAGGTGGGCAGTGGGATTTGGGGATAGTAGCTTAAAAGTATTATTTACATTAAGGGCTTCTAGTAATAATTGTCAGTAAAAGTAGTTCTGCAGCTTCTTTGGTAATCTAGACCCAGTGCCTTAGAAAAGCTCTTTTTCCTGCCTAGCTCAAACCCTTTCCGGGACGATGTGAGCTTGCTTCTTGTATTCTCACAGAAGGTAAAAGCACCCAGGCGGCCACTCCAAAGCTCTTCCAAGACTTGAGGAAAAGCAGGACTATGTTTTCTGTGTCTCTTGTATCACCCATTGAGTTTAATGAGTGCTGGGCACATAATAGGTGCTTAATGCGTGTGTGCTGATGGGCTGAGTCTCTCCTCAGTCACCTGCAGGCTGAGGGATTCCAGCTGCTGGTTTTTCCATAGGCCCTCTCGCATGATATTTATCCATCATAGCGTCGCTTCTCTGGTTTCCCCTCCAGTATCTTCAAAATGTTCCTCTGCTCAGGGCTTGGAGTCTCTGGTGTTGACACCTAGCTTGTCATTTCTGTTCTGATTGTCAAAGTTACGGATGTGGGTAGGTGGGCGGAGACCACCTCCATGGGAAAGAGCCACCTTTCCCAGCCACCCTGTGATACCGTGATGCTTAGTGTTTGTGGCATGGGGTCCACCCGTCCCAGGGAACTGAGCCCCAAATGATGGCATTGAGGTCATTCAAAGGCTGTGCTGAAAGCAAGGGGAGGTGGAATTGTGAGCCTAAGGAGGGAAAAGGTGCCAATTTTCTTTTTCTGGGAAGGCAGTTCTGTTAAGCGCGCCCTGAGAATGGGAGTCCAGCAGGGGGACTTCCAGGGGATGTCAGTGTCACTGAGGTGAGAGGCTGCCCTGGGTGGAACATGTGGCTCAGGCCTGCCTTGGGCTCAGCCTTGGGCCTCCAGCAGGTACCTGAGCTGTCTCTCCAGCGCCCACGACACATTCACACTGCTTGTTAGGAACTGTTCACCCATGGGGCAGTGACCGCTGGGAATGAGATTCATGTGGCTGTCTTCTGGGGGAGCAGAACTTGGAACCGCTTGACCACATTGCTTGGGGTCACAGTCCAGCTCACAGTGCTGTCACTGCAGGTGTCCTCAGGTGCCTCTCTGCTCACACATCCTAGTTCATGGAGAAAACCTCTCCTCTCCCTATCACTTGCCCTTCCTGCCTGTCTATGCCAGGGTAGTGGGGGGAGGGGTCCAGCTCCCAGGAGCCCCACGCTGACGCCGTCAGGAATATTGGGTTTAATGAGCTGCAAAATGAGGCGGCTGCAGCTGACATGTACGGATGGTGCCCACGCCCGCCTCCCCCACCCTCTCCCAGCATCGCCTCCTAGCACCCCATCACGTCCTCCAGATACTCAGCTCTTCTTGCTCCAGGAAGCACCCTGATTTCCAGACCCATTGCTGGCAGTGCCAGTGATGCCGAAACCTTGCGCCCCCATCTGTTGTCACTGAGGCTCCACAGGTGGCTAGCAACGGGAGGGCGAGGCTCCACACTATCGCAAGTTTACTCCCTCCGCCCTTGCAAGTCGCCCTGGAGAGCATGGCCCTTGAGGCTGGTGTGGGGGAAGGAGGATGGGTGCCAGGAAAGTACGTGGTGAGTGGAGTTGTGACAGTGGCATGTCTGGGTGTGCCTGCCAAGGTGCCTGCTGTGATGGTGGTAAATGCTCTGTCCCCCACAGAGGCGGAGGAGTCCTTCGAATTTGTGGTGGTGTCCCTCACCGGGCAGACGTGGCACTTCGAGGCCTCGACAGCAGAGGAGCGGGAGCTATGGGTACAGAGTGTGCAAGCCCAGATCCTCGCCAGTCTGCAGGGCTGCCGCAGCGCCAAGGACAAGGTTGGCGTGGAGACCTGAGTGGGGTGGGACCCAGAGGTGGCCTCATGACTGACCAGCCACCTCCTGTCTCTCCCACTGTGGCAGACTCGGCTGGGGAACCAGAACACAGCTCTGGCTGTGCAGGCCGTCCGCACCGTTCGTGGCAACAGCTTCTGTATTGACTGTGACGCCCCCAGTGAGTGGCAGGGCTGGGGTGTGCAGGGCCAAGCTTGGGGGCAGCTTAGAGAAGACTGCACAAGCTTTGCAGCGAAAGCTTGACAAGAAGCTTCCAGTAGGTCTGGGAAGAGTGCGGGGAAGAGGAGGAGGACTCTGCCAGTGGGCTCACTGGAGGCCTGTGAGCTTCACTGTGCTTCTTCTCCTTACCTAGATCCAGACTGGGCCAGCCTGAACCTGGGTGCCCTGATGTGCATCGAGTGCTCAGGGACCCACCGACACCTGGGGGCCCACTTGTCCCGGGTCCGTTCCCTTGACCTCGATGACTGGCCACCTGAGCTGCTGGCTGTCATGACCGCCATGGGCAACGCCCTGGCCAATAGCGTCTGGGAGGGGGCCCTGGACGGCTATGCAAAGCCAGGGCCTGATGCCTGCAGGTGAGTGGATGGGACCCTGAGGCCAGCCAGGAAGGGCGATCAGTGTTCCTGTATGGGGGAGATTGGGGGTGGTGCCAAGTGGCTGTGACAGGGCTAGAAGGGTTAAAACTGGCCGTGGCTGTGTTGGCCCCCTTGGGGTCCCCTTCCCCCTCCCTGCCTGTCACTCAGGCGCCTCACAACAACAGGCCCTTTCTGAGTCGTTATCAGCAGGTCAGGGGGCCAGCAGGAGGCGCATGCGCAGGGCCCTATCTGCACTGTGGTGCGAAGGCCCTAGCCTGAGCTCTGAGATGGGGAGAATGGGTGGTAGATAGGGTTGTGGTGGGCCCCCAGCACAGGCCCCCACCCCCTTTGTTCTAGCAGGGCCAGATAAGCTGCCACACGAGCCCTGCCTGGAATCTTCCTGCCCCGGCGGCCCCTACATCCCCGCTGTCCCCAGGGGCCTCCCTTCAGCGTTCTTTCCTTTCAGCTTCTTCCACACCCTTTGCTTTGCCCACTTGTCCCTCTGCCTGCCCTCTCTCTCTTAGGCTTCTCTCTTCTCTGCCCTGCCCCTTTCTCCCACTGTTTCTTCCGTACTCTCCCTGTGGGTGTTGATGTCGTTCCCCGACCACCGTCCCTGGCCCTGCCCTTCCTCGCTTACACCTCGATGCACCTGCGCTTTCAGAGAGGAGAAGGAGCGCTGGATACGGGCCAAGTACGAACAGAAGCTATTCCTGGCCCCACTGCCGAGCTCGGATGTGCCACTGGGGCAGCAGCTGCTCCGGGCCGTGGTGGAGGACGACCTGCGGCTGCTGGTGATGCTTCTGGCACACGGGTCCAAGGAGGAGGTGAACGAGACCTACGGGGACGGGGACGGGCGCACAGCTCTGCACCTGTCCAGTGCCATGGCCAACGTCGTCTTCACACAGCTGCTCATCTGGGTGAGTCCTGGGCTCCCTGCCTTCCCAGCCTCGCCCTCGTGGGCTCCTCTGACCTGCCCTGACACCCTTTTACCTCAGCCCTTTGAAAGCCACCTCCTCTTTCTCCCCGAGAACCCATCTCTCGTGCCAACTGTGAAAACGTGCTTTCTTCTGCAGTATGGGGTGGACGTGAGGAGCCGGGATGCCCGGGGCCTGACTCCGCTGGCCTACGCGCGCCGGGCGGGCAGCCAGGAGTGCGCAGACATCTTGATTCAGCATGGCTGCCCTGGGGAGGGCTGCGGCTTAACACCTACCCCCAACAGAGAGCCGGCCAATGGCACCAGTGCCTCTGCTGAGCTGCACCGAAGTCCGAGCCTCCTATAAGGCCCAGGAAGAGGGCAGAAGGACTCCATACCCTGGGCACTTTCCTGCCTACAGGCACTGGGGGAAACAAAGGCACAGAGACTGAGTACTAGGGACACACAGAAAGGAAGAAGGAGAGGAAACAGGAAAAGAGCTACATGGGGGAAGATGGATCAGAAGAGAAGTCCGGGATTTGAACTGCAGCAGCGAGGGAGTGGAGGGATCCAGCCTTCTGCCCTGCGGTGCCACTGAGAAGGGACAGGACCCTTGGAGGTACCTGTGAGGAGAGGGGAGCAGGACCTCTCCCTCCTCCAGATTCCTACCCTCTAGTCCCAGCCCCCTGCGAACTTGCATCCCAAAGTGGAGCCTGGACAGGGCACACGTTGGGGGTGCTGGGTGAAAGACAAGGGGGTGATCTGTGAGTCCCATGTAAATTTGTACATTGGAATATTTATGTTTGTGTACATATCTGGCGTGTGTGTACGATGAGCCAATAAACCAGACCGTGTGTGGCCTTGTTTTGTCCTTTTAGATCTCTGCCCTTCCCCAAACGCCCTCCCCTCTACCTCCAGTCCGGCCTTCTCACCTTCCCTCTGTACTCGAGGAGTGTTCCCCTCTTGTTCAGCCTGAGGCCCCTGTCTTTCCTCGGCCTTCCACGTGCACCTCTCTCAGCCCTCTCTCGCCAGGGGTGTGGCTGAGTTTGTCAGCAGCACTGGCAGTGAACCCAGACAGGAGGCAATGTGGAGCTCTGGAAGCTTCCTGCTGCCTTCTCTACTCATACCCCCACCCCCAAAACTTTCCCAGCTCGTCTTCTTCTCATCAGTATTCTATTTAGTGCCCTCCTGCCATGGCCTGCACTGGCCGGAGTTCACCCAGCGGGCATAAGCACCGTCCCCCTTCCTGAGCGTCTGGGAGCTAGCCCGCACCGCCGGGCGCACGGGAGAGCTCTGAGGGTGCCGCGGCAGGGCGACGAGGTGCTCGTTAGGGCGGCGCTTCCCTCTGGACTCACGCCCAGGCCTTGCTTTGGAGGAAAGGGGAGGCAGTAGGTCACTGATGGCAGAATCCAGAGCCCCTGCTTCTCGCTCTATCCCTTAGTTACACTAGGAAGAGGAGAGGGCAAACCCCTCTGTCCCTGTTCTTGAAACATGAGAACTTGCTAAGTTAGGGTCCCTACCTCTGTCCACCAATGTTCCCTAATTTGCTCATAGAATCCCAACCTCCGTAGCTTCCCCCACAGTACGCACCCTTCTAGAACCATCATATTCTTTCCTGCCTCCCCCACTTCGCAGTGGGCCTTCTCAGCCAACCTCATTTTACAACAGAAGAGGATTTGGTACCTCCAGCTCCGTGAACGCTGTGATGGGGAGAAGGAGAGACCACAGTTAATGCCATAAGAAACAACTGGAAATGTATCTGGGATGCCAACCAGTGGCCGAGCTGCACTAAGCTGCTGAGTCCTGTGCACAGACAAAGATTAATGAGCTCACGGGTGATGAGGGTGAGCCCCTGGCCTCCCCAGTCACTGACAAACTGCCAACGTCTACCTAGGTAGACAGGGCCCCGACACACCCAAGCTGAACGAGGGCCAAGCACTTCATTTCCCCTCGCAATACAAATGGGAATGAAACCTCTATCCTGAAGTCTGCCGACTTCCAAAGAGAAGAAAGCAGAGATGACAAAGCTTTCCTGTTTAATGGGTAAAGAGAAAAGTGCCGTGTTAGGAGCAGGAGGTCCAGAGGTGCGCAGGGGGCAGGCCCCAGGCTGGGGACGGACAGACGTGGAGGTAGTTTACAGGAGAGGAGACGGTGTGTGCTGAGGAGTTTCTAAGGAGGCTAGTGATGGTTCCATTTTGTTTCTTTGCACGTTCTTGTATTACAGACAGGCGGGCAGTAACCGCTCCAGGTGATATGATGGAGCTAAACTCTGGCTGAGGATCGAGGAAACAACTTTCCCAAGCCCTCTCACGGGTGCGGACAGACAGAGGCAGATAGATCCACATATATACAAACTTGACACAAAATAAATAAGGAGCTGTGATCGGTTTGGCTAGCCATCACCCTGGATTCCTCCCACCACTGTCGGGAGTGACTCCAGGAACCTCTCAGGCCCTAGGCATTTTAGAACCCACCCCCTTCCCAGGAGTCCACCTCGGTCCCAACAGCTCCTGGGCAATGAGAACCCAAGCCCCTTGAACCCTGAAGCCACAGTCCTGAGGGTCTCTGGTGATGGGCTCGGGGCCAGGCGCCCACAGCTCAGGTTGCCAGGAGAGCACACCTGGAGCTAAGTGCATTGCCGGCGGAGCCCCTCCAGGGCAGAATCACAGTGGTCGCCACGCTGGTCCCAGATCCCTAACCCAGTCTCAGAGTAGGCTGAGGAGCGGGTCCTTCGCCTTCCCAAGTCCTCAGGGGCCCCTTCAGGGCCGGGCCCCCTGTTCCATTTGCTGGTGCTGGCTCCGCACCGCGAACCTGTTGACGTGCACGGGGATGGGCACCACGATCTTGGGGTTTCGGACGGGCTCTCCAGAGCGGCTGCTGACATTACCAGCTTTGATGCGCTTCCACTTGGCCCTCCGGTTCTGAAACCAGATCTTGACCTGCACCTCACTGAGCTTGAGGGCATGGGCGATCTGGGAACGCTCTGTCAAGCTCAGGTATTTCTTGCAGTGAAACTCCTTCTCCAATTCCAGAAGCTGTTCACTGGTAAATGCTGTGCGGCGCCTTCGGCTTTTGCCCCCAGGAGCTGTGACTCCTGCTGCCACTGGGGCTGCCTCCTCAGCTCCAGTCCCCAGGCTTCCCTTTAGCTTCGGTTTAGGTCCCAGGAGAACCCCCGGACCCCCTGCAGAACTGTCCAGGAAACCGTCGTCCTCACTGTCACCGCCCGAGCCCTCGTCCTCCTGTTCGCTGCCTGCTGGGTCTCTCGCTGGTGCCTCCAGCTTCTCCTCATCTGAGCTGTACACCTTCCCCTCTGTGGGGAGCGAAAACCAACGGACAGGGAGGGAGAAGGCAGGAAACGGCAGGTCGGAGGAGGCACATGGAACCGTGGCCAGGCATGGCCAGAACGACAGCAGGAGGAGACAGGTGTGCAGCGGATGAGATGTGGAGGGAGGAGAAAGCACATCCAGGGTGAGGGTGGGGAAGAGGTTCGGGGAAGACAAAGAAATGGGGAGAAAGGTATTAACCAGCACAGACTTTACTACAGCAGAGTGAGGCAGGCAGCAAGCGGCTGTC
The DNA here is from genome assembly GCA_028533065.1 of Trachops cirrhosus. Lineage (NCBI taxonomy): Eukaryota > Metazoa > Chordata > Mammalia > Chiroptera > Phyllostomidae > Trachops > Trachops cirrhosus. Next base: position 80,448,245 of record CM052549.1, read on the forward strand.
AGAGGAGCACCATTTCCGGCACTGTGTCCCCCAACATCCCCACACCCCACCGCATTCTGCCTGCCCCACTGCTTCTCCAGCTTTCCCCAAACCCAACCACGCAGCCCCGGGCTCCAGAGTGAAGCAGAGGGGGACCTGCTTAGGGTCCTTTTAGTTACTGTGACACCAGTGAGCAATATAGGAGAATTTACTTTTGCAGGATGGGGTTGGGGGTGGGGGCTGTCAGTTCTTGTTACTCTCCTAGGAATCCTAACCGGACGGACGGACACAGCAGGAAGAGCTAGGTGTTGATCTCTCTTCTGTCTCTAGAATCTCATTTCTGGATGGGAACTTCAGGGTCATCTGATTCCTCACCCCTAACCCCTAACCCCAAAATCTGGGTCCAAGAAATACATCCAAGGGCCTGGCAGTCAGGTTCCCTTACTGCACTCCCTCCGCAATTCGCCTTAACCAGATCATCCAGCCCACAGTTGGGACCCCTCCCTGGCACATGCCACCATGTCAGTGACCAGAGTTTTCAATTACTTAGCCCCCTTATGCTCCTTTTGGTCCTTCTCCTCATTTAAAAACAATGTCATCGCTTTCCCACCTTCCCTCTTTCCCAGTTAACGTTGCTGAGAAGTACAAACAGCTGCTTTCTGCTCAAGTTCAGAATCCTGAGGACCCTGAGCTTGATGTTAGCTGGAAAATGGAGGGAATATGGGAAGAAATAGAAACGCAGCAAGGGAAAATATAGATGGGGAAAAAATTTTTCGACTCATTTAGTAGATTACTACTGATTATTTGTAATCACAGCCATATAAACATTTTAACCCATACATAATTCTAAAATTTAATTCAACCACTGGTTTTATTCTTCTTATCCACTGATATTTTTATTCTTCTTATAACTGCAAATAATGCATTACAAATGTTTTCAGTGTTTAAGTTTTACAAAATCTCTTGTTTTCTGCCTAAAGGGCCAATAAATAGTGAAACAACAACAACAAAATCAAAAGAAAACCAACCAACAGGAAGGAGAAGAAAATGAATAATCCGTAAACAAATAGCTCCTTACCCATAGAGTTCACTGTGTAAAGGCTGGGGGGACTCCACACATGTGGGAGTGCGCATGCCTACACCAACCACATGTCACATGTACACATACACGCACACTCCGAGGTTGAGCATACAACCCGAAGTCAAATAACTTAAGGGAACAGTGAAATGTTTTATAAGGAAAAAAGGTGCGCACGCGTATACACGGCTCTAACACCCCCCGGCACCCAGAGTTACCCGCCTCTCTCCTCCGACTTCTCCCCATCCGCTGTCAGCCCGCACAAACTGTCCAGGGCCTCCGGGACCAGCCCTCCGGGACCAGCCCAGTAACTCTCAATCCCCTTCTCCACCCCAGGGTTGACCCTTCCCTCACTGGTGCAGCCTACACCTGTTCCTTTTCCTCGAGGGCCACACCGACATTACCCTTAGAGGCCAGAACCTAGGCCACACCCACACCACCCACCTCCGTCTCAGTCAGCTTCTTCACACCCCGGGGCTATTTTTATCCCCCAGGCCGGTGCCTTTCCTCCCTATAGTGCTTCATTCTTTATTTGACCTTCTCAAAACGCACTCGGCACACCCCAGGTTAGGCTCACCCCGCCTTCTTATGTGACTCTTACACGTGGCTTCTCACCAGCAAATGGTCTTCGTTCTCTCCCTAGCAGCTAGCCACGCCTCCTGAGCACCCAGCTCTGAGTACTATGATAAGGTGCTCCTCACGACACTCATCTCTCACCACTCCACGCTCTCTCCCTTATCTCATCCCTAGCCAAATCCATTTTATTCTCTGCAAGATTCACATCCTTGTTTTCCTCCATTTCACTAACGGTTTCCCCACATCTTCAACTTTCCACTTCCAGAATGCAAACTTAACAGGCCTCAAACTCAACTCTTTCTCCCAAGCCTGTTCAAACCAAACCTCCGCTCTCTCTCACAACCAATCAGCAAGTCCTGGTAGTGTTGCTGCCTGTAAAATACACCCAGACCCTGACCTCTTCTCACCAGCTCCCCTGTATCCAGCTGTCCAGGTCACCATCACCCCCCGCCAAGTTTATCTCCATCTTCTCCCAGCTGTTTCCCTGCTCTGCCCCCGCCCCCAGGTTCTTCTTTCTGGAATAGTATCCATGCTCATCACCTAGAGTTTCCACTGGCTCACTTCCTATCTCTGTTTTTATCACCCTTTTAAAAATAAAACTCCCAATATGCCCTACACTCTGCTTTATTTGTTGATATAGTACATATCACCAACCATATTCATTTTAAGAAAATATTTATTTATTTATTTTTAGAGAGAGGAGAAGGGAGGGAGAAAGAGGGGGAGAGAAACATCAATGTGTGATTGCCTCTCACATGGCCCCCATTGGGGACCTGGCCTGCAACTCAGGCATGTGCCCTGACTGGGAATAGAACCGGTGACCCTTTGGTTCCCAGCCCAGCACTCAATCCACTGAGCCACACCAGACAGGGTAATTTTTTAAATCGGTTCTCTCTTCCTATTAGGATATAAACTCCATTAAGGTAGAGATTGTTAATATATTTTTTTCACTGCTGTACCTTCAGCATCTAAAAAGTTACCTGTACAGAGCAGGCATTCAATAAAAATTTGTTTAGTAAATAAAAGAAACTATTCCCAAGCTCACTCTCCCTCTGTCCTTCCTTTCCCAAGCCTCTCCTAAGACAGTCCCCATGACCCCACCCCATCCCAGCTCCAGTGCCCATAAAGCATCCTGTTCACGAACCCCTTCGTGAACCCCATTATCCTTCCCCCTTCTCAGATGCCTTCAGATCTCGCAGTAGCTGGAGAGAACCCCATGTGGAGTGGGAACCTAGAGGATCTTATGCTAAAAGAAATGAAAGACAATCTCCAACATCATTACTAAACCCTCTAACTTTTAATTTTTAAGATATGACTTGTAGTAAATAATAATAAAAAACAGCAAAACCTTGTAAAAACTCTGTCCAGTATTGTCATATCTTATATGGCTGCTAAAAAGGCAGAAGCGGGATTTTAGATCTTGAAGGATGGAATCATTTAGTACAGCTCTGAGGACCCAAGGGGTACCCAATAAATCTAAACTGATGATGATGGAGATGAGGCTCCCAGGTCCCTTGATCTGGCAGGGCCCTCCCGAGATCACATCATCCATCCCTCTGTCTTCACACAGATTCCATAAAACCAAGCCCCCACGAGTGTGCCACCCTCAGTGCTGCTTTTAAAGCCAGACAAGAAGCACAAGTTCACAACCTCTCTTGGTTGCTTGATCCCAGTGGGATGCTGAGCAGTAGGGGCAAGACATGGAGGGCTCTGATAAGCAACTCTTAGAAGGAGATAGGGGTGGGGCAAAGAAGGAAGCAATTGAGAAGGGAAAATACAACTACGTGAGTCTGGGACAGTAAGACTGCGAAGCAGTGGGAGCAGGAAGAAAACAGGCAGAAATAGGAGCGGGACAAGAAAGAAGTAGGGTGGAGCCCTGGCTGCTGTGGCTCAGTGGATTGAGTGCCAGCCTGTGAACCAAGAGGTCGCCGGTTCAATTCCCAGTCAGGGCACATGCCTAGGTTGCAGGCCAGGTCCCCAGTAGGGGGTGTGTGAGAGGCAACCACACATTGATGTTTCTCTTCCTCTCTTTCTTTCTCTCTCCCTTCCCCTCTCTCTAAAAATAAATAAATAAAATCTTTAAAAGAAAGAAGTAGGGTAGACATAGTTGCAGGAGAATTAAATGATGAGTCAGAGAAACTGAAAGGGCTAAAAAGTTTAGAGAAGGAAGAGAAAATAGCAAAAAGCTTTTTTCTTTTTACCCCACCTCTTTTACCCAAACGTGGATGCATTTGGAGCACAGCAAAACATTCTGGCCCTGCCATTTACTCTTTGCTCCATCAAAAGTGGAGCGTGTTAAAAGGTAACGCCCGAAGTGATAGAAACACATTCAGAAGAATTGGAGGAGCAATAGAGTAGCCCAATCCTTCACAGAGTAGCAATCCTGAAACAGCTTACTATCTGTCATGAATTAGCTGAGAAACAAATGCTACCTATTTCTTTTAATCCAATTTATAATGAATGTTAATGGTAAATATAATCAAATAAAGCACAATGAAAATTGCATGTAGAAAAATGTGTTGGCTAAAAATGGACAGAATCAAACCTTTTTGATAAAATTTCTATTTGAAAAACTTGATTTAGAACAATTGAACTTGTCAGATCTAATGTCCAAGAAAGTAGAGCATGCAGATGCTATAACTGGTTGATGTGAACAACAAAAAAACTGGAACAACAAAACTTTATTAAACATTTACATGGGAAATAATGATTCTGATGAAAATAATTTCAGCAAAAGAAAAACTTTAAATTAGAAATGATCTGACTGTGCTAGGTAGGTAAGCCAAACAGATAGAAAGGTTCTGTCCTTTGTGTGTGAAAATGTTGTTACTGGCAATAGAAGAGTATATTGCATTTTCAACTTGTTCCCTATGGGTAAGTCTAAAGTCTTTGAAAAACATTTGGTGTCTGTCCAGGGGGAATAATTGTGGGGCAGATTAGCTAGTAGGGTACATCCAGAGTTCATGTGAATTCTCCCGGTGGATGCTATTACCCTAGGAACCAGAAATCACAAGGTTTGAGCCACGATTACTCGTGGAGCCCACGGCACGGCATTAATCCCACTTCAGGGAGCAGCGCTCGGGCTGCCGAATGCACTTGCGCGGGGCCTGCCTTCCACGAGGAAGGAAAGCAGCTCCAGAGATAGAGAAGCCCCATCTTGGCAATGGGTCCAGTCAAGCTGGAGAAGAAATCAAGGTCAAAGAACCCACGGTAGGTATTTTCCGGTAGAAACATCATCAACAAATCAACAAACGACAAGTGCTGGCGAGGGTGTGGAGAAAAGGGGAACCCTTTTGCACTGTGGGTGGGAATGCAGACTGGTGCAATCACTGTGGAAAGCAGTACGGAGACACCTCAAAAAATTAAAAATGGATTTGCCTTTTGACCCAGCAATCCTACTTTTGGGAATATATCCAAAGAAACCCAAAACATTAATTTGAAAGAACATAAGCACCCCTATGTTCATTGCAGTGTTTTTTTTACAATTGCCAAGATATCGAAGCAGCCCTAGTGTCCATCAGTAAGGAGATGAGCAGATAAAACAACTATGGGGCATTTACACAATGGAATACTACTCAGCTCTGTAAAAATTTTACCCTTTGCAACAGCATGGATGGACCTGGAGAACATTATGCCAAATGACATAAGTCAGTCAGAGAAGGACAAATACCATATGATTTCACTCATATGTGGAATCTAACGAACACACTGAACTAACAAGCAAAATACAGACAGACTCATAGATGGAGAGCAGATGACAGCTAGTGGGCGGGGAGGTTGGGGGGTGGAGGGATTGAGCAAAAAGGACTCATTGACATGGACAAGTGTGATGATTGCAGCGGGGAGGGGGATATATAAGGGGTTAAGTGGTGATGGGAAAAATACAATTTTTTAAAAAAGGGAACAGCACCAGGCTTGTACTGTCTAGGGGGACTCCCACAGCTGTGGTCACTAGGGATGGTGCGCCTGAGTCGTGGCACAGAAAACCACCCAGGAGTGGAGGACCATTTTAGATCCCAGCTGCGGGAACTCATAGGGCCCCTGTGCTGTCCCTCATCCACCCTGCTGTTCTAGCTCCTAGTCACACCTCAGTACTCATTGCCTTCAGAACTCGTCAAACCCTGTACTCGTTGCATTCTGATGAGAAAAAAAAGTTTCAGCACTCGGCACTTGCTCAGACCTTGTTGCACTTGCTAGAACTTGTATGAGTCACAACGCCATCTCACAAGAGAAAATGCTTCACCACTCCTCGCTTGCTCAGTACTCATCAGTTCCAGCACTCATCACGAGTTCCGGGACCAATGAACAACGAGTAGTGAGGTACCACTGTCTATAAAATCGACGGTCTTTATTACCCACTGAAGAGCAGCCTGTCCCCAGTTCACTCGGCTCTGACTTCTCTTCCTCTTCTCCCAAGACGACCCTTGCACTCCCACCCGCCCTCAGGACACCCCATCTCCTGATCCACAGACCAGGCCAACTGCTCAGCCTCCTGAGTACAGAACCAATGGGGCAGGGGTGTCAAAAGGTGGGGAGAAAGCCAGGTCGTCCTTCGAAAAGGGAGTGTGTTTGCCACCACTCTCATTTCTAAATCCTCATCTCGTCATCAGGATTACAGCTCTGTGCAGAATTACAGCTCTGTTCTTTTCAAAGACAGTGCTTCCTCCCATTGTTTACAGCAACTAGCTCACTTTCGATCTGCTTTTCACTCACCCCACCCACTGATGTCCCCCGTGCTCTGACTCCTTCCTATAGGTTAGGCACCGTAAGGAAAACTCATTCTCTCTCCCTTGGTCTGTTCTTCCCTGGACGCTTCAGCATTCTGACTCCAGATCGCCACGAGAACTTTCTCTGCACCTTGGCCATCTAGAGCCCCTCCCACCTTCCCGAGAAGTTCAGGGCTAACTCCCCACCACTCCGAGCTCCGCTCATGGCATACTAATGTTAATCACTGCCAAGAGCACCTTAGCTTTCCAAAACACTTTCACATGTATTATTTTATCTTCAAGCAACTCACTGAAGTGGAGTAGAACCTATTATTAGTAGTAATGGGAGGTTGGTAACCTTATTTTCAGGTGAAAACACTGAGTTTCAGAAAGATTAAATGATTTTCCTAAGTCCCACAGCTAGGGACAGAGCCACATCTAAAACCTTGGTCTCCTAAATCCCTAGTCAATGCTCTTTCATCCCCTGCAGTAAAACATCTTCTCCTCCCTCCCACTTGAAGTAAAAGCCCTCTCCCCACACGCCTCATCAGATAAATAACCTTCCTATTAAGTCCAGTTTTAGTGTGTAGACCTCATGCCTTTCACTGAAGAGCTCTAGCCTGATTATTAATATCTTCCCTTAAGGTTCTTAGAGGAGCTTCTTCAAATTGCCATAGGAGAGGCCTCACTCACCAAATTTCACCTTTGTCCTTTAACAGGCCATTTCTCTCATTTCCCAGAACAAAACTCCCATCAGATCTTTCTCATATTTTTTCTGGCATTGTTGGTTTGATGATGTAATCTTACCAGTCAACATTCCTTTTACTTAGAAATGTATTTTCTCATTCAAAAAATAATATTGCCAAACTCCAGAAACAGCTTTGTTTTAATATCAATTTTCTCCAGCTTCTGGTTTGCAACCATCTCCTGCACCCCTCAAGTACAGCCCTTTCGTGCCCAGGAATCAGCCTCATTGAGGAACAGAAATTTTCTGCTATCTTCATCTGTCTCTCCCTTCCTCATTACAGAGCTCTCTTCAGGCCTCACTCCCAGTATCTCCTCTATCACTCCCAGGACTCCTTATCTGGGAGAAGGCTTTCCTCTGCAATACTGAAAGGAGTTAAAGGCAGGTTCTTTTCTTCCTTTCTGGTTGAGATACATATCTGTTTGGGTTTGTTTTTGTCAGCCGAGCATCCCTTCCCCCTTTGTTCACTCACGGCACCCCCTTCCTTTGGGCACTGCTTCTCATCTATTACGCAGGACAGTGGGACTGTCAATCACGTTTCCCCCCTGAGCGACCACGTACGCATGGGACCTAGATCTGACCAATCCTAACAGCCGTCTCCCTGCGCACCTGCCTCAAGCTAGTTAACCAGCCACCCTAGGATTTTATATGTGCTAGAATCCACTGGGCTCCCGACGTAGGATTATGAAAATTTAGGCTGGCTGCGGCTCATGCCACCCTCCCTCCTGCTGCCTCTCTTAAGGGGAGGGAATAGGTGAAGACAGGGAGAGGAGGCAAAGTGAGAGCAAGAAGAAAAGACCTCATAACCCGGCTTGCATTCCTATACTCTGCAGTCACATGAATCAATAACTGTCCATTTTAGCTTAGCTTAGAGTTGAGCCACTGTCACCAGCAACTCAGAGAGCTCTGACTACACACAACACAGCACCTAGAAGTGACAATAATCACAACTCCAGCGAAAGTAGGCATCTCCACCTCACTCCAAAACTCTCCCATCCAAGATAATCTTTTCATATCACCTGAGATTATCCATAATAACACCACCTAAAATCCACCAGTCTGAAATTCATTTGAACTTCCAAAAACTCTTCTTGATCAATCTGAGTATGAATTATTTTAATTCAAAGGCTTTTGCTCCTAACATCAAGTTGAGATCAGGCATATGAGGGAATGGGAATTTTGATGAAGAAAAAAAGGAGGCTTTTTTTAATGGACAGAAAGGAAGAACAGACCCCAGGGGGGCACAGCAGAAGAGCGTTGGGCAGCTTTGGGATCTAGAAAAGACGCCAAGATATGAGACACAAAAACAAATGAAGGGAGAAAAAGATTGAGTGATTCTAATTCTGGGGATATATCTGAGGAAACCAAAAACACTAATTCAAAATATATATGCACCCCTATGTGCACTGCAGCATTATTTACAATAACCAAGATTTGGAAGCAGCCCAAGTGCCCACCAGTAGATGAGCAGATAAAACAGCTATGGTACATTTACATAATGGAATACTACTCGGCCACAAAAAGGAGGAAATCTTATTTTTTGCGACAGTTAAATAAGCCAGTCAGAGGAAGACAAGTATCATATGATTTCACTTATATGTGGAATCTAATGAATAAACTGAGCTAGCAAACAAAATAGAAACAGACTCACAGACACAGAGAACAGACTGACAGTTGTCAAAAGGGAGAGGGATTGGGGGCTGGGTGAAAAGGTGAAGGGATTTAGCAAAAACAAAACAACACAAAACTCATAGACACAGAAAACAGTATAGTGACTACCAGAGGGAAAGGAGACTGGGGGGAGGCAGAAGAAAGTAAAGGGGAGATAAGTGGTGATGGAAGGAGACTTGAGTTGGGGTGGAAATATGCAATACAATAGACATACAGACGATGTATTATGGAATTGCACTCTGAAACCTATATAATTTTATTATGCAGCATCACCCCAATAAACTCAATTAAAATTAAAAAAAAAACATTTAAAAAAAGATAGAGAGAAAGCCAGGGACAAAATCCACTCCTATTAGATCCACACAATGCTCTCTGCTGGCATTCCCCGTATGAACAGCTCGCAGAATACAGCTGTATTTCTAACATCACTCCCAGAAACATTCGTCCTCATCAGTGCAGAGAGTGTCACTTATCCCACACAACTGCTAGGGAAGATGTCTTTCCCAACTTGATTCCCAGGAAAGCTCCCCATCCATTTCCGGAACACGGACAATACCAATAATTTCTTGCACAACTATCACATTAGGATGCTGGACAGATATCTTCTCCTTTAAGTCATTTTTAAGTCTTAATTCTGTGAGGTAAGCATTACGGTCCTAGCTTTGCTGGTGAGGAAATGAAGACCGCAGAGGCAGTCTTTTGCTTGAGGTCACAAAGAAAGGGTGGCACCAAGATCTGTATCCAAAGCCCATGCTCCGTCCTCTGCGCTCGCCACATCTCTTCAACACTGAATGACAAAGGAGACCGAATTCTAACGTCACCCTGTCGTAAACACGGCGCCAGCTGGGTGCAGAATATGGGAGGGAGGGGTGACTGCGCAACACCACTGCTCTGTTCCTCACTCCCTGCTGGGCACTGCTTTCTTGCCCACCAGGTAAAGTCGGTCACGAAAGATCCCCAATCTTTTTGGCCTGGATTAGATCAACTCCCACCCTTACCACATATTTCTCTCATTTAACCTGAGCACTGCACATGCCGCCACTCAGGTAACACCTCCCAGATCCCAGATGACAAAGCCTTTTCTGTCCTAAAGCCCAGCCCTGATTTCACCTTAACAGGTGCCTTCCTGGCTGCTCTTCCCGATCAGCTACCACAGCTCAGCACTGAATTTCAGTACAGAATTCCCCCAATCCCTTCAAAAAGGGAACAACTCACTAATAAACTCATGTTTATCTTTACAGACAAACACAGAATTGCAGAGCTGAAAGCAGCCTTACAGATCACCTAATTTTACAGATGAGGAAGCTGAGACACAGGTGTGATTTGGCCAAGACTACTCAGGTACATACTTCTTGTGTCTACCCATAATTTATGGAACAGTTATCATCCAGTCCAGCACACAGAGCTTCTTACTGTCACTCTCAGGATAATTTCACCCTCCTCTCCCCCTCCAGGACTCCTCTGCCTGCATCACTTCTCTTCCCATTGTCTACCTGACACGGTTCTGTCATCTCCCTTCTCTGATAGTACCATTGCCCAGGACTCACAGTCAAAAAGCCCACCTCCCATTATCCCAGGTTCAAAGGTACCGTCCTGTTTCTCCCATCCTCATTTCCCACACAGTGCCTCTCCCTTATAACCCTGATCTCCGCCCTGCAGTCTCCCTGCTTCTAAAACAGATTCTTCTTTTCATCACTTGCAGGCTATGTCTTCCTCTTCCAGGAGGGAAAGGGAACAACTTGCGGTACAGTGCTGCCCCTTCCGACCACAACGTATTTCGGCCTGCACAGGTCACTCTTCTGTCACACCAGGCTCAGGCATCTCTTCTCCCTGTCACTCTCTCTCCCAATGAGCACAGCAGTCAATATCTCTCCCACATCACTCTAAGCTGATAGCTTTCTCCCAGGATAATCATATTTCCAATGAAAACACCCCAACCTCTTCTTCTCTCGTCCCATCGTGACCACAGCAGCCATGGCACCACCACCCGCCTAAACAGTTCTGTCCTTCCAGCTGGTTTGGATATGGCCTTCTCTCCAGCCTCAGCTTGTGGCATCTCCCCATTCCCTTGGGACAAGAGTCCTCTCGAGCTAAACTCTCCTCATCATCCCTAATTAAACGTCTCTCTGTTTTGTACATCTACCCCATTACTTCTCCCATTTCTATTTCCTAACGCCCAATCAGCTTCTAAGATCCTTCTTTCCCCATTACTTCCCAGGCAAATCCTTCCCTATAGTTTCCCATTGTAACTTCACTCTCAGTGCGAAGCACTGCTCATATTCAGTTCTTCCTTCCTTCCAATTAAATATTTCCCTCATTATTCCAATTACTGCCTCTCTCTCATTATTCCCAGTACAGATTATTCTTGCCCATGACTCTAAGAATGATCTTCCCAGTCATTTATAATAGATATCCCATATTTACATAAGCCGCTGCAGAGATCTCTCCTCTCTTCCACCCTCCCAAGGGCTACCTTCCCCGTAGTACAAGGCAGCTCAGTACCCCACCTCAATCCTCCTAAGGAAAATTTCCTCCTGTCCCTTCTGAGGTCTCTCTCACTCAGCCAGGGGTTCTTAACCCTGTCTGTGCCGTGAATTCCTTGGTAGTCTGATGAAGCCTATAAACGCCTTCTCAGAATAATGCTGTTAGGCATTAAACTTAAAACACATAGCGTTACATTAGAAGTCAATTATATAAAAATACAGTTATCAAATATTTAAAGTGAATTTGTGATGTTTATTAATTCATTAAACAAAAAGCTGTCTCCAAAGACTGTAAACTTCTATGAAAAATATTTGATCTCCATTGGTGAGAAGAATCTCAGGTACGGTTGAAACTACTATGTTTTCCGGGCTACATTTATAATGAAAGGAAACACCAAATTTTGTTAGAGGTTAATGAAAGTAAAGATGTGTTTTTCCCCCATCCACAATGAATAGATCCTCTCATAAGGGGTCCATGGAGCCCATATTAAGAACCCTACTTTAAACATGGAGGCTTTAAAAATAAGCTTTTATTCTATGGAGTTGAAAGGAATACTAAAGATCATCTGTACCAAAACTTTTATGTTACTGATGAGGAAACTGAAGCCTACAGAAGTTGTAAGACTTTGAATCTCTTAGCACGTCTTGAACATAGTAAGCCCATGACAGAAACACAATAAATGTTCCCTGAATTGAACTAAGAGATTTGCCACAGTTGCACAGCTAATGAGTGACCTGAACCCTAATGCCGAGACCTGAACCCATGTGTCACGACTCAAATAAATATTGCTTCAATCATATTAAGTTAATGCAACATTTGCTTTTCTATGAATGTCAATGGGGCAATCACTCTCACTATATGCTGTTCCTCAAAATTTTTAGGAAAATACACTCTGGGTCTTTCTCACTCCCAAGAAAAATCTCCCTCCTGTTTCTAATGGAAGTTTCTGATTCCACATCACATCATCGTTTCCTGTTTTTCTCTCACGAGTAAATAGATCTTGGCAGTCATAATGGATACCGATTCAGAAATTAACCGATGGTCCTGTAAATGGTTTCTAGCTACAATCAGGTGCTTAACTTGCAGCAATCAGCACTCAGATATCATGCTCCTAGAAAGTTTCCTGGTCTTCTGGCATGATTTTCATTATTACTGCCAATCTGTATTCAGAAATTAGCAAATCTTCTTCTGCTTAGTCTCTAAAAATAATGTTCACTGCATCACCCTCTCTCAGGTTTGTCCCACCACATTCTCTTATGTCATCTTAACTACCAATGTTTTCTTTTCCTCACTGTACTCAACTGGCAGTATCTTTCCTATCAATCTCTCTTTATTTTCATCATTCATCTGACAATTGTACATGGATTATTTAACATCCCTCACTTCTTAAGTATTTGTTTTCAGGCAATCCAACCCTTTTCTTCCTGAGTAAACCATTGCTCTAGACACCCCAATTTAAAGTGTCCCCTGAATTTCTCCAAACAGCTCTCTTCTTTGCTCCTTCAGCACACAGCATCCCCCTCACGTGTGGTCCCTGGGATGTGTGCTTGCACCACATCTGCAAGTCAGCTTTAAGCCTGACCTCACACGCACCTACCCACACACACAAGACATCTCTGCCCATTCCACTTGAGGCAGATTTCTCTTTTTCCCCTGCCATTTAGGGCTTACTGTTTTCTTCTCTCCATTATTTATAACATTGAGGACTTTACTACCCACTGCAATTCAAAGCTCCTTTCCCCCGCATCACTTGCACACCTAGAGAGATCTAGAGAGTGCTGTAAGCTGTTCTTACAACTCTCTAGATCTGTTATGGTGCATAAGGTCACTGCTGGCCGCATGAAGCTTCTGAAGACCAGAAATACGGCCAGTCTGAACTGCGATGTGCAACAAGTGTAAAGGACACACTGGATTTGAAGACTTAACATGAAAAGAGAATATAAAACATTTCATTAAACATTTTTATATTGATTAATGCTGAAATAATATTTTGGACATACTGGGTTAAATAAAATATATTATTAAAATTAAATCCACCTGTTTCTTTTTACTTTCTAATGTGGCTAATACAATTTTTTAATTACATAAACGGCTTGCTAGACAACACTACTCTGGATTTCCTGTTGATTCATACTTTTAAATCTTCTCTACTAATTAACAATTCTCTCCTCTTATATCACACCTTCCCTCATTATACTCACTGGTCCCCGCACTCCAAACCTAGAATTATTTTCAATCTACCATTTTCAATACCTTTTCTACCCCATTATTTCTGTAAACAGTATTTCTTTGTGCCAGGTAGTATAGCTTCAACCCATGCAATTAAATAATAATAAAGTGTCTGCTTTACCAGTTCTGGTAGGATGGTATCTGTCTCAACTCTGAACAAAATTAAAAAAGTAGTCCTTATAATTCCAAGAAAAAGAACTTCACTCACCATTCTTTAAATTGGCCTGTCTTCACTATAATTTCATTTAAAGGGGCTAGAAATTGTAAAACACTAAATGATGAATGTAAATTAATAATTTCAGACAAATATCTCCCATTCACATCAGTACAGCAACTTCTCCTGTGTCATTTTAGAGATAGCATTCTTTCTCCAAACTCTTCCAATGTTGCGGCTTCAATCCCGTAATGTTTAAGCAGAGAATTCTCTTATTTCACACTAAATACTCAAATACAATGCTCAAAATTGTGTATTTGCTTTCCCACCACTTTCAGCATGGGCCATGTGTCATCATCACTCCCCACACTGATTTTCTGTCCAGCGTTTGTTGAGAAAAAACCAAGATTGGGAAGGTGGGTGTGAATGGCATGATGAGGAGACTTGGGAGACTTTGTACTGAAAGTGATAAGAAGTAGCAGTCACAGATAAGGCCTCTCTCTCATTATCTCCTTGGAATGTTTCTTCTGAAATCTCTCCTTACTGCTCCACCCCAGAAGCCCCACTATAGACCCTTTATTTGTATCTCTTCCCAAAATGAATGACTACCTTCACTCCAGCACCTCTCAGAATTCTTCCTCTCTAAGGTCTCCTTCCCATCATTCTTAGCAAAGAAATTCCTCATCACCCTAGCTGGTATGGCTCAGGGGGTTGGGTGTTGTCCTACAACTGAAAGGTTGCCAGTCTGATTCCCAGTCAGGGCACATGCCTGGGTTGCGGGCCAGGTCCCTGGTCAGGGCCATGCAAGAGGCAACCAACTGATGTTTCTCTCCCTCTTTCTCCCTCCCTTCTTCTCTCTCTAAAAATAAATAAAATCTTTTAAAAAATTCCTTGTCTTTACTCCAAGAATAAATCTTTTTCTGCTTCCAACATTTTCTTTAGATGTTGACCTTTCCTTCATTATTCTCTCTATATATAAATTCTAGTTTTCCATCACTATCAGCATTGAAAACCCTTTTAAAAAAATTACTCCTTTGAAACTTTTTCCTGTTTCCTACTTGGATACCCATTTAGCTCCCACCCAGTGTCCTCAGGACAGAACTCTGACACCCACACACTTCTGGCCCGGCTCTGCTCCCTTTGCATTCAGCCGTGCTGCCAGTCCCCGTCCCTGTCCCTTCCAGGAGGCAGCTCTCTCTCACACTCTCTCTGGATAATCTGGGTGTGTAGCTCATTTGTCGGGCCTTTCCTTTACTCTTTCCCCCCAGTACTTCTCCTCCATTCTTTTCCTCTGTTTCTTCCTTTCTCTCTCTCAAAGTCTGGTTTTACAGCCAATACTCTATTTGCTTTTGAAAAGAGACCTCATTTTACAAATGAGTCGAAATCAGAACTGGGGAAAACCTGAACGAATAGGACAAGTTGCTTGTTCTCCCATGGTTTGGGCGTATCCCTCTTCAGCTCCCCATCCACTGGGGTGTCTCCCTCTCTCTTTTCCCCTCATTCACCTCTTCGCCAGGTGTGTCTGGTTCCTTCTCCACTCCTATCACCTCCAAAGCCATCCTTCTGATGGCCTGCCTTACTCTCTTTTCTGCCTGAGGACCATCCTGTTCCAAAAATCCCTCTGATCGTTTCTTCTTCCAATCATTCTGCCGTCTGCACCCCCTTACCGCCACTCCGGGCCCTTTTTTCTCATGGACATTTCCTCCCGCCTTCCAGTTGCTGCTCTATCATTTCCTTTCGATCCTCCTTAGGAGATAATGCTCAGACTTCAGTTGCTGGATCCTCCTGGTCCAACCAGGTAGAAAATACAACAGCTGAATGCCCAAAGCCAAAATACCTGGGAGTAACGGGGGAAAAGGAGAGGGAGACAGGCTCTATAGCAGCCCTCAGGGTCTGGAGGAGTGATTAGCACTTTGGTTAATTTCAAGGAAGGGCCCAGAAACCTATCATCAGAAATTTCCTTCTCCTGGCAAAGGACAAAAAAAACTATTGACTCTCCTCCTGGTCTCCACTAGAGTCAGCCCCCATACCTCCTGGGGTCACTTCCACCTGTTAAGCTGGATGTGATAAAAGATTAAGCCAAGGCAGATCCCTCCTGATGCTAAATAAGTTTAAGATTCAGGAACCTCACACTTGCATATGGCCCTAATTTTTCTTAAATAGGGCCCACCAAACTGTATAAGCTTAGGATGCCAGTACACCTGGATCTGCCCCTGGGTAGGGAAAAGCTTTCCTGGCTTCTAGGGGTTAAGGAACAATAAATAGGGAAGCCAGGAGTGTTCTAAGTAGATTGATTCTAAACAGGGTGCAGTTTAATACACCCTGCCTCTTTCGGGAGGGCATCCCCCCCCATGGAAGATCCAGGGTCCAGTGTTCTGCATTAGCTCTTAGCTGAATCTCCAGGCCTGCGGGCCACACCCAACCCAACCCAACCCAGCCTCTTCCCTGGCCTCCCCGTCAGCCCTGGTCCAGCAGGTGCCACAGGCCCCCTGATGGCTAAGGTTCCCTTAAACCTACTACTTCGTTCTTTATGGCTTAGCTCTAAATCTGCCAATTCAGAAGTGACCTCTACTACTAGGGTGAAGACAGGTCACCAACAGCAGGGTCCACTGCTTTAAGACCCTCCCTCTGCCTCTGCATTCAGAGCCCATCTAGGGTCAGTACAACCTTCTCATCAGAAGCTAGAACTGCCCTCCCCTTACTGAATTGACAGCTGCCCCAATGCACCCTCACCCTGGGATCTCACTGCTGTCCCCAGGACCCAATCCCACACCTGAAGCTTCTCTATTCCCCGCAGTTGAGAAAAATGAAGGGATTCTGAAAAGAAGTCGCGGGAGAGTCACAGCTTGAGGACTAGAATGCTGGAGGAAAGGCACTTATTTGGAAGTCTTTGGTGAGGCTTCGAGCGCTCTGGAGACAGAGCAGGGCGGCGGTTCTGGGATCTAGAGGTGCCCTGTGTGGAAGGGAACTGGAGGCGGTTCCGCGGAACCGCCACCTGGGGGTCTGGTATTCCTGGGCTTCGGGCAGGTGCGGAGATTCGAGATTCGGAGCAGGCTGCTGTCTGGGATTTCCAGGTAGCGAGCCTCCCGCCCGGCTCCCTGCTCGGCCCCAGCACTTACCCGGTAGACTTGGAAAAGTCTCTGAAAAGTGCGGTGGTGGGGGCGGTGGGGGCTCTGCCACTTTCTCTCGGGCGGGCAGCAGCTCGTCGGCTTCCAGCCCACCCTCTGGGCGTCGGCCGCCCGGCTCAGGGTTGTTTCGGGCGGCCGTGGCCGTGGCAGCAGCGGCGGCAGCTGAGAGCTCCGGGGGCCCGTAGAAGGCGTCCGGCGGCTCCGCGAAGCTGGGCAGTGTGGTGGTCAGCGCCACCATCGAGGGCACGGCCTGGCCCAGCCCCGCGCAGAAAGTGTTGGTAAGGCGGCCAGCAAAGGAGGCTAGTGGGGCGAGGGGCGGGAGGCCAGCGGGCAGCGGCGCAGGGGCCAGCGCCTGCGGCAGCACGAGGGGCCGGTAGGGCATGAACATGGGGTAGCCGGTGTAGAGCAAGTGGCCAGAGCGCGGCGGCGGTGGCCCGATCAGAGAGTCGATGGAGAAGGCAGTGCCCGGGCCCCCGCCACTGCCCCCGCCGCTGCCCCCGGGGGCGCTCCCGCCTCCAGCTCTCTGCATCCTGCTGGGAGCTGCGGCCACCCCGGGGCACTCCCCTCTGGGTGCCGCCGTGCGCCCCGCGGCGCAGGCACCCGGCGCGGACACGCAGGGCCGGCTCCCGGGCTCCCCGGCCGAGGTGGCGGGGGCGCGGGCTCGGCGCAGTGTGGCTCCGGCGCCGCGCTCCCTCTCTCTCTTAAGGAGGGAGGGGGCGGGCGGGCGGGCGGGCTGGGGGTGTCGCCCTCCGGACTCATCCATCTTCCTCAAATTACGCTTCACTTCCTCCCTCCGCCCTCCGCCGAGCCCGCTCGCTCCCTCTGCAGAGCCGTTCCCAGCGGCCCCACCGGCTGGCCTGGGACCCCCGCCTGCCCCCCTTGGCCCAACCAACTATTATTAATGGAGATTGATGAGGCTGGACACGCCGCTTTGTGAAACTTTGCGGCCCGACGAGAAGGCGGCTGCAGCTGCTGGGCTAGTGCCCCTCCTTCCACCCAGCCCGCCCCCACTTAGCCCACTCAATGCGGGTGTGGACTGGGTGCGAGGCGGCAGGCAAGGAGGGCTCACGGGAGGGACGAGGCAGGCCCTAGCCCCCCACCCCACCCACATCCCACCCTGGGCTGCTGCCCTCTGTCCGACGCAAGCCAGTCCCCCAGGGTCCCATTCTCTGTCCCTGGGGCAGCTCCAAAAGCAAGCCCAGAGGGGCAGATGGGACAGGACCTCAGTGCCCCCTTGGGTGTCCAGGCCAGGACGGCAGGGGGCGCACTCCGAAGCCAGGGACCAAGGCCCAGGGCCATGCGTGTTGGGGCTCTCTTCCTGCTCCGTCTTTCTTCCCAGCCCCATTCACACTGTCCCCCTGGTCTCTCTTGGCACTGGCTCTTCCTTCCCTTTCATCTTCACTGGCTCCTTGGTCTCAGACTCCTTAGTTCCGCACTCTGGCCTCTTGGGTAATTTCCTGAAGGGCCCACACTACACCAAGTACTTACCACTCTTCTCACCTTTCTCCCTCCATCTTTCTCCCTTTCCACTCTTTTCCTTCCTCCCAACCTTCCCTGCCCTGCCCTTGTTTCTGCCCCCATTCCTGTTTGGTTATCCCTGTTTCTCAGTGGGTCTTATTCTATTTTTCCCCTCATTTCTCGTCTACATCTCTATCTCCTGTCTGTCTTTCTGTCTATCTCGCTCTCCCCCACCCCTCGCCTGCACTGTCTCTCTCTCTCTCTCTTCTGCTATGAATTTCCCTGATTGGCTCCCCTGCTCCAGCGCTGCTGATGAGCCCTATTCATTCCTGGGCTTGACACTATCGACCTGCCCTGGCTGATTGCTGGGGGCTGGCCCCAGGAGCGCTGATGAGCCCCAAGGGTCAGCAGCACTAATTACCCGCTAATTGCTGATGGCCCTGCTCACCTCCCCCATTCTCAGACACTGAAATGGTGGTCCCTCTCACACTCCCCCTCCTGATTTCCAGCAGTGGAGTTGTCAGTCTAGAGGCAAAAGTCACGGGCACGTTCACTTGATAGGAGTCTCAGGTCAGCGGGCAGGAAAGACTGAGGCAAGTCCACAGAAGAAGAGCGACCTGAGCTCCCGTGCACAGAGCAAGGCTGGCCCGCTGGAATGGGGCCGTCTGGTCGCTGGGAAACAGTTGTCCGGCGGGCCCAGGGAGAGACGAGCTTGTTTAAATTAACAGTAGCAAAGCCAGGCAATTTTAGGAGGATGATTTGGCCCAAGTGAGGATGAAAAACTATGCCGAAGAATCTCAGGGTTTCCAAACCAAGACAGAGCAGGGCAGGAGGGAACTCTGGATCTCAGTGACTTTTGTTCAATGCAGGAGCATTGTGCTGGCCTAGGGAGCACCACCAATATTAGGCTAATGCATTAAAACCGGCACCCTGAAGGACACTGTCACCAGAGTGGGACAGAAGAGGGTGAGACCCAAGAAGGGAGTTTTCTTTGATTATGTTTGATTGGCAATTCATCAGAGAGGTAGAAGGAGAAGAGTACAGTTTCCATTCAGTCCTGATCTCTCTGGGGCTCTACATTAAACTACATGAAACTTCTGAGAGACAAGTCTGGCAGGAAGATGTTACCATGGAGAAAAAAGAGGTGGCTTAACTTAGGTCTGGGAAGCCCAACTCGCTACTAAAGTATGAGGATAATTCTTGCACGTAAATCCTTCTAAAGATATTTGTCAAACCCTTTGTTCAATTAACCAAGCACTTCATGGTACCAATATGGAAGAGCAGGCTTTGAAAGTGTATTGTACTTAAAAAGTAAGACAGAGGTCAGTACTTGGTTGTACGGCTTTACGGTGTTGGATACACCATAGAGGCTTATTGACTTAATAAATTATTGAGGGAATTCTGGTGCTACGATCTCTAAACTTAAATCTGTATGAGCAGTAACAACACCAATCGAATAAAGGATGAAGGAACACCCATTCTTAAAAGTAATTGCATCATTTTTTGCATGAGTAATAAAATCAGACAGCACAAAGTTCCAAGAGCTGGAAGGATACATACATTGAAACATCTCCCCCCTGCCAGTCCCCTCAGTGAAGACCACTTTAATAAGCCTGTCACTCTCTGGTGGGGCAGAATGGATAATGCGTTGTCAAGGACTCAAGGTTAAAGACCCAAGGTTAAAGATCTTGAAGGTGTATGGCACCCAGCTCAGGCCCAGACCCTACTGCCCTGAACTATACTCAGCAAAGTGGAAGTCTCTGCTCAAGGTGGCACAGAGGGTACGCGCATAAAGCTTGTTGCCGACAAATCCCAAGGGGCCACCACCTCTGAAGTGAGACCCTGGGGATTCTGTACCGCCCTGGTTTGGTGCATGTTTGTTAGGTGCTGTATCTCACAATCTGTTTATATCCTCAATCTGTCCCCTTGCCACGCTGGGGTCCTGAAGTGTGACTTTTGCATAGTCCTGGGCATTCAGAGGCTAAACGAGGATAAGAGCCCTCACATACACAGTGGCGAGCGAAGCAGCCCGTTCCCTTTCCCTGCCCTCTCATGGACTGTGGAACTGAGGACACACAGTAAATAACAAAAAGCACTGGCTGGAGTAAAAAGACCTGGAGTTAAGTTTCTGTTCTGACCCCTCACTGGGTCATTTGACCTTGGTCCCTCTTTGAATTAACTTTTCCATCTGTGAGAGTATCTATTAGTATTAATATTAGTATTATTAATAGAATTAGTATCTATTCTGATGAGTCCAAAAAACTGGTGCAAGGATAAAGTGAACACAAGGAAATAACTTCAAAAATGACTTTTTCCTGCACTAAACGGACAAAGAAAAGCTGAGTGGTCAAGAATGGAAGTCCCCAAATTGTTGGCTCTCCAAAACTACTTCTTACTCTCCCATCAGTACCAAGGACAGAAGCTGTCACTATCAAATCTGATCAAAGGGGGCTCCTTTCTTTACCAAGAGAAAACTGTGGTTCTCCTCCTGAACCCCTGAACGGTCAGTCAACCTGTGGGCAAGCACCTCCCCTCACGTCTAAAATGGAATTCAAAAGTGCTTTTTTAACTGCCCACGTGCTCTGACTTGTCCCACTCTCACCACTCTCCTACAGAGGAATTTTATTTTGAATTTACTCTCTCCTTGTGCCTATGTCAGACCCCATCACCTGGCCTCCCCTTCATGAATTAGAAACCAGCACCTAGGGTACTGAGAATGAACCAAGTATTCTGAAGTCAAAGCCAACTGATCTATACTGCCACCACACTCACTGGCGGGACAGAGCCCACTGACCGCGGGCCGCATCGGGCCCTGTCCGCGGGCACCCTCTGGTGGTAGCAGAGTGCAACTGCGTCACCACGAGAGAGGTATGGAGTACTACAGCGCCCCCTCGCGTTAGTCCGGGAGACGCGCCGAGGGCAAAGGAACAGGACCAGGTGAGCGATCCAAGGACCAGCGCTGCTGGGCACTTCACTGTGAGTGTACTGATTGGGCGCGGGGGCTGCACACGAGAGCCTTAAAGTCTATTATGCGCGTGTGTAGATTCATGCATGTTTGTCGTGTCCAGGTACTTGAACCCTATGTATCTGTTGTGTTAAATGTGTGCCGTCTGTGTGTGAGCACGTGTCACACGCGGGTAGGTTGGTGGTGGGGAGGTCCGCGCCTCCAGTGCAGGGCGGAGTCCTCACGGAGGCGTGAAATTGGTTTGGAGCAAACACATTACGGAAAGCAATTACTGGGGAGAGGTTCTGGGCCCGCGGGACCGGCAGCCAGGAGGCTGGGGAGGAAGCTCCCTGGCTTGCAAGAGTGTCTGGATGTCTAACCCCAGAAAGGGCTTTCCCAACGCCGGCTGGCTAAGCGGAGGGCGCGTGAGGTCGGGCAAGAGCCCCTCCTACGGACTACTCCACCGGCCTTTCTTCCCTCACCCCTCCCTCCCGAAATGCTCTCCGGATGCGGTCGGCAGTCCTATCCCGCACCTCTTTGGGAAAGGCACTCAGTCTCCTGCGAAGCGTTCCCAGGTGCCTGCCCTCATCGCTGGCCTTCCCCTCACCCTCAGCTCCTGCTCCCACACGTCTTCGGCATTCTCTTCATTGCCCCTTGCAATGGAACTGATTACTCACACACTTGTCCCTCAGACTAGATGGAACACTCACTGAGGGCAGGGACGGGTCTCGTTCCCAGCTATGCACCTGGTGCCTCAAACCTGGGGCTCAGGAAGCAGAAAATGGAATGACGTGGATGGGATTAAACAGAATTCCCAGCAAAATGCACGCACAGGGCTCTCCCAGGACAGTCAGGCATCCTTGCGAGTCAGGATTTTCCTAGAACACAGCTTTAGACATCTTCCACAAGCCAACAATCCCACGTTTGTACCTCCAGACAGACTCGTGTCCCTGAATCCCAGATTCACAGACCCAAAGGGCCTTGTGCCACAGTCTCTTTGAGACAGTCGTCCACTGGAGAGCCCCCAGACTGAACTCTGACTCCCCGGCCGCTGCCCCTTCTCATCTTCCCACCTTAGTACTGGGTTGACCGAAGAGTCCGTTTAGGGTTCCCCGCCCCCCATAAAATAAAAGACACACTTTTCATTTTCCCTAAAAACTTTATTGATTTGGACATTTTGAGTAGGTCGGCTATCTCCTGCTATTGACTTCTAGTGGGGCGAAGCCAGGGGTGCAGCTAAACATCTTCCAATGCGTAAGATAGCCCCACAGCAGAGGATTATTTGACCGAAACGTGAGTAGTTCCGCCCTGGCTGGTGTGGCTCAGTGGACTGAGTGCCAGCCTGCGAACCAAAGGGCCGCTGGTTCGATTCCCAGTCAGGGCACATGCGTGAGTTGAGAACCAGGTCCCCACTAGGGGGCTCACCAGAGGCAACCACACATTGATGTTCCTCCCCCTCTTTCTCCCTCCCTTCCCCTCTCTCTATAAATAAATCTTTTTTTTTTTTTTTAAAGGAAAAGAAAACATGAGTAGTACCAAGAAACTTTGCAAACCACTTTGGCACATTCAATCACAGCACTTTCTCCATACACTGCACAATTTTTTTTTTTTTTGCGTTTCAGTTGCGTTTCTACCTTTCTTGAAATTACAAAGCGTAATTCACCAAAAGTGTCGCGTATTTTCTTCCATCTTCAACATTAAAGCGGCTGCACAAAAACTCACCAATGTTGGTAAGTTTTTGAAAACGCACGCTGATGGGACAGCGTCCACAATACAATGGAACAACATCGTTTCGAATGAGGTTGAAGACCACCGAGCGCTCCTGGAGCCGCCGTCCGGAAAAACGAAACCAACTTTTCGGCCAGCCCCATAATTAGCACCGCCATGGAGCCCGCTGTTCAGCCGAAATCACTGGGAGCCATCCCGGGTGGGGCTGTCCTTTGGCAAGTCCCTCTGCGTCCCCGAAAAGGGTCGCACCTACTGCTTTCCCGCCTCCGCCTGGGCCCCTGCGGTAGCCGCCCAGGGGCCTCCGATTCCCCCCGCCCCTCCCCCAGCCACTCGGCGGCCGGAGCGATCTTTTAAAACCTAAATCAGTTCGCGTCGCTCCCCAGCTGCCCCCCACGCGCGCACAGGGGCGCTCCTCTCCGTCCTTCAGGCCTCAGGTTAAAGGTCACCGCACCGGAAGCCTGGCCGACCGAGGCCGCGGGCGCCGGCGGCTCTCCTCCGGCCGCAGCGGGGCCCCGACCCGAGGGGCACTCCCGAGTCCGCCTCGCGGGAACCGCTCCCTCACCGGCCTGTCCCTCAAACCCTCGCCGACTCGCCCCTGAGGGGGGGCCTGGGGAGCCGCGACCGGCCTGGACGCCCCTCCGCCTGCGTTCGGCCCGACCGCTGTGGGCCGGGGCTCCCCGCGCGCACCCTCCCGTCCCCGCGCCGCGCGCCCACGACGGAAGCCCGAACCTGCTGGGTCAGCCTCGGGCCGGAGGGGTCAGGTGGGAAGCCCGCTCACTCACCTCCGCCCCGCTCCTGCTCCGCCGCTCTCTCCGCTACCCGTCGAGCTTCGCGCCTCCCAAGCCCCGCCCCCGCCGCCTCGCGCCCTTCGGGCCCACCCTTCGCCGCTACACTCCCAGCTGTTGGCGGGAAAGTCGTGAACTTCAGCGCCTGCGCTCTACGAGGCCCTGGGAAACCTGCCTAGCAACCCCTGTCGTCATGAATCACAGTGCAATTGATTGGCTGCTCTGCGGCTCCCCAGTCAACTCCACCTCCCTTCTGTGGTTGCAGGCGGGCTCCCGGCTGCTGAGGACCCCTGCAGGTGCTTAAAATCCTAGTACTGTAGAGACCCTCGGGGACTGCCTCCCGCCTGTTTCACAGATGCGGAAACGAGCCCAGAGAGGGGAAGAGACTTATGTTCCCCCAAGTTAATGGCAAAGCAGGACTAGAACCCAAGGGTGTAACTTTCAGCTCAGCTCCTGCCGCCACAAAGCTAAATTTAGAAGGAGCAGATAGAGAGAGCCAGGAACCAGGTGAGCATCCAATGCTCCCTGACCTCCAGGACAGGCAGGAAGGAGAGCTTTTGGAGGGTTTTGTTTTTTCCAAACGTGGGTCTTCCACTCTTTCCTGAACCATGGTTATCCCTCCATGCTTGCTCATCGCCCGTGCACCCACCTTCTCATCGGCCTTTCCGCGCTTCAGCTCAGCTCCCGGCTTCCAGGCTGCCTTTACTGCCCTGCCCCACTGTCCTCACAGCCTCGTCTGCGGATGATCTGCCCTAGGCAAGCCTTCCACTGGCCAGCTGTCCTTTGGACCTTGTCTGACACTATCACTGAGCAGCCATTCTGCCACATCATGGGCCAGAGGGGCAGGGATCTGCCTGGGATCCCTCAACGATGCCAGAGGGGGAAGGGGACGCAGCTGGCACATCCAGTGTGCCCATCCTGAGTGCCCTGTGAGTTGTCAACTCAGAGGCAGGCCTGTTGGAGACAGTACCATATACACAGGTCTGGAGACTTTAATGTGCGTACAGGATTTGGGTCAGTCAGAGGGGACTTCAGGAGACCCCCGAGAGGAGAGTATTACTTGCCATGAGTCCTATCTCTCTCCCCAACAAGCACGGTCCATTTGCCTCTCCCTGGTGGGAATGGCAGCATCCACTCTCCCTGTGGAGACGGGCCTCCTGCTGGGAGGGCTACCTCGGCTTGAGTTGGTTTGGTTCAGTCCTGGGTCTGAGGCACTGAGAGAGGCGGGCCGGCATCCCTGGGGCCTGGGGCATCTGCTTTCAGGCTCTCTCAAAATGTGGTGTTCGTCTGGATGGAGAGGTGTGCATTGGAGAGGTCCGGTGCTCTGGAAGCCTGGCTGGTTCCCAGGACTCTGCCTCTAACTCTTCTCTTGCCTCCTACCCTCCCCGCACCGTGAAAAAAAAAAAACTCGTTGGGACTGCCCACAGAACCCAGAACTCACCTAATAGAGCACATCCTCAAAGTCCAGCTGCAGGTAGCGGAGCAGGCGGGCCGGCAGGGGAAGGCGGGGCAGGGCGTGGGGCAGGCGGGCCTCCAGGTGGGCTCTGAGCGCACAGCGGCTCAGGTGCTGCAGCGATCTGGGCTGCTTCGCCAAGGCGAAGAGGGAGGAGTAGAAACGGTGGTGCTTCTGGGGACAGAACAGGGGCCTCAGCGAAGGAGCCTTGGACAAGTGGCACCTGCTTCTCCCCCGGTGGGAGGCTGGTGGCCAGTGCGTGTCTTCAGGAGCCTCTCGGGAGTAGGAAGGATTTGGGGCGTTCACGCTGACTTTTCTTTGTCGATGACATGAGAGGATCTCGGGATAATTTCTGTGGGGCAGAATAGGGGGACCAACGGGACTTCCCTTCGGGAGGGGGGAGTCCCTCGGGCAGGCTGCATGATTGTGTGGTCAGGGTCCGGGAGTCTAACCTGCAGAGTTTCAGGAGGCACCAGGCCCATGGCCCCCTCAGGAAGCCGCACGACACTGTAGGTGTTCATCAGGACCTCAATGGTCCGCGGGGACATGCACCAGCGTTCCAGCACCTGGAGGAGGCCGAGATGGTCAGCATTCCCCGGGTTACCCCACACCACAGGGCCCAATCAGTCCACACCAGATGTCCCCCAAAAGATATGTTGATGTCCTAGTCCCCAGGACCTATAAATGTGACCTTAGACAGAGGGTCTTTGCAGAGGTAATCAATTTAAAATGAGGTCATTAGGGTGGGCCCTAATCCAACATGACTGCTGTCTTTATAAGAAGAGAAAACAGTCCTGGCTGGTATGGCTCAGTGGACTGAGCACCGACCTATGAACCAAAGGGTCACTGGTTCAATTCCCAGTCTAGGGCACATGCCTGGATTGTGGGTCAGGTCCCCAGTAGGGGGCGCACGAGAGGCAACCACACATTCATGTTTCTCCCCCTTTCTCCCACCTTCCCCTCTGTGTAAAAATAAATAAATAAAACCTTAAAAAAAAAAAGAAGAGAAAACAGAAACACAGTATGCAGGGAGAACGCCTGGTGACGACAGAGGCAGAGACTGGAGTGATGAACCTGCAAGCCAAGGAGCACCGAAGACTGTGGGCAGCCACCAGAAGCTCGGGGACAGGCATGGAAGACACTCTCCCGTGGAGATTCGGGAAGAGACCAACCCTGCCTTCAGCTGGATTTCAAATGTCCAGCCTGCAGGAGCGTGAGGGAATATGTTTCTATTGTTTTAAGCCACCCAGTTTGTGATCCTTTGCTATAGCCGTGACAGGAAACCAGTCCATCGGCTATCATTACTCTTGTGCACAATCAATGCCGGATACTTTTCTTAGCATTTTACATGTATTAGGTCTCTTAATCCTTGCCCCTACCGGGTATGAACTATGATTATCCCCATTTTACAGACCAGGGAAACTGAGGCACCTAGAAATTAAATAACTTGCCTGAATTATAGTTCCAGCAACTCAAGAGGTGCGGCTCTTGACCTTTTACTACTACCTCATCCTGCTCTATCACCAGCCTCTACCAGGCTCTCTGCTGGATGTTTCTGGATGGGGAAGGGGTCCCTGACCTGAGGCTGCAGCTCCTGAGAGGATAAAAAGACTAATGAGCCCTGGCTGGTGTGGCTCGGTGGGTTGGGCGTAGTCCCACAAGGTTGCTGGTTAGATTCCCGGTCAGGGCACGTGCCTGGATTGCTGGCCAGGTGCCCAGTTGGGGCACGTGTGAGAGCTAACCAATCAGTGTTTCTCTCTCACATTAGTGTTTCTCTCCCTCTCTTTCTCCCTCCCTTCCTCTCTCTCTAAAAATAAATAAATAAAGTCTTTAAAAAAAACGACTAATGAATCTGCCCAATGCCAAGTGAGGGGTAGAGAGGGCTACAAGGGTGGGGTGGGGGGCAGGGGAGCAGGGCTGGGAGATCAGGGAGGGATTTGCAGAGCGGGGGACTGGGGCCAAGAAGGCGAGAACGCAGGAGCCCAGAGGGCGTTGAGGGAGAAAGGACGGGCCAGCACAGGCCCGATGTAGGAGTGGAGGTGGGACAAAGGTGAAGCCAGATTCATTCTCTCACTTCCTTTTTAAATTTTTTTTTATTTATTGATTTTATAGAGAGAAAGGAAAAGAGAAACATCATCTTTTTGTTCCACTTATCCATGCCTTCATTGGTTGATTCTTGTATGTACCATGATCTGGGGGATTGAACCCACCACCTTGTATATTGGGACAATGCTCTAACCAACTGAGCGACCCAACCAGGGCCATTCTCTCATTTCTTCATTCAGCAAATATTCACTGAGGGCTACTGTGGGCCAAGCCCTGGGGACCTAGCACTGAGGAGACAGACAGGTCCTTCTCATCCGGGAGTTTCTATTTCAGAAGGAAAACACAGCTTACAGATACACTGCTGCCAAGAAAATCACGTAGGCTTGGAGACTGGGCATGGTCGGAGGGCACAGGCCTAAGTGGGTGGTCAAGAAAGGCCCTTCTGAGGACATGGCCTGATGCAGTGAGGGGTGGGCCATGCCAGGGGAGCTGCCCTTGCTGGGGCTCCGTCCAGGTGGTCGGAAAGGCAGCCAGCCGTCTGCAGGTCGGTCACTGGAGCCTGCACGGAACACCCATAGGCAGATTCGTGCTTCAGCTTCTCTATCTCTTGCTATACGTCAAGCTACAGGCAGGGGCCACAGATTCTTTGTAAAATCAGAGGACTTCTAAATGCCACCTCCCAGGCAGCATCCCTGTACATAATCCTCTCCCTACCCACACACTGGCCTGGGACATTAGGGGCTTGAACAGCCTGGACGAGGAGAAGAGACCCTTCTGCCTGGCCATCTGGGAGTGCTTCATGGCCCGGGCACAGCTGGCTAACGGGGACAGGTGGAAGGCCTTTTCCCAGAAACGGGGCCCCGGGAGAATGCACCCACATACCCGGGGCCCTCTGTTCTGGCTCGACATCTGGGCAGTGCCCACCAGAGCTGCTCCAGCCCGTCTGCCCAGGGCAGGTCTCTTTGCCTCACTCCTTAGAGCGAGGAAAATGCAGGCCGGTTACATCTGACTTTCCTGCTCCACTTGCTTCTCCTGTTTGCCCTTGGAGCTGGTCTCTGTCCTTCCTGGCCCACACTGATGTGTCTCTGTACTCTGCCTCAAATGCCTGTACCTCCAGCTCTTCAAGCCCAGCCTGTCCCAAGTCCCACCACCTCCAGAAAGCCCTCCTGCATTCCTCCCTGCATCTCTCTTTCTCTCTGTCTAATGATACCCTGCACTGGGATAACACCTAACAGCTTTCCCAGTGCTACTGAACTTCAGAACAGCGCTGGCAACAGGTGTTGAACACTCACTCCAGGGCAGGCCCCGTCCAATGGGCCTCATATGTGTGAACTCATTTCATTTGCACACTAACAAAAGAAGCAGGCATACTGTTCTGACCCTGTTTTAAGGATGGGGAAACTAGGGCCCGGAGAGATTAAGCAATTTGCCAAGCATCACACAGGTAGTGTGCCTGGCTCCGGAGGCTGCATTCTGAGTCACAACTGACCTCAGAGGTTGTTGGGAAGACTGAGGAACCCATGTGACAGGTCACACACCTTCAAACACTGTCTGGCATGTGGTCAGGTCTGTGCTGGTTTCTACCATCACCCACTGCACTCCAGTGGCTTTTCATCCCTGTTAGGTCACCGGGAACTGGGGTTCCCAAAATTCCAGTGATTTGCCTATAGCCACATGAACAAGCATCAAAGCCGAGCCTCCTGAGTGTCCAGTCATGTTCGGTGGTCTAGAGAGCTATCTGCAGCTGGCAGTGGTTCCAGATGGGCCGTGGGGGCCTCCTTGCAGGGAGGACCTCCTCCCCAGAGAACGGGCACCCTAGCCGAGCCTAGAACAGCTGCCTGATCCGCAACGGATCCTGTGCTTTCTGATCATGGCGCAGGGATGAAGGGACCAATGGGGCCCTTTGCTGGGCCGGCCCCCTGGTCTGGGCACGGTCCTGGGAAATCCCCTTGCCCTTCTGCTGGCCTCCTCCCCCCACCCTGTCCCCAACTCTGGGAAATCATTAGCTGTCAGAGCCACCGTCAGATTACAGGGAATTGCCTGTCTCCTAATTATCTGGTGTTAATAGGAGATTAATTAGTGTTAATTGTTGATTTTCTTGTATTCTCCCAAAGGGGAGACCAATCTGCCAAACTCTCAGGCTGTTTAATTATTTGGTCTTGCTTAGGAATCTAGACAGATGCTTCTAGGTTTGCGAGTGGAGGGGAGAGGAGGGGACAGCAGGAGAGCATCCAGGATGGGGCTGGGCTGGGACAAGCAGGGGAACCTGCCCACAGCCCTGTTAGTCCTGACCCAATTCCTGGGAGAACAAGGTTCCCTACCCAGTGCCCTTCATGACGTCATAGAGCCCCCACCAGACACAACACAGCATGGGACAGGGCCCCCTGCAGGGCATCAGTAACACAGGTCTTCCAGTTGAACCCACTTTGGGGAAATTAACATAAAATAAGACACAGATGGGAAATTGACAGCGCAAGGCTTTTTCTCAGGTGCCAGGACAGCCGCAGCTGGGCTGGGTGCGCCCGACCTGCTAGGGGCTCAGAAACCCGGACCAAGCTTGTCTGCAGGGGGTCAGGAGGCCCGCAACCGTGTGACCCAGGCTCATCAGTCTGCCTTGGGGAGCCTCTCCTGTCCTTCGAGTGCCTCACGGGCAGGCAGAGCTTCCTAAGTGCCTCTTCTATCAGCTCAGTCCTTCTGCCCACCTCAGTCCTGGCTCCCCCTTCAGGACTCTTCCAATCCTTTATAATCTGACCCCTCTCCCCTCAGTCCACCTTCACCACATACGCACACAGTGTGCGCGCACGTGCTACATGGGGTGCCCTCACATGTATCCACACATGTGCACACATGTTCACACATGTGCACAGGGGTGTGCATGCACACCCCTCCTCCGGTCTGTAGCCTCACCTTTGCCCCCTGCTGGGCTTTGCTGACTCGTGGAATGAAAGACAGACTGAACTGACCTACCAAACGCCCAAGGGCTCCGGGTGCCTCCAGAGTGTGTGGGAGCCCAGGGCGGGACCTCCTGTCCCCTCACCTTCACGGCCCGCCCTCTGCCCCCAGCCCCGTACCTTGGGGAGAGCCCCAGGCCAGACTCGAACGGCGCCGTGGTTGAGCAGAGCCCGCACGACACGCTCTGGGCTCTGGGCCAGGGCCGAGGGTGGGCCCTGCAGAGCACAGTGCAGGGCTGTGTGTCCCCCGTAGTCCATGGCGTTGACACTGACGCTGTGGGACAGGAGCAGTTCCACGACGGCCGCGTGGCCATGGCGACAGGCCAGGTGCAGGGGCCGCCGCTTGTCCTGGTCGGCAGCATCAGCGTCGGCGCCGGCCGAGAGAAGCAAGTGGCACAGCCGGAGGCAGCGGGCGGTGGTGGCTTCAGCGTCGGTGGAGGACAGGCAGCGGGTATCACAGGCAACCAGCAGTGGGGTCCAGCCTTCGGCGTCACGGGCATCTGGGCACGCCCCCCGTCTCAGAAGCAGGTCTGCCAGCTCTGCATGGCCAAGCCGGGCAGCTACATGCAAAGCGGTCTCCTCTTCCTCCTCGGATCGACCATCCACTTTTGCCCCAAACCTCAGGAGCAGCTCTGCACACCTAGTGAGGACGAGAGGACGGTGGGGAGGAAAATGGGGTGCAGACCTTCGCCCCCCCATTCCCGCCAGTCTGAGCAAAGCAACCACGGGGGAGCCTTGGGCGGCTCCTGGTTCTGTACGCCCTCGCCTTCCATCTTGTCCCTAGCCTGTCTGGCGACATTCTGCAGGGTCAGCAACGCCCCATTTTCGAGCCCACACCCTCCCTGCAGGAATAGTGCAGTCTTCCCTCGACGGCAGGAAAAGTCACAAGGCGCCGTTACACACTTAAAACAGGCACCTTCTGAGGCCTCACTGCACTCACTTGTCTCATGCCCACAGCATTCGTACGGCAGGCTCAGTGGGGGAACCGCAGGTCCTGCGGTGTGAGGGTCTCACTCACGTTTGCACAGCTTGCAAAGGGAGGAGCTGGCCTTTGGGTCCAGGGAAGCAGGGCAGTTGGAGGGACAGGAGGAGGAAGTGAAGGGGGTGCTGGCAGTGGGCACGAAGGACAACAGAACCAAAACTGACCAGCCAGATTTGCCTCACGCAGGCCCCCACGGAAGGTCATGTGCGCCAAAATTCAAGGCTAAGGGCCTTAGCCTCTTTGCAAACATAAGCTCCCCCTTCTTCCTCTGCGGAATGGAGATAACTGCTGAAATCTAGACCTCAATGATGCTGTTGCCTGAAAAGCTGTTATCATAAGAGCTCTTAACAGCAGCGTTTGGTGCGGGGCTGGGGAGAATGGGTGATACGGATAGTGATGGATCTTCTGTTAGCCTGGCCTCATTTGCACGTGTTTGAAATTCTCCATAATGACTTCAGATTTTTAGATATACATTTGCTTACTCAAGAAGGGAAGGAAGGAAGGATTATCACTGGGTGTGGCCTCAGGGGGGCTGGGCTGGGACGTGGCCGGAACCGAAACTGTGGGGCGTGTAGAACTGCGTTGTCCAGTTCGGTAGCCATCTGCCTCACGTGGCTATTGAGCCCTTGCCCTACGGTTCGTCCTGACGGAGACGCAAACTGTACGTGCGAAAGCACAGCAGTCTGACGGCGATGCAAAACAAGAGTGTAAGCTATCTCATTAGTTTTCGGGTATTGATTATATATTGAAATGTCAACATTTTGGATATATTGTGTTAAATAAAATACGCAACTAAAATTCATTTCACCTGCCTCACAGATATCTGTGAGCCCACGTTCACAGCCAAAACATGGATGCAAATGAAGCATCCATCAACAGGTCAATGGATAATTGACATGTGGCACCTACACACAACGGAATCTTATTCCGCCTTTAAAAAGGAAGGAGATCTTACCTTGGCTGGTGTGGCTCAGTGGACTGAGCACCAGCCTGCAAAACAAGGGGTTGTTGGTTCGATTCCCAGGCAGGGCACATGCCTGGGTTGCAGGCATGGGTGAGAAGCAACCACACATTGATGTTTCTCTCCCTCTCTTTCTCCCTCCCTTCCCCTCTAAAAATAAATAAATAAAATCTTTATAAAGAGGAAGGAGATTCTGACACATGCTACAGACATGCTACAGCATGGATGAACCCTGAGGACTTGAGGACATTATGCTCAGTGAAGTGAGCCTGTCACAAGAGGAAAAACACTACGTGATTCGACTTAGATGAGGGAGTCAGAGGGGCCAACGTCGTAGAGACGGAAAGTAGAAAGGTGGTGGCCAGGGGCTGAGGGGAGGGTGAGTGGGAGTTATTGCTCGCTGGGTATGGAATTTCAGTTTAGTAAAATTAAAAAAGTTCAGGACTTGGCCCCGGCTGGGTAGCGCAGTTGGTTAGAGCATCGTCTTGATACACCAAGTTTACAGGTTTGCTCACCGGTCAAGGCACATGTAAGAAGCAACTGATTAATGCATAAATAAGTGGAACAACAAATCAATGTTTCCCTCTGTTTACTATTTTATTGATTTGTAGATAGAGAGAGGAAGGGGGGAGAGAGAGAGAGAGAAAGAGAGGGAAACACAAAGATTAAGTTCAGGAATTGGATGGATGGTGGTGATGCTCACACAACGTGAATATACTTGTATACTCAGAGATGGTTAAGGTGGTAAATTTGATGCGATGTGCATTTTACCACTGTTTAAAAAATCAATTCCACCTGTCTCTTCTCATTTTGTGGCAAGGCTACCAGAAAATGTTCAGTGGCCACGTGGTTCTCATTGTGTTTCTCCTGGCCACGCTGGTGCAGAACGCATCCTTAGTGTGATAAGTCAGTGGACTTCTCTGAAGCCATTTGGGGACCAGATGTGAACTTTGGGGCTGTGAGTCAGGAGAGAGGGCCTCCACTGTGGGTGCGGTGAGGCAGATTTGCCAAGGCTTCCTTTGTGGGGTTCCGTGCTGGTCAAACAATTGTGGGGACTCATCCTCCCAAGTTCCCTGCACATAAGGCATAATGATTTGGAATATTCCCTGCAGTGAATAATACATTGTCCCATTTGGGTGTATCCATTAGTTTCTTGTGAGTTTGGTTAGTGGAACTCGGTCCCTGAGCCCCTTAAGGAGGGTGCCTGCCAATCTGGAAATGCCAGACCTAACAAGTTGAGAACCAGACCCTGCCCACAGGGACCAAAGCAGGCTCTCAGTGGGAATCGCTGTCTTTACAGCCCACCTGGATCCCAAGGGCAAGACCGCGCCTCCATTGCTGTACTTAACACAGCCCTGGACCACAGGATAAACTTGGGACACATGAAAATTCTACAGTCCAGAATGGACCCCCAGAATGAACCCAGACAAGCCCTCCAGCGCAGGCCATGCAGCCCGCCCCTGCCGTAGCCCTCCACCGCCTCTGGGGAAGCACGAACTGTCCCAAGTCCACGCCCTTCCAAACTTCCCATGACCACTGGTTGGATGGTTCGGGGAGCCATTGCCTGCTGACTCCCCAGCTGAGCCCTGACTCCTCCATCCAGCCCACCCAGCCTGCCAGCCCCTAGCAAGCTTGCTCCCCCATTCTCCCTGAGGTCATCGCTTTGGCTGCCCTAAGAGTGCAATGGGGGTTGGGATGAGAAGTCACTCACTCGAGGGTGCCAGCCCCCCGGCAGAGGTGCAAAGGGAGCTTCCCATCCTGGTCAGGGATGTTGGGGTCGGCTCCTGCCACCAGCAGCACGTGGACACAGGCAGCATGGCCCGCGGCACAGGCCTCGTGCAGGGCGGTACGGCCCCCAGGGGCTCGGTCAGGCCTCGCCCGCCGCCTCAGCAGCAGCCGCAGGACCTCCGTATGGCCCCGGCTGGCGGCCACGTGCAGTGGGGTGGTCAGCTCCTCTTCATACGTCAGGGACCAGAGTCCTAGGGGGAGAGGAGACATGGGCCTCAGATCCTGGAGGGAAGCAGAAAGTTGCCAGGCAATGGGGAAGGGGGCAGAGGCCGGGAAGAGGGAGCCCAGAGCTCCATTCCCAGCCTCCCCTCTCCCATGCAGACCCCCCAGAGCCCCTGGCCCGTACTCAGAGCGCGAATGTTGAAGCGGAAATCCCTCCATCGCTCTGGGTCGCTTGTGTCAAAGATGGAGTCTGGTGTCAGGCCAGTGCTGGAATCGGCAAGGATGTGGGACACAGAGCCCACGTCCCCGGCCAGCAGTGCCTGCCAGAAGGCCAGGGCGGGTCCTGAGGCCGTGCGGGTGACGATGGGTCCCGGGCCAGACTTCGGGTCCTCAGCAGACTCACTGCTGGGCTTCTCCACCAGCCTGGCACAGAGGGCATGTCTGTCACCCAGCGGCTCTTCCTGCCCCCTGCACTCTTCTGGGGACCAGCTCATGAGGGGAGGGGTGTGGGGGGAGGGGAGCTGGGGGCCGAAGGCAAGGAGACAGAAAGAAGGGAAACGCAGACAGAGGGAGGGAGAGGGTCTCTGTGTCTCCGAGCTGAGCTGAGCCGAGCTGAGCCTGGCCCGGCCACACGGTTCCGCAGGAGCTATTCTGGGCTCCGCATGACTTCACTCCCGGGCCAAGGTTTAGGCAAGCTTTGGGGTGAGGGGGAAACTGCCAGAGGCTGCTTCTTTTCCTCAAGCTCTTGGTCCCTCCGAGCCTGATGCAGTCAGCCCAGCGCCCCACCCCCGGGGCTCACCCCTCTGGCGGCTGCTCCAGCGAGGCTCCGCAGCCCGGCTCTCCAAGAGCAGGTCGGCTGTGCTGTGCGCGGGGAACAGCTCCAGCAGCCTGGCCAGGTCTCCGGTGTACAGGGCATTCTGCAGGGCCATGTCGCGGCACAGCAGCGGCGATGCCCGAGGGGGCTCCCAGGAGGGGCAGGCAGGGGCTGCGGGGAAACACCCCAGATGGTGTCCCCAGTGGGAAGGGGAGCCCCTTCTCCCAGGCATGGCCAGTTTGTGGAAGAGAGAGCCAGA
The DNA here is from genome assembly GCA_028533065.1 of Trachops cirrhosus. Lineage (NCBI taxonomy): Eukaryota > Metazoa > Chordata > Mammalia > Chiroptera > Phyllostomidae > Trachops > Trachops cirrhosus. The sequence continues at coordinate 80,483,326 of CM052549.1, forward strand.
GAAGCAGGACTCAGGGCGCTGGGCAGGCGGGTGCTGGGCCCGAGCCGGGCGAGGCCCGCTGGGGGAGGGGCAGGGGAGCCAAGCCATAAATAGCCCCAACGGTCCTCACTGTCATTCCTGGGGAATGAGGCTTAGGCTGGCAGCGGGGACTGGGGAGGAGCCTGGAGAGCCAGCAAGGAGGGGACCTTCCAACCCTGAGCTTCGCCCAGAGTTGTTCACAGCAGGACTGAAGGGACCACCCAGATGGTGGCATCAGCTGCAATTTCACAGGTAAAGGAAGACGAAGCCCAGAGGTGGGCAGTGATTGGCCTCTGGTGTGAGGACCTGTTGCAGGGCAGAGGCCGGCAGGGCTGGGGCGGGGCTCTCCAGCTGCCGTTTCTCTCTGCCTCATCGATCACGATCACGGGCTCCGCCGAGAGGCCCCAGCTGCCGGGGCTCTGATCCCAGGCGGAGGGCAGGTGGGTGCACATGATTTTCCTGTCCTGCCAAATGTCACCAATTAGCCCCATACCTCCACCCTCCCGAACCTAAGGGAGGGGTTCACAGTAGTGACAAATGACAGAGAAGGCCCCCCTCTGTGAGTTATCCCTTCCGGGGGTTCTTAGGAAGACATACTCTACCCAGGGGACTAGCACTCCCACAGGCCGCCATAGAACACCCCACCCATCCTGGGTGCTGACCCCCCACCCACCCTGGTGCCAACCCCCATCCCATCCCAGTCCTGACCCCCCATCTCCCTGGGTGACCCCTGGATCTCCACGGCCTCTCTGTCTGCCATGGGTAGAAGGAGTCTCAGCAGGAAAGGAAGAAGGAAGAAGTGGCTGTGCCTGTTCAGGCACATTTAGGATAAATGTGCCTGTTCAGGCACATTTAGGACTGTTTTCATTTGGGAGAGAAAATGAAAAAAGGGAGAAAGAAAACTCAGACCCGGCCCTGGGCTCAGCTGGGCCACCACTGCCCAGGCGGTGGCCCCGGTGGTCCCAGGGGTCTCGCCTCGCCTGGCTCTCACTGCCTTTCCGGTCTGTGAAGTACACCTTGGCCTTTATTCACACGCTCTTTACATTGCTTTTTCAGGAGGAACCCTGGGGCTCCCAGAGTTTCCGGACTCCAGCCCCCCAGCTCTTCTCCCCCCGACGAGGGGGACCCACAGATGGGCTTCCGCCAGCAGGCGGGAGCAGCGCCCCACTCAGCCCCCTGGGGCCGGGCTCTGGGTCAAAGGCAGGGTGCAGAGCTCAGGCAGGTGGGAGGGGGGTGTCCGGAGGAAAGAGGTAAAGACCGCTCAGGAACGGCACTGGATCTACCGGCAGCCACAGATGCCTCCGCCTCCCCACAGACTTTCTCCTGTCCAACCTGCCACCTCCCTGGCTTCCCAGACGCCTGGTAGGAATAATCCAACGCTCGAGGAGAAGGGACCTCGGAGGTCGGCTGGTCCGATCTCTCCTCACTTCACAGGCGAGGACACCGAGGTCCAGAGGCAGGACAGGACCGGGCAGCCCACACCTGGCGTCAGGCTGCTGCTTTTCCCCTTTTCTCTCCTTCCCGAGACCTTCCTTCTCCCTCTCTCCTTCCTTCCTGTTTCCTCCCCTCCATACCCGGAGGAGAAGGAGGAGTGGGGAGCCCGGACAGGAAAATGACAGGGCAGGGTCAGCGGACAGGGATCCAGGGTCAGAGGGCCTGGAGCGGGTAGGGTGCGAGGTGGAGGCAGGTGGCCCAGAGCAGGGGGCAGAAGCACAGAGATGGACAAAGAGAGCTGGTCCCCAAGCCGTCTGGGCCTTTATGCCTCTGCCCCCACCGCCCCTCCGCCGTGAGGCTCTGCCCAGGCCCACCGCTCCCCTCGGGCGCCCAGCCTCAGCCGTCACTTCTGTTTCTTCTTCTCCTTCGCCAGCTTGGCCCCCTTGGCGTCCTGTTCCTTGTCGAGTTTCATCCTGCTCATGCCCAGCGGGGTCCTGAAGTACCAGTCCTGGGCCGCAGGAAGAGGGAGGGAGGAGGGGGAGGAGAAGTGCATGGGGTCTGGCCCTCAGTTCCGCCTCCTGACCTCACCCCTTCCATTTCTACGGATCTGCGTCCACACAGCCTTCTCTCCTCTGCTCCCGGGCTGGCATCCTGCCAGCCCCATGGCTTCTACTGCTCCCACCGGACGTCCCAGGCCACAGTGCCGGCCCCTGTCAGGGGCGAGTCCTGCTCCCCCCGCCCTGCGGCCCTCCCTCCCAGGCTCCCACGGCCATCCCGCCACCCTGGGGGTGGCCACTGACTCAGAGGTGGGGAAGTGAATGGCAGCTGGTGCCAGAACCAACCGGGGCTCCCCACCCACAGGCGGTGGGTTCAGGCTCCCACTAGGAAACCAGGGGAGCCGGTCCTGCCCACGTGCCCTGTGACTTCTGTCCCCTCCCAGGCCGAACTCCACGGGGGAGCAGAGAGAGGGGCGATTCAGAGAGCCGGCTCCCTGGATGGGGCTGGCCCCCACCCTCCCTGCTGGCTTCTGTGTCCCCCCAGTCTCACCTTCAGGGACTCCTCCTCCTCCCTGTGCACTGGCTCCAGCTGAGCCAGGTGAGTCAGGAACTCTGAGGCCACCAGGGGCCGCTTGGACAATTGCATAATCCGCCGCTCCGTGAGCACCCAGCGGATGGCTTGGAGAATGCGGCCGGGCGTGTAGCCATCGGACACCATGGCCAGGGCACTGAGGTCCAGGCTCTGGGTCACCTGGGCTCCCTGGGCTTCCACCATGTGCTTCCAGAGCACTGCGGGCAGTGGGGGAGGACACGGGGCAGGGAGCGGCCGTGGGCACCTCCGCTTACGTCTGGAACGAGCTGTGTGCTTCTGGAGGGCGAGCCTCTCCGCCCACGAAGGTAGGGGTCACCCTCCCCGCTCAGCACAAGGAAACAAAGCACGGGGACTCAAGGGGCCTGCCCGTGTCCACAGAACCAGGCCGGGACCCTCCCTGCATGGCTTGTGTAGCAGCAAGCCCTTCCAGAGTGCCTGGCTGTGGAGGTACTGCCCAGAGCAGAGGTGGGGGATGGGAAGAAGGGTGGGGAGGCTTTGGCAGGGGTGGCCCCTGGACCCCTCCTCTGGCCCATCCCCGTATCCCCAGGCCTCACCATAGCGAGAAGCATAGTCGGGCCGAGGCATGAAGAGAATCCGTTCATAGGTCCGGCACAGCCCCTTCATCTCGGCGAGCTGCGGCTGGTCGGTGGTCCCTATCAGCATGACGCGGTCTCCGGGGCCCAGCAGCTGCAGGGCCTTGGTGAGGTCCTTCCTTATTCGCTTCGGATCCATCTGCTCTGGGGGGACAGGGGCAGGGCGGTCAGGACACAGTGACTTACTCTACAGGCTCCTAGTGCTCAGGGCACCTGTGTACGCCCACATGGACCCTGAGAGGCAGACGGAGTGGCTGTCAGTCCTGCCATAAGGATAAAGAGGTAACACAGGGGACTGATCCAAGGCCACACAGTGGGTGACGCTTGGAGTGGCCTGCCAGGGGCTCAGGCTGCCTGCCTGCAGTCACTCACCTCCTCCTCTTCCTTTGGGACCTTCTTATAGAAATTCTTCTCGGCATTCCCAATCCAGATCACCGAGGGCTGTAGGAGCCGAGCCACCTGAATAGGACAGAGAATAGAAACTCGATGTTAGATACCTCTCTGCAAGGCTCGCCTCCCCGTCTGGTCTAACCCAGGGTCAGGGCCGGACTGGGGCAAGGGAGAGCTGGGTGCTCCGGCCTTCACTTCTCACACCCTGCCAACCCCTCCCACCCCCGCCAGCCCTTTGCACACACATCACACCTCGGTGTGAGCAGAGTCCCCGCCCTCCCTGGGGAGCGGGGCTAGCTATGTCCGTAAGCCTCGCCTCTCCCTCCACCTACCCATACCTGCCCCATTACTGGGGCTTCAGGTGTCCATAAGCTCCTAGCAGGGCTTGGTGAGGACCTCACCAGCTCCTGAAGCCACACCAGCTGGGCAGCTGGGTGACCACCTGAGCATGAGCCCACCCTGCTCTGTTGTCACAGTCTGAGAGCTAGAAGTGCCAAACCTTAAAGACGATGTGCACTATCATCTGCACCCCGGTCTTGCCAGGGTATTTGTCCTTCAGATTGGCAGGGGACAGGTCGAACAGGTTGGCACCGGTTTCCGTGCACACGGCGTTGACCAGCATCTTCTTCCCCATGCCGGAGGGGCCCACCAGGAGGAGGGAGCGGATGAGGGGAGCCATGGTGTGTATATCTGGGGAGCCTGAGAGAGGAAACAGGGGCCGGGGGCAGGCGGTGGGCCGTTGGCGGGCCCAGGGCCGGCACGGCGAGGAAGGTGAGGCCAGAGGTGCAGGGCCGGGCCGGGCGAGGCTCAGGGGCCTGCTGCACTGCCGCCCCCCCGGCCTGAGCAGGCAGTCCCCAGGCCGGCAGGTCCAGAGTGATGCCTAGAGGACGTCCAGTGGCTTAGCCATCACGACGACCACCTGGGGGACTACAGAAGGGAGCCCTCTGCCCCTTCCAGTGTCCTTGTTTCCCATGCCCTCTGTGTCCACCCTTGTGTTAAGAAGGGGAGTGACGAAAGGGTGTGGGACCAACCGCTTCAGAAAGACTCCGGGCTTCTGGGAATGGGACAGGCTATGGGATGTCACCTGGGATTGAGGAAGGGGCAGGAAGTGTGGGCTTCTCAGCAGGTCAAGAGCCCTCACGACCTCAGGGGTGGCTCCGGCTGGGCGTGACCTCCAGCAGGGGCGGGGGTCGGCGGGAGGAGTCCAACACGGGTCCGTGGCACGGGGCACTGGAGGTGCAGCCTGGACAGGCCCTCCTCAGCCATGCTACTTCCCCCCACCCCGGGGCCTCTCACCAAGCCGGAGGACCCCGTACAAGGCCACGTTCTGTCGAATGTCAAACAGGGAAGGCATGGGAAGCTTGTTGGCCAAACTCAGAGTGGATCCAAGGTAGAGGTAGTCACCTGGAGGACAGGTGGCCACCTGGTGAGTGGCACCCCCTTGGGCAGGGCCAAGAGACAGAACCGCCTGGGGAGAAGGTTCACTTCAGAGGGCAGTCGTCGGCCGCCAGGAAGATCAAGGGCAGGGGGCCTTGGGCACCATTCCTCAGCCTGGGAGCAGGTGCTGGGGAGGGGTCTCACCAACAAAGTCCTTCAATGCCACTGTCTCGCTCTTCTTCAGAAAGCCATAGACAACGAGCTCTTCAAACAGAGAGGACATGGACCTGGCAGAGGATGGCACAGCGGGGGCCCCGAGGACAAAGGGACATGGAGAGAGAGATGAGTGGGGTGTTGTCGCAGGCACGGGGAAAGGGGCTAAGGGGCCCCCCTCCTGTCCCACATCCTGTGATCAATATCAGCAGTACCACTGAACAGCCAGTGTCAGAAATTGTGGCCCCAGCCCACAGGCCCGGAAGACCGTCTGACCACCCACAGCGGGCACTCTGTAGATGCTGGAGGAGGTGTGGGGAGGACTGGCACTCTCTGTGACGCTCCCCCATCAGCCTGCTCCAGGCCCGGAGTACTGCCACCCACCCGAAACCCAGTCCTTTGGGTGACTCATCACCCTCTTCCTAGAAACCACATTTAAGGAACACACGCCCGGGAGGGGTGGCCGTTAAAGCCGCCAATGTCAATGTGCTGTGCGCACAACTGGCTTCTCTAGAGGCGTGAGTGGAAAGGGACCACTGACCAGCTCCTCGATGCCCCATAGTGGGACGTCCAGGGGAAGGTGGCTTTGGAAGGGACAAAGCTGCTTAAGGCAAAGGTTGGAGGGAGCGTTTAGAACAATACTCCACTTGTATCTTATTCCGCATCATCATTTCAAAGCACTTTCTTATGCTTCTGCGTGATTGTCACAGCTCTCTTGTGAGCTTGGCAGGGGAGGTGCTTGGTTAATCAGGACAGGGAGTCAGAGAGGTTAAGTAACTTTCCCCAGGTCACACAGCAACAGAACCAGGACCAGCTGTCAGATCTGTCCCTGGTCAGGGCCTGCTCCACCACCACAGGAGGGTCTGCTACCTGTCCGGGGTCAGGTCTTTTTCCTTCTTCCTCCCAGTTTTCTTCCCATTTTTTTTCTGGTTGGAAATAAGCACATAGGAAATTGTCCTGTATCTCTTGCCCCCCCCCCCACACACTGTATGTCCTCTCGCATCCCAGTCAGGCCCCTCATCTTGCCTTCGGAGCCTTGAAGGGTCTGTCCTCCTCCCGGTCCACAGCCAGGCGCAGGGTCTTCAGCTCTTGACGCATCAGCTCATCCACCTGCGGAGACAGCAGAGCGAGTGGAGGGGCTGCCGGGGGGGCAGGGGGGAGGGGGCTGGAGAGGAGGACAGCAGTCTCAGAGCGGAGCCAGAGAGCCCAGAGAAGGCAGCAGGTGGCCACCAACCTTCCCAAGTTGGTTCTTTCAGAACCGTTGGCCTTGGCATTTGTCCCTGGTCCCTGCATCTGTCCTCACTCAATCCTAATCCTAATCCCTAATATTCTGCTCCTGCAAGAGCCCTGCTCTCAACTGGCATCCATGTAGGGAGAAGCCCCCCGGGGTGGAGTGGATCGGCTTTCAGCTGACGCCCCAGACCCACCCTTGAGTGGCTGAAGGGTCGAGGGACCTCTCAGCCTCACTTTTTCACAAGTACCATTGGGTGCTCACCTCAGAGGTCGTTGGGAAGACCATGTGATCTAATATCCCAAGGACACATCAAAGGAGCTTTTTAAGTGTTGGTGAGGATGATGGTGGATGTGACCTGGCTCAGAGTCCCCACCCCTACCCCATTCCCTTACCTCCAGGCTCAGTGGCAGAAAGAGGGACCTGGGGAGGCAGAGGACAATGGGGACCGAGATGGGCCAAGATGGGCTGTACAGGGAAGGCAGTGTCTGGAAGATGCTATACAGATGAGCAGGCTCTGGGCGTGAGGTGGGAGTGGGCAGAGGGCGCAGAGCCCGAAGCAGCTGGAGGCCGAGTGGGGAGAGGGAGCCTGCAGGGAGGCCCCGAACCAGCACGCCCACCTGTATCCGGATCTCCTGCTCCATCTCCTTCCTCTTCTCCATCCGGAGGGCCTCGGGGTCAAAACTCTGACTGGGGTATGTATTATCAGGCCGGTTCTTCCACATATCTGAGCGTGGGGAGACGGGCGGGGTGTGGGTCAGAGTCCCAGGTGTACGCACATGCCCATACACACCCGCACACACGCTCACTCGGACCAAGGCTGGTCCACCTCTTTCTGCTGTCTCTCTCTCTCTGTTTGGGAGTCTGTCTGTCTCTCACACACATGCACACACGGGCCAGGAACCTGACCTTGGCCTCACCCCATTATCGGGCACTGCTTCTCCCCAGACCAGAGAGAGGCCTGATCCTTAGGCCCGTGATTGCAGGATTCAGACCCAAACCCATACCGCCCCCCGCCCATGCCCCTTTTGGCATTCTCCCCTTGGCCTACACACACACGGGACCACCTCATGACCCACGTGGCACATGTCCACTTTCCCCAGGACCAAGGGTCACTCCAAGGCCCCACAGTCCAGCAGGGCTTCCCGGGCTCCCCCCGCCCCCTTACTTGTATACTCCTTATGCCCAGCACTGATCAGGGGGACCGATCTGGATGGCAGCACCTTCAGCATCGTGTCTGCTTCCTAGAACACAAACACCCTTTGACCCTGGCCCGCTCGCCTTCGCCCTTCACAGACTCTGACCCCAGTTCTCTCCCAGCCCAGCCTTCCCACCAGGTATCCCTCAGGCTTTGCATCCCGTGCCCACCAGGCCCACACGTCCAGCAGCTGCCTTACCCCTTTCCCGGCCTTTTCTTTCTTCTCTTTCTCCTTTTTTTTGTCTTGGTCCTTTTTTTTGCTCTCCTGGGACTGCATCTCCAGTTCCATTTTCACCTGGGACCAAGGATGAAAGAGGTTTGGAGAAGGCCAAGGGCATGTGACAGGAGCCAGAGAACACAGGGTGGACTCAGGACCCCCACGGCCTACGGGAACCCGTGGGGTCCAGATGGCTGAGGGTCCAGAGCCTCCCCTGAGGGGCACCAGGTGACCCAGTGTTCCGAGCAGAGCGGCCGCTCTCTCCGGCCCACGGGGCTGTGGAGAACAGCAATCCCCACAGACGTTTCCTCTCCGGGGCCCGGGATGCCTGCTCCGGCTACAGGTGCCCCTCGCCCCTGTCCGGCCCTCCGAACTGGCCCCCTCTGCCTGCCCTAAGGGGGGCCTCGCTCCACGCCCCAGCACCACCCTCAGCTGACGCTCTATAACCTCAGGGCCACCAGCCACTAAAGGCCTCCTGCCCCCCCGGCTCCAGGGTACCTCTTCTGGGGTCTTGTCGGAGAAGATCAGCTGGGATCCACCTAAAGACTCCTCTGGAAAATCGGGGAATCGGCCATTGAGGGCGCTAAGGGAACACAAGATGGTCAGAGAGATGGACAGGCGGGCGGACGAATGGATGGGCAGGTGGAGGGGTGGGCGGATGGATGAATGGGTGGATAGAGAGAAGGATGGGGAAGATAAAGGACCAGGGAGACTGAGAGAGAGGGAAGGGACAGAGAGTTACAGAATAGAAAGGACGGATTACTCAGGGGACACTCCTGGATGCTTTCCCCATTTCATTCTGGCATTCTCTCCTCCATCTGGGGAAATAGAAAGTCGTGTGCGGAGATGGTCCTGTAGGTGGGGGGGGGCAAGTTTAAGCCCATGTGTCAGCAGTGTGTTGGTAGCACAGGGGTGAATGGAGAAAAGGGCCCAGGCCAGACCAGAGGGCAAGACAGGGGTGGGGACATGGGTGAAGAGGGACAGGGGCTGAGGGTTGAGTCAGCTGAGGCCGGGGACACTGACTGGCACTCGATAAACCACTGTCGGATTTGCTCCTGAATTTGCTCCTTCATGTAGGGCCCCTCGGTCTCCTTGAGGTAGTTCCGGGCCTTCACCGTGGCCAGCTGGAACTCCTCCTCCTTCTCCTTCTGGAGGAGCCTCCTGGCATCCTCCCTGATGCTGGCCTGGTACAGGATGCCCGAGTCCTCCCCCTGGGTGGGCGACGGAAGCTGGGGACACAGAGAAGGGACCGAGGGACTCAGAAGTGGGAGTGGGGAGGACGCGGCCTCGGGCCCACACACCTGCCCCCACGCATCCCCTACGCATGTGCCTCGCATGCACACCCACACGGAACATCGGGCATGCCTGCATCAGGAGAAATTGTGTTTGGAGCCGAAACTCGTCTGTGTAAATTACTCTGATAATGAGTTTGCTAGATGCATCCGGGTGGGCCCCCCTGCCCGCTCTCCCAGCACACCCTCCCCTGCGAGCCTGCGGCCCCAGCCCCCACCCGCACCCCCGCCCAGCGCCCGCCTTGGCAGCCTCGCTCGCAGCCACTTTCCCGCCTCATTGGCTCCCAAATGTATTTTAAATATCACTGTGCGCAGAGACAATTACTGAAAACGCTGAGCTCACACTGCTGATGGGCCCGGGCGGCCCGCTCATTCCTCACCCACCGCCGTGCCCTGCCCCCCCGCCCCCTCCCCACCAAAGCCTGACCCTGGGCCTCCTGGGGGCCCAGCTCATCAGCCCCCCAACAAGTCCTGACCTCCATTCCCATGCGGAGAACCCTGGCCCCTCTCTCCTTTGAACCCACAAGCCTCCTAGAGCAGCCCTCCCAGCCCTGTCTCCAATCCCTCTGGCACCCCCAGACCCCTTTCTCAGCCCCGCCCCCGTGGGCTCTGCCAACTGCAAAGCCCCATCCCAGGGGTCAGCCAGTGGAGACCAGCCGGATGAAGGAAGCGTCGGAGAACAGAGGCCGGACGCGTTCAGGGAGGAGGGCCTGCGCACTGTCTGTGCTGGCAGCCCGGGGCCTGCCCCTCTCACCTCCCGCACACGCCCACGTGCACATGCACGCTCACCTCCTGCCGTTCACACTTAGCCCTTCTCGCTGTGTGCAGAGGAGAAGCAAGTCTGGGGCCCCCAGAGCAAGGGGGGAGCCCATGGCCCTAAAAATGCTCCAGTGTGGGGCGTGTGCCCCATCCTAGTTGGGCCCCGCCAGGCAGCCCCTCCTCCAGCCAGGCACACGGACGTGGGGTCCAGGGTAGTCGCTGCTGCTATCCCTCTCCCACGCCCACATCTGAGATCCCTCTGAGGGCTCTAGGGGAGTGGGAAGGGCCGTGGCTTTCCCATCCTTCCCTTTTTCCCAGCCAAACCCAGAAGGATCCTTCGGGGGCCCTGGCACTGGCCTGGCCCCTCCATCACGCCCAGCACAGTCCCGAGTGGTGGGCGCTGTGGGCAGTGAGGGCTGTACAGGGCCGCACGCTGTGGCCGGGGCTCAGAGACATGGAGACAAGGGGAGGCGCCGCCGGCACTGGCCAGCCCTGTGCCCCCCCGGCCCCATCCCGCCATGGCCAGGGAACCACTCACCATGCCGATGAATTCCATCTCCTTCTGCCGATCCTGCTGAGTGTGCTTCCTCTGCAGGTAACCTTTCCACACCTGGGGGACACATGGGCCCAGACACTCCCCACACTACATGTTTTCGGGGATCCAGCACCAGGGCTCAGCCCCAGGGTGGAGCAGCAGCCGCTCTCTCCAGAAGGTCTGCTAGGGGAGCTTTGGGCGGGACGCGGGGGACGCACTGGGGAGGCACCTGAACAGCCCAGATCACGGTGAGGCAGGGACGAATCCCAGCCATCCGGCTCCAAGGCTTGGCTCCCTCAGGCCCCCAGGCTGCCCAGGAATTCCCTCCTCATCTCCACCCTCGAATCTGCCGTATCTTTTGAGGCACAAAGTACCACCTTCCTCCAAAAAGCACTTGTCACTGTCCTGTCTCAGAACACCCATAGTGTCCGAAACAAATACTTGATTCCACCCAAGCACATACACGTCAGTGCTGTAGGGGCTATGGAGCGCCCTTCATTAATTCCTACATTTTTGACACATGGAAACTGAGGCTGGAGACGGGCACGGTCTCTCCCAGGCCCAGAGCCTGTCACTGCAGCGCTGAGGCTGGGGCCGGGTTCCCCCAGGGCTCCTCTCCTAGCCCGCCAGCCGCTCTCAGACCCTGCGGATGCCCAGTGCCAGCGGGCGGAGGGAGGGGCGCTGGGCGGAGGGAGCAGGGCGGGCTCCTGCCCCAGCTCCTGGGACTCGCAGAGGCCAGGCCCACAATAACAGCCTTTGATTAGTGTACATACTGGAAAACTCAAAGGCTGGGAGTTTTCGCACCCTTGATGTCTGGCAACAGGGATGAAATGACTTGCTTTGGCTCCCGGGGGAAGTGGGGCTCTGTCTTTGGGGCCGACCCTACTCTCCGAAGGCTCACTCTACCGAGCCCTGCAGGCGAGGGCCTCCCCCGCCCCCGTGGGGCAGCTGGACATCGGGTCGGGCCCCCAAGTGCAGGGGCTCCGACTGGGACATTCCGCCTGCTGATCGATAATCAAAATCTATCCCATCTGGAAAGGATGTCTGTTCTCAGGGGTGACGTTTGTTAGTCGGTTGGTTTGCTTTTGGGTTTTGGTAGAAAGCGGTTCTAAGCTTCCTCTCTGGGGCCGGCAGACAGAGGTTTTTGAGGCACTGGGACTTGAGGGAGGAGGAGAGACAAACCCAGCCCCATGGCCGTCACTCTGGGCCTGCTTCTGGAAAGAAAAGGGGGCAAGTGGGTCCTGTGACAGAACAGGGTTCTGAACTCTGAACTCGGGAATGGAGTGTTTATACCAAGTGCTGCTGGGAGGTGGGGGAACTCGAACTCTGGTCTGTGGCCCCTTTCTGCACTGAAATTTCCCCAGGGCCTCTCCAGGGGTGTCGGACAGGGACCACTACTGCCCAGCCCCGGGCGTGATGACAGAGAGGCTGGCCTTCACGTTGAGGGGACAGCAGGGGCTGGGAGGTGTGGAATGGCCGCCAGAATAATGAGACGGCACGGGGACACCCAGGGACGGGGCTGGGTGTTCTGCAGTGAGCAGGATGGGGTGTGATCACGTTAGTCCCACGTCAAAGTAGAGGGTGACTGCAGAGGGCACAGACCTTGAGGACGCCTGGGTCACATCAGTTCTCTCCGTCACGTTTCCCTTTGCCTCAGCTGCCAGGAGGCTCAGGGTATGTTTTAGAGACTTCTTTCTGAAGAGATTCTGAAATGGTCATCTACTCTGTTCTGCTAACTTACTCTGATCATTCTCCCCTAACTAATGATCCTTTTGTTTCTAGGCCTTGCATGTTATCCCACTTCCATTCCTTTTGGGGACAAAGAGGTGCAATAGAATAAATAATAAACAAATAAGATATGTGATTGTTGACTTATAAAAGTCCCTCACTTAGGATCTAGTTTTGTGGCTACAGAATCCAAGCACTCGCACCTCTGTTATCAGTTACTAAGCCAGGAGGGCTTCCTGGAGGAGGTGACTACCTTGCCTTTCTTCCTGGACTCTGGTGAGTTACCTTCTGCATGGTGATAGCTGCCTGGTCCTGATTTAACTTGGGCCGCCCACCCTCTTTCATTTTCCGTTCCCGCTCCTCCTGTTTCTGAATCTCTCGAAGAAAGTTGGCTCGGATCCGGCCTTGCCTGGCCCGCTCGGCTGATTGCAGCAGGATTATGGCTTTAGTCCGGGACATTTCTGGAACGCTCTGGCCAGAGCAGAGAATGAGGAAGGGCTTGCATCAGGTGGGCAGCTGGGAAATCAGACACTAAAGGACATGCTGGGGGCATGCTCCTTCCAGGGCATCTAGGTGCCCTAGTCCTGCCCCTCTGTCTTGGGGGTGGAAGGTTACAAGGACACAAGAGCAGCCTTGAAGGAGGCCAGGGGTTACCCGAAGAGCCCTGTCAGGTGGGTGCAGGGCAGGCTGGCATCTCTGTTGGGGGAGCAGGGCTACGGGAGGAATCTAGGAGGACGTCCCCATGACTTGCCTCCTGTAAGGTTACTGGCTCCGTCCTGCACAGGATCTCTTCCAGTAACAGCCCTCGCTCGTGCAGAGCGCTGGACTGCTCCTGCTGGAAGTATTTGGGGATCGGAACCTCCAGCTCTGCCTTTGGGGCAATATGGGGGATGGAGGGTCAAGAAACAGGAACCGCTTGGCTGATGCATTGCTATTTCCAGCTGCTCACACAGACCCCGGCACTGTCTTCCTCCAGCCTAGAGCCCCGCAGTGGGAAATTCCCCATCCCTCTCTCCCCTGCTTTGACCGTGTGGCCAGAGTTGAATCCTGGAGGATGATGATAGCTAATGGGCAGTGGCCCCAAAGCTGGCTGTGCACCAGAATCAACCGGGAAACTCTTAAAACGTGGACTCCCAGGCCCTCTGCAGACCAACACATCAGAAAGGCAGGGCCTGGAAAATCTGTTTGTTTGTTTGTTTGTTTGTTTGTTTGTTCAAGGCCACAGCTGAGTCTGATGCAGGTGCCAGGGGAGCTCCGAGGCTGCCTTGGATGTGGAGCAGTGAACCATGCCCTTGGGGCCCACGGGAGGCCGGTGCAGGAGCTCCGTGCTCTGGAACCTGCTGGTGCATTCAGATCACCTGAGGGTCTTGTTAAAATGCAGGTGCCGATGAGTAGGTCTGGGGTGCGGCCCGAGATCCTGCATGTCTAACGAGCTCCTAGGTGATGCCGATGCTTTGGTCTCCAGACCACACTTGGAGGCGCAGGCCTGTAGAGGACTCTTGGCCAACCCCTCACAGCTCACGGGTCTTCCCAGCCACGCCGGCGGGACATTCAGCCTGACTCTCTAGCCAACACCCCCACCCCCTCCCCGTTCCTGAAGACCCCTCCCTTGCCCTCCCTCCCTCACAGACGTCCCAGGGGGGTCAAGACGAGCTGCACCCCCACCCTCTGCGTGGGCGTGGCCGCACACCGCCTTTCACCGCACCGGGGTGAGCTGGAGGTCCTGCAGCAAGCGGTCCAGGTAGTGGTACTCGCACAGGTCTACGCGCACCATCTCGTCCTTGAGCTCCAGCACGCGGCCCGCCACGCCGTCCAGCAGGCGCCGCAGCAGCCGCCGCTTCTGCGGCTGCACCATCTGGTCGTAGAGGGTGTCGAACTGGCGCAGCAGCCCCAGGTAGTACAGGTAGAGCAGCGAGAGCCGGTACCGGAAAGACTGTCGCTCCTGGTTGGGCGCCGGTTGGAGCAGGGGCTGCTCCTGGTCCAGCAGCTCTTGCAGGGTCACATGGGAGGAATCCCAGAGGTTTTGGTAAACTCTGGAGAGGAGGCAGCGTGCACTGGGGTACCCTGGGCATCAGAGGCGTGGGAATGTGGGGGTGTGGGGCGCAGTGCTGCTGGGCCTTTTGAGGAGTGTGAACTCAGGTTCCAGAAGGTGTGATGTTGAGGTGGAGGGTGAGGGCTCCTTCCCAGGGATGGGCTTAGGGTGTGAGATTGGGGTTTCCAGAAGAGTGAACAGTGGCCACAGCGCTTAGGGGCTCCCTGTACAGAAGAGGCCCCTTCGAGTCAGCAGGTAGCCGGTCCCTGCAGGGTGAGGGCGCAGCCCAGGGATGCTGCAGGGGTCTGCAGGATGGGGGGCGGCAGGTGGGGTGTGGGATGAGTGCAGAGCAAGGTCCCTTCCCCCGAGCAGAGCCCCGGTTCTGGATTTCATAGTCCAGGGGAAGTCTGAAGAGTGAAAGCTGACCGCAGGCTGGGGCAGCCAGGGATGCTGTGAGAAATTCTGCAGGCCAGGCCGGCGCAGCCCAACCCCCACCCCGTGGCCCGCTCCTGAGAGGATCTTGAGCAGGAGGCAGCTCGCCCTTTTGCTCTCCCAGCCCTGGGAGGCTCCACTGCAGCCCCAACTCACTCTTCAGACATGGTGCCCGCTCCCCACGTTATCCTGGGTGAGCTGGTGGCAGAATCCACAGAACCTCTGTGGTTCCACGCCGGCTCCACCCCCCAAACAGCCCAGTTTTTAGGGTTCTGTCCCATTGTCCCAATGTTCTAAAGCTGTGAGGGGAGGGATTGGGGACCCATCTCAGGGGACATTCTGGAGGCAGCGCCCTGAAGGGAGGGCCGGCTCCCTCACGGCAAGCCTGGGAAAGTTAGGGCAGGGTGTGGGGTCAGCTTTTCTTGTGGGGATCACATAAAAGAACGGTCCCTATCGGAAGTCCCCATGCACAGCAAGGCTCTGATGAATGTTTCTCCTTTTAAAGGTATTGTTGCAGCCACACTTCTCGGCTGAAGGAACCCTATATTCCTTAATGCAGACCCAGCCCCGTTCACCCTGCTACGTGACCGCCCTGGAGGCCCAGGGCACCATTCTTCGGAAAATACAAAATGTTATTTCCTGCCCCTGGTCAGCGGGCGGTGACCTGTTTGGCTCAGTGCTATGTAGGGAGGGCCTTAACGATTATATACATCATTACAGTGCGTAAGGCACTGGGCAAAGGAAAGGGGACAGGGGAGGTAACAGCAAGGAGGGGTCAGAGATGAGTTCTCAGGCATTAGCGTGCAGCGAGGATCTTGTCAAAAATGAGGGTTCCGATTCCACAGCCTGAGGCGGGCCCGAGGTTCGGCATTCCTGAGAGGCTCCCAGCCACACAAACACTGCTGGTGTCTGAACAGCACCTCAGGTAGCAAGGGGGAACCCCCTGCGAGCCGGGAAGAGCCGAGACTCAGGGGCCACATCGGGGCCTGCCCCGCCTTCTAGCTGGGGGACCCAAGCGTGGACAATTGGTTCTCCTCTCCCACCGCCACGTGAGGCTCTTTCTGTGAGGAAATGAGTAGGAAGGGCGCATCTCAGCAACAGCCACTGTCACAGAGACTCTCCTCCGCACGTGAAGTTCAAGGTGACCAGCTGAGTCTGTACAGTCACAAGGGGAGCACAGGGGATTTGGGACTTGGTCACGGACACCTGCCCCTCCCTCCCACCCCCCAGCGCTGGGGAGAGCATGTATGGGTCAGATGCCCACACGCTGGAGCACAGGCTGAGTGAGAGAGAAAAAAAGGTTCGTGGGGACAGATGCAAAGTGGTGAACCTAGGGGAGGGACATGCACGTGGCTGTCGTACTGTCTTGCAATTTTTCTGTGGGTTTGAGATTTTTGGAAATACAGTTGGGGGGGAAAAGGCAGGAGTCTCAAAAAACCTGCCCACCAATGTGTTCTGAAACGAAGGGAAAGGAGATGTGAGGGGAGAACGAAAAACATCTCACAGATCCCAGCAGGCTATGCGGAAGCTGGCTTGGGCTGTCCGTTTTGTACGGTGAGGAATACATCTGTGTGGCCCCCTGTGCCCAGCAAGGGACAAAAATGACACTTGGCCAGAAAGGGCCTCACAAAACGTGGTCTGAAGGAGTGACACGGGAGGAATTTCAGGCCCAGAGAGGGCATGAGGGAAGCAGCTGGCCAAGTCCAATGTCAGCTCGCCACTGATTCGGCGTCCCACCTTTTGGCGACTCTGGGCCACACTGGAAGAAGAAGAGGTGTCTTGGGCCACACATTCAATACAGTGCAACACGTAATCACAAAAAATCTCATCGTGTGTTAAGTAAATTTACAGTTCTGTGTTGGGCCGCATTCATAGCCATCCTGAGCCTCATGCGGCCCGCGGACCGTGGGCTGGACACCCCTGCATGATATTTATCACAGCCGCTCATGGGGTACGCCCAAAAAGCAGTTTCTTTCTCTAAAGTATGAGTGTTATTACTCCACCTCGGTGGCCATTAAAAGGGGCAATCCCCTTGTCCCAAATCACGCTTCACCTTCACACGTCCACTTTCGAAATCACCACAGGACACCGGAGCAGTTCACCCTTTATTTAGCTTGGGCCCCGGGTCACTTGGCACTGGTGTACTTGGTGACGGCCTTGGTGCCCTCGGACACGGCGTGCTTGGCCAGCTCGCCGGGCAGCAGCAGGCGCACGGCCGTCTGGACCTCCCGGGACGTCAGTGTGGTTCGGCCCGAGTACTGCGCCAGCCGGGCCGCCTCGCCGGCCAGCCGCTCGAACACGTCATTCACGAACGAGTTCATGATGCTCATGGCCTTGGAAGAGATGCCGAGGTCAGGGTGCACCTGGAGGAACAAGGGCAGGGCCGCTTTGAGGAGGAGGCTCAGGCTGGGGACGCGGGACTGTAAGGCCACCTCCCCGCCTCTTCCCGGAGGCCAAGAGACACGGAGATAGGGATTCGTTTTTCTACTGCTGCCTCCAAGTTAAAAAAGAAAGCATTTCTCTTAACCACAAGAGGTAACTCTTGAGTTCCTATACAAGCACATGGCGGCATCTGTCTTTGAGGAATGGAATTGGTTACACAGCGTTTGCTTTTTCCATCGAATGCATTTACATGGTGTTACAGAGTGTGGAGGAGTCAGAGCTCGTACCGCCATTCCTCTCCTAACGGACACTTAGGGGTGCTCTTTTCTTGCCATCAGCTTGTGTTATAGTAAATATATGTCTTTGGACACTTGTACAAGCAAAAGGAAGGTTATTCCCAGACGTGGGACTGGCAGGGGAAAGGGTGTATGCACTTAATTTGGGGGGCTGTTCCTGCATTACCCTCCAGAGAGCACACCCATGCGACCCGATCTCAGCATTGGACAAGGGGAGTTAGGAGACCCGGGTTCTGTGGCTGGACCCGACTCCTCCCTCTGTCACCTCAAATAAAGGCCCTTTCCTTGGTCTCAGTTTCCTCTGAGGAATCCTGTTTCCCACCAGGCATACTGGTTACTGGGGGCGCATGAGTGCCCCCAAAATTTGTCAGTGAGCGAGTCCCAGGAGTCCGTGCTCCTCAGGGGTGAAAGGGTGAACTGCCTGAACGGAGAGGGCACCTTGGGTTTAGGGGGCGACCAGTAGGAAGTATTCAAGGGCTTAGCTGGAGCTGAGGGTGGGGGGCTGACCTCAGGTGCTTTCAGGTCCTGTGACCAGTCAACCCATGATCCTTCATGGGCCTCAGGTTCCTCCTGTGTAAGGTAGACCGACCCCCAGCCCCCAAGAGACTGAGGGCCACCCATCTGCAGGGCCGCCCCCGAGGCCAAGTTCACACGAAGTGCGCCTCGCCCAGTCACACTCACTGGAGCTTCCTGTTTGCACCACCAAGCGTTTGGTGCCTGAGCGATCACCTTCAGCCCCGCTCTGTCCCCGTCTTCTGATTACGTGCCACCTAACGTTCCACCTGATTACGTGCCACCTAACGTTCCACCTGAGCATCTCATCCGTCCTGTAAGCTTCCGGACCGTGGTGGGGAGCACTCTTTAAATGTCCCCTGCACCTCACAGGCGCACGGCAGGTACTGAGAGGGGTAGGGCCCCTCGAGATCAGGTCTGACCCCCTGGAGAGGGGTGCGGTGTGTGAGAGGCCGCTGTCTCAGCGCCAGGACTGAACCGAGTCCCTCTCAGCCTGGCGCCCCCCCCCCCCACCCGAGGCTCTCTGCCAGCACGTTCCACGCACACGCCGGCACCCGGCTCTCACCTGCTTCAGCACCTTGTAGATGTATATCGAGTACGTTTCCTTGCGACGGCTACGCTTCCGGGACTTCTTGTCTCTGGAGCGACGGCCCTTTCGGGCCCCAGACGGCTGCTGCCCATGCTCCCTGCTCATCCTCCTCTTCCTCCTCCTCGCACAGCTGCCTCCCGCTCCTGGGGGCCCCCTTTTATGAAGTGGGCAGCGGCTGGCCAGGTGGGGCTGGGGGCCGGCACCTGGGATGGAGGGGAGGGGCTTGGCCCCACCCTATCCAGAACATGCTCTGGGTTAAACCTTAAGGAGATGATTGCTCTCTCCTTGCCCCCAAGAGATTTCCTGTCTCTGAACAAGAAACCCTCCCCCACCCCCTCCTCCAGCCAATCACCCTCGATCACCCCCCCACAGCGTATCACACACCACCAGATGGCCATGCAGTCACCCAGCACCCACTGGGCTCGCATGGCTCAGTGCTGGGGAGAGTCGGAGGGGACGCAGGCCCACTCTGCCCATAGACCCTGGAATACAGGGGAAGAGACAGGATTGGTTTGCAGGGAACAATCAGAGGGTCACAGTATGTGCTGGGGACAGTTCAAAACTCAGTGGGGTCTACAGTGGCCAGAGGAGGTGCCAAGGAACAAATGGGGATGAGTGGCTGGTCTTGCAGGATGGCCACTGATCAGCTGGGGCGAAGCGGGCAGCTGTGATTGGGAAGAATGGGAAAGGTGCACAGTGTGGGCGGCAGAGTGGGACCCGTGTGTGCGGGGCGCCGTGAGGCTGCCGGGGTGGAGGATGTGGCGGGAAACCGGGGCCGGGAGGCCCGGCGCGGTGAGAGAAGCCTGGCCGCTCCCGCAAAGCAGACAAGGTGGGGTCCCGTGGAAGTGAGCTGCCCACGCAAGGGAAGGGAAGGGCAAGGCGGCTGTTAAATGGAGTGAGTTGTCTCACTTCGCACCTGCGGGTGAGCTGGTATTCCAGGCTCTTGAAGGCTGTGATTAAAGGAACCTGAAGCCGCGTGGGAAGCGGAGGCTGGGGGGGAAGGTCGTCCGAATCAGGAAGAGGTGGGAGGACAGCGAAGACAAGCATCACCTGTCCGGGGTGCAAGAGCGGGAGCCAGCACCCCGCACTGGACTGGCCCCTTCACTCCCGTCCCGGCATCCGGCCACACCCCCGAGCGGAGGTTTGAGAGGACCGGGAGGCCCGCTCCTAGCCCCGAACAGGGCACAGCTCCTCTCAGCCATTTGCAGAAGTATCCGTCCTGTGGGCTTTGTGAGCACTCTCAGGATTTTTGAGATTGGCCTTTCTTTTGGACAGTGGAGCCGACCTTCCACCGGCTCTGAAGCACCCTCCCCACCACCCCGTCCCTTCGCATCTGAGGTGCACCACTCAGAGACCCAGCGACCTTCAGGAGTTCGTAACATAGCCCAGCCCCGCCACAGGTCACTCTTGATGCCATTCCCCCGGAGCCAGGACAGACAGGCCACGGTGCTCTGAACCGCACTCAGGGCACCAAGCAGCAAAGCCAGGCCTGCAGCAGGTGGAGCGGGAGTCCAAGCCCCTCCTTCTGGCCACGGGCTCAGCTTCTCACCTGACACTCCCTCACCTCCCTCTGTTCAACCACCCCCACTGCCCCCCCTCAAGCAGCTCTCTGACTTCATGGCCATTTGAGAAGGTCCTTCTCATCTTTCCTGTTAGAGGACCGAGTCCCGCCCTTCTGGAAAACTTCCCTCCCTTCGAATCCTCTGCACCCCACGACCTGAGTCACGAGTTAACGTCTGATTTATGCCACCTTGCTCTCCGGTCCTGTGGGCTTTCTCATTAGACCACGAGCTCCCTGGGGGTTTCGACGCCACCCGGGGCTTTTTTTAGTCTCCCAGGGACCGTCGTGAGCCCTGAAACACTGTGGCCGCCAAGGTCTCCGAGGGGAGAGAGGAATCCTGTCGGTGAGGAAGGTGGGAGCTGGTCGAGATCAGACGGCCTGGCAGAGCCCTGGGCTGGAAGCCAGGCGGTGCTGATGGGAACAAGGCTGGGGACAGGCGGGACAGTGACACTCCCTGCACTCGGCCAGGGGCAGCGGCGCCCCCTGGCCTTTTCTGCCCTCCCCCACCCCCCACGTGGAATCGATAGGTCTGGAGCCCGGGAAGCGTCCCGAGTGCTGTGGCGCAGGCCTCAGTGGCAGGAGAGCCTCGGACCCCTCTGTAAGCCGTGGTCCCGGAGACCGGCTCTCCAGGGCTGGGCCCCCGGCCAGCAGCATCGGCCTTACCCGGGAGCTTGCTAGAATGTTCCTTCTCGGCCTTGCCCCGGAGTGCCGAGCCAGAAACCCTGGGGAAAGACCCGCTGACCCATGCTCCACCGTGTGCTCCAGGGGATCCCGACTGCATTCAAGTTCGCCAACCGTAAGCCTAAGAAAAGGCACAATGTCCAACCGGCCCCAGGGTCCGAGAGATCTCGCGGGTCCTGCGGACTAGCTGGCAGACCACATCGGCCCCGACACCCACCCAGCCCTTGCCGAGGGGAAGTGACCGCTGGCGGTGCGGGGAGGAGGGGAGCAAAGGGCGCAGGGACCCAAGAAGGCAGCCAGAGACCACGGCTTCTTCTTTCTTTATTGGACGCTTTGTAGATGTCACGCAGGTCTAAAAGTTACACTGTTAAATAATTATTTAAAAACCGATCAGGACCAAGGCCCTGATCCAGAGCTCCAAACCAGAAGCAGAAAGGAGTGGGGGCGGTGGGCTGGGGGTACTCCTCCAACATCACCAGAACCCAGAAACCAGGATCCTAGGCTCCTTCACAAGCCACCCAGGATGTGGGCCCTTGGGCCACCCCTCAGGTGCCTCTGGCTGCATCACTGGGGTCAGGAACCAGCAAGTGGCTGGCAGGGACAGCCAGCTGAGTCCAGACGTGGACAAAATAATCGGAAGGACAGGAAACGGACAGGTACTGTCCAGCTGTAGACAGGATCGCAGAGTGCAGCTAAGGCAGGTGGGGGCAGGGGAGGGGCTGGGGAGCGGTATTGCAGCAATGCAGGTGTGCGGCCCCGCGGCCCCGCGGGCCGGGCTCACACGTTGTGGGTCCTCCTGGTAAGCTGGGGCTCCTCGCCCACCAGCTTGGACTTGAGGTGCTCCTTGTAGGCCAGGATGTCTCCAGGCCACTTGGTGATTGTCTGCTTCTCACAGACCCAGATTTCTTGCGCTACCTGGAAAGCAAGTCCCAGGCTTAACCCTCCTGGCCCGCACCCTCCCACCCCTGCCTGCCCAGAAGACTGTCCGCAGGGAATTCTGGGAAGAGAACGCCACAGCCCACCAGCCCCTTCACCAGCCTCACGGCCAGCTCCCAGTTGGTGTCACCACCTCCACGTTCTTTGGGATGTCCTAACGCAAGGGCCCTGTGACCAGCAGGTTAGGCGCCTCCCCACAGGGGACCTCCCGTGTCCTCCGGATTCCCAGTTCCCTTTCGGGGCCCAGATCTGTTCGGAGGCTTCACTCTCAGCTCCTCCCCCATTTCCCCCAAAGCTCCAGGGACATGACCAGCAGCTTTTTCACCAAGGACTGGGGGTAGCCCTCTGTTTAATCAAATTCTCCTGAGCGCCCTGGCTGGTGAGGGTCTGTGGATTGAGTGCAGGCCCTCGAACTGAAGGTCGCCAGTTCGATTCCCAGTCAGGGCACATGCCTGGGTTGCAGGCCAGGTCCCAAGTTGGGGGCGTGTGAGAGGCAACTGATTGATGTTCTCTCCCTCCCTCCCTTCTCTCTAAAAATAAATAAAATCTTTAGAAAGAAACCCTCTTTAGTATCTCGGGATAGCAGTTCCCCCAGTGCCCCGATTCTGGCCGACAATATCAAGGAGGCTAAGGTCTCCAACAGCGACTGAAGGAATGGAGCGTTTCCACTAAGGCTGCTAAGTTTCCCGAAGGGCCCTAAGACCTGGTCCAAGCCCCGCCATCCACGGCCTGAGCCCTTTTCCAACCCAACGCACGTGTCAGGTGCCCCTACACGTCACGACGGCCCTCCATCCAACCTTCCCCTGCGTGCCCGCGCCAGGCCTCTCTCCTGAGCCAGGAGCCCCACCTGCTGAATGAGCCTGAAGTCGTGGCTGACCAGCATCATGCCACCCTCAAACTCGTTGATGGCATCGGCCAGGGCGTCGATGGTCTCGATGTCCAGGTGATTGGTGGGCTCGTCCAGGAAGAGCATGTGGGGGTTCTGCCAGGCCAGCCAGGCCAGACACACTCGGCACTTCTGCCCGTCAGACAGGTTCCGGATCGGGCTCACCTGCGTGGGGCCGCGACGCTGGCATGAGTTGGTGGTGTCCCCACTCTAGAGCACGGCTCCCCTCTCCCCCCCACTAACATTATCGCCACTTCACAACAACCGGGGTCAGGAAGACCCAAGTTCAGGCAGCGAGGTGGTGGCCCGGCCACCGGTCTCCCAGGGCCTGGAGGGAAGCCTCCGGAAGCCTGAGGCGCCTGCCCGCAGCAAGGCCGCCCGCTCCCTCTCCCAGCGCTTCAGTCTCGCCGACGGACCGAGAGCACCCAGAGGGCCCTGGGGCCGATCTGAGTCCAGGAACTGTTCTCTGGGGCTGGTTTCCTCGCCCTCAAGCACTACGGCCCATCCTGCTGGCTGGGGGGCCGGGGGCAGGGGCATGTCACGGACGGCTCGCTGTCCCGGCGCCTCCCTCACGCAGGGACCTAAACGCTCCACCTCAGCGACGTGCAACCGAGCGCCACGAGAATGTCAAAACTCCCAATACCCGACCACTTACTCGGGCCACTGACGCCTTTTCCCTACGGCGGGCAAATTAAAAAGTGACAACAGCCGACACAGCAACAGCCGTCTGGTGTGAATGAATCAAAACTGTAGCTATTTTTTGGTGTGTGTATCAGACCAGCGAAAGATCTACTTCTGGATGTGCCGCAGAACTGCAGCAATTGGCTTGCGCGTGCCACGAGGTCGGAGGGTGACACTCTCGGCTGTCCTCGTGGCAGCCTTGGGCGAAGGAAAGGGCCCGGCTCTCTCACTCGGGGGCTGGACTCAAAGGAGGAGTCTCGGGGGCAGCTCCCAAGCCCGGTGGCCGGGACGGTGTCTCTCTGGGGTCCCTCCCCACGCCCCCTCCACTGACCTGCTGTTTCCCAGTGAGACCGTATCGCCCAATGATCTTCCTCATCTCTTCCTTCTCCTTGATCTCCGGGTAGCACTTCATCATGTACTCCAAAGGCGAGAGGTCGAGGTCCAGCTGCTCTTGTAAATGCTGCGGGAAAGAAGGGACCCACCCGGGTGGGACCGGCGTCCACGTACCTGCGGGGCCCCTCCCCGAGGAACCCACCCCCTGTGCCCAGGCACCTGTCCGAGGAGAAGCAGGAGCCCAGCTGTTCGCACGCAGCCCCCTCCCCGCTCCCGGGGACGCCCCCAACCTCAGCCCCAGGCCTGCACCTGATGGTAGCGCCCTATCTTGACGTGAGAGTGTTTTCGGATCATCCCGTCCGTGGGCAGCAGCTGGAAAGGAAGAGCAGTAATGGAAAGACGAGCAGGCAGCGAGGACCCGGGCAGAGGCAGACACAGGCGGAGCAGGGACCCACAGGCACACACGCGCCCGGCGAACGGGGCTCACACAACTTCCCACCTCACAGGCTGCTACTCTGGCCCCTGAAACACATCTAGGGGGACACACCGAAGTGGACGGTCTCAGCACCCTCCTCAGGGCGGCTAAACGTCTACTGTAGGACGGCCCACACTGCGTAACGAAGGACTCGGACACAGACACAACACATCTCCTACAATAAAAACACCTCGCAACGCACAGGTGCTCCGACAGTATGAGTGCCGTCGTTGAAAACACAGAAAATGCTGAGACGCAGGCGCGTGCTCTCTCTGGCTCACACGCAGCCTCCCCGCCCCCTCCCGGAGGCCCCTCGCCCCACCCGGCCCGCACCTCTCCAGTCAGCAGCTTCAGAAGGGTCGACTTCCCCGCCCCGTTGGGCCCCACCAGAGCCACTCGCGTGTCGAGGTCGATGCCGAACTCTAGATTGTTGTAGATACAAGGCTGCGGGGGCGGGAGAGAGACGACACGAGCTCGGGCGCCGGCACCAGGCCGGCAGACGGGCCCTGCCGGGCCCCTGGCCGCCACCCCCGGAGGCGGCAGCGCGGGAGGAGGCGCTCCTGTCACAGACTCCAGCCCACGGCTGCCACCACAGGCCCAGCTGCGTACTCTTCCCGCCAAGCACTTCAGAGGGGCCACCGAATCCCTGAATGAGGTGCCCCGGCTGCCACACCTGACACCCCCACACCCCAGGGTTAACAGGTGTGCTCAGCACAGAACAGGAGACTCCCCCGCCAGGTGACGTCCGCCCCATCAAATGCACCCCGGCCTCGCGACCACACAGACGAGACTCACCCCGTCTTTTGTGTACTTGAAGCTCACGTTCTGCACCATGATGACGGGCGGGGGGATCTTGCCGCACGGTGGGAAATAAAATGACAGCGTCTAGGAAGAGGACGGGGCTCAGGTCGGGTCCTTTCTTAACCCCTTCACGGTAGGCCCCCAACCCCACCCCATCGGTCCCACCTTGTCGCTCACGACCCTCTCTGTCAGGCCTGACGCCATCATCTTCTGTAGCGTCTTCTCCTTGCTCTGGGCCTGTCGGGCCAGCTTAGCACTGCCGTGACCGAACCTGGCAATGTAGTTCTGAAAGAGACCGGAAAGGGGGCGTGCGTGTGTGCGGCAGCAAACACCTCGTCCTAAATGCAGGCAGAAACTTACGTCACTTCCTCCTGCCCTGCTCCAGCACCCCCAAACTCCCCAAAACCCTCGCCTCCCTGCGCGGAGAATGTGAGCTCGGCCCGCACCCGCCCTACCTTCATGTGTGCGATCTGATCCTGCTCCCAGTGAAACCTCTTCATTTGGTTCTCCTCCAGCTCCAGCCGTGTCTTCACGTACTGATCGTAATTACCCTGCAGGGAGACGAGCCAGAGGCAGGCAGCGTGAGCCTCGGTCCTGGGTTCCCACTCAGGTTTGGGGGTGCGGGACGGCATGCGGCTGGGCCCCGGCTGTAAGACTGTGCAGTGTGGAAGGAGGAGGTGCACTAAAAAAGCATATCCCGACCTGGAACCTGAGGCCGTTCCCACTGCGTGCCCCTCGTAAGCTCAGCCGGAGCGGGGCTCCAGACCGAACCCTTGAGGTGGCCACAAAGACACCCACAGCACGGGGGCAGCCCTGGAGTCCACTGTCGTGCAGACGGCACGAGGCCCACAGCTGTGCGGGGCACCTCCTCGTGCTCCCACCCCTAGAGGGCGACGCCCCTGCAGTGGACAAGAACTGCTCCCGGGAGGGAAGGCACTAGACCGGTCAGATGCAGGACCCGGCAAACCGCGCACAGTGGGACGGCCGTGGTTTCTGTCTGCAAAACACTGGACTCAACCTAGGTCTTCATCAGAAAGCCTCTGGCAAATAAGGTACAGGACAGACACACAAGGAAATACTATGTAGCCACTAGAATGAATGAACTTGATTTACATGTACTCATATGAAAAGCAGTCCAAGATACAGTAAGTTTTAAAAGCAACCTAGAAAAGACACTGATCATTAAGATTAGAATTGTGATATATACACAGAAAGTTTTCTACAAATGCTCGCAAGTGCACAGGAAGTTTCTGGAAGGCAATATAAGAAACGGTCAGTTCTCCTGTGGCAAGTATAATATGAACGGAGGGGACTTCGACTTTTCACGTGATTTTTTCTGAAACAGAGACCGTGCAAGGCACAGAGCGGGCTGTTTGGATCCTGGCGCCCATCCTCTGTGGGGGGAGGGGCGAACGTGCAGCCGAGCGGCCGTGCAGGGAGGCAGAGGGCAGCCTGGGTCCCACGAAACCTCCGCTGTTAGCCAACCACGCACACGCGCACAGGCTGCCGATCCTGGCCTCTGGCCTGAGAGCAATCGCTTCGGCGGGAAGATAAAACAGTCTGCAGGACTCCTCGTCCACATCTTTTTAGGGCACCAGGTAGAAACGGGCCGCTAACTCTGTTTCGTTTTGTTTTTTAAAGGAGGACCTCAGGGAGCCGGGGAGCACACAGGCTGCTGTGGGGAGGCTGCGGCGCGCTCACCGTGTAATACTTCAGCTTCCTGTTGTGCATGTGAATGATGTTGGTGCAGACGCCGTTCAGGAAGTCCTGGGAATGGGAGACGAGGACCAGGATGCGCTTAAAACTGCAAAGCCAAAGACCCAGTCAGGGAGGTGGCCGTCCGCAGCAGGCCAGCTGACAGGCAGGCCCCGGCGGCCCTCATCCTCTACCATCCTTACACCTGGGCACCTGTCAGACTTCCTGGCAGCTCCCGGCTCCCAGCGAGGACCTCAGCTGCCGGGGCCCCGCCTACCTGTCGGACGCTGCTGCCTTCCAAAGTGCGCTGAGGCAGCCTCAGCTCCCTCCGTCTGCTAATGTTCAACAGAACGGAGTGGAGACGGCAGTGACAGTGACGGAAGGACAGACGTGGACGTGCGCGAGCCCCCACAGTGCGTCTAACCGTGGGCGGGAAGCACCGGGACAGGCGCAGCCACAGCCGCCACACTCCGCTTTTTCAAGGGTACCAGCCACTGCCAGGACCGCTGGAGCCTCCTTTCAGAGTCGGCCCAACAGCCCAGGTCACTCAGCTCTTTAGCCATAGGGACCACTGCCGTATCGGCCTTTCTTCCTTGGTCACTACACCATGATCTCAGAGGAGAGCTGCCCTTTATATGATGCACGGACATACAATTAAAGAAATCGCCTTTGCTAAAAACGAACAACACCCCACCCACTTCAGACTCAGGAGAAACAATGAAACACCAAGGCCAGCCCTGAGGCGCTCACCATGCCGTCGCTCTGGCGTCATGGTGTCCTCACTTCCCTCCGTTCGCTCACTGCTCTAGTACTGGTTTGGTTTCTGGGCAGCCGTTTGCTCCAGCCCCTGCCCCCCCCACCCCCAGCCCCTGCCCACCCGCAGCCCCAGCCCCGCGCCTTACGTCTTTAGCTCCTCTTCCAGCCACACGCATGCATCCAGGTCTAGGTGGTTGGTGGGCTCGTCCAGGAGCAGCATGAAGGGCCGGATGAAGAGGGCCCTGAAGGACAGGCGAGGACAGAGCCACCTCAGCCTAATGGGCGCTGCACGGACGGGGCCTGCCTCGCCTGCCACCTGCACTCAGTTCTAGCTTCTGCACCTCAGAGGAGAGGCGGAGCGCGGAGAGAAGCCAGAGCCGAAGAGCAGGGGGTGAAGGGCAGGAAGCAGGCTGAGGAGCAGAGGGACCACATGCTTTGGAGATGAGGTTGCGCAAGCCCTTACGAGCCTGCAAGCCCGTTACACAGAGGTCGGTGGCCGTCAGGAAGACAAAGGATGCAGAGGAAATAAATCGCTACGGCTGAAAGTATCTGGGTAGGACCGATCTGGCAGGACTGCCGACTCCGGCAAGGAGGCCAGAGAATGCTCTTACACGGAGAGGCAAGGGGACAGCTCTGGTCACCACCTTTGTGGCGCTACCCAGCATCCTGACGGCAGTCTCACAAGCTCTCCAGGCAAACCCGAGGCGGCCGGTCCTTGCCAGTGCGCGGACTCCCTGAGCCCGGGTCCGAAGGCGCCGCTGGAGCGGGTTATCAAGGCTCACCAGTGCACCTGGCAGAGAGCTGCGGGCCGAGGAGCCGCCTGTTTAACCTGAGACTTTCTGGGGAGGTGGCGCAGGGGGTGGGGGGGTTGCTGGTTATAGAAACGCACTCCGGGTCCAGGTCACACGAGGGTGAGAAGAACAGATACCTTAACAGTTGCCTACCATTCTATCCTCACAGAGGAAAAATGAGAAGTACTGAAGGACAGGAATGGAGAGAGGGGGGGCCAGGAGGAAAGAAACAGACCTGTCCCACCATTTACCCAGGGCCGGCCTCAGGCCTCCTAAACACTGTGCCGGACACCCAAGGGCGACTCTTCAGCCAGGAGCCCATGCACCCCCCACCAACATCGTCGCTGTCTGTGTCCTGTTCAGCACTTACTGACCACTGAGCCCTGTTCAAAACACTTCTACTGGAGTGACCTTTCAACCCCGACAGAGAGGGAGAGCTACAGAGGGCGAAGGAGGAAGGGACTCACCTGGCGAGGGCGACCCTCATCCTCCAGCCCCCACTGAAGTCTTTTAGTTTCTTGCGCTGCATGGCAGGTGTGAAACCCAGTCCGTGCAAGATCCGCGAGGCCCTCATCTCCGCCTTGTCGGCATCCAGCTCCTCCAGACGCTCGTAGAGCTCCATGAGCTTCTCACACTCCGCTGTGGGCAGCGCACAGCCGTGAGTCCCCGGGCCCTTCCTGGGAGGAAGCCCCCCACCCCCATGCCCACACCCACGCCCAGGCTGGAGCCCCACCGTCCTCGTGAGCCAGCCGCTCGGCCTCCCTCTCCAGCATGGCCCGCTCCGTGTCCACTTCCATCACACACTGCAAGGGCGTCTTGTCGCTGGGGGGCATCTCCCGGGTCAGATGGTAGATGTCGATGTGCTCGGGGATGGGCACTTCCCGTTTCCCGATGGCAGAGAGCAGCATGGACTTTCCTGAGCGGCGGGCGGGGCACGGGAAGCGGACTGTCAGCACGGCCGTGCCATCGTCCCCCTGCACCAGGTCCTCCCTCCAGCCCAGCCACGGCCTCACCATTTTCTCCGGTGCCTTCCTTCCTTCTTTCCATTCATGCGCATCCTGCTGTTACCCCCGCCCCATCCTCAGACACTGTCACTCCAGTTCCTGTCCCACCCCTGCTCCGTGACGTCTGTTCACCTACGGAGGCCTCGCCCGCCACCCCACCCTCCCGCCCACTTCGCCAGCACCTGCGGTCCTAGCCACTCCCGCGGCACTCACCACACCCTGCTCTGACCTGCTAGCTCCTCGTCCCTGGACACACTTGCTCTCCCACCCCTACCGCAAACTCCTTGCTTTGCACATAGCTGGTGCTACATAATGCTTGCTGAGTGACAAAGGAGCCAAGGAGAGATACCACCCGCCTCGCCTTCCAAGGGCCTCACCAATTCCATTTAAGCCAATGAGGCCATAACGGCGGCCTGAGTTCAACTCCAGTTTGGTGTCACTGAGCAGCTCTTGGCCGTGGAAGGTGAGGGACAGGTTGATAATGTGGACATCAGTGCTGTTGGGGTGCGAGGCCAGGACGCCGGTGACAGCTCGAGCAGCAGCTTTCTTCATCTCAAAGTCCTCCAGCTCCTTGGTCAGCAAATCCACTTCTGGGGACAGAAAGGCAAAGCAGGCTGGGAAGAGGGCTGCGAGAGGCTCCACCCCCAAACAAAAAAGTTTCCGGCAGAGCATCCGGCTTTTAACCTGAGGGTCTGGGTTTGGTCGTGGGAATGACTACAACTCCCAACTATCCCCTGTACGTGTTACACGGTTAGCAGATGCTACCGAGGTGCGATTCTCTTCTCCGTGACCTAGGAGGCTTCCACACGGTGCTTCCAGGAAGCCCGGCTGCCCAGAAGAGACCAGAGTGAGGAAACGCACAGGGGGGTGGAGCCAGGCAGAGTCCGGGCCAGGAAAGCCAGGAGTGCCCCAGTCTGGGGGGCTTCAGAGAGGCACGGTGACCACGAGACAAGGGGCCAGCCGTTCTAACCTCTGCGCTTTGTCAGGCACGGCCACAGCTTCAGGCCGAGAACGGCTACTGTTCACAGTTAACCTGCTGGGCTAGTGGCTGTTGAGCTGACTCTGCGCCTGGGCTGCGCTCCACAGCGTCCTTCCCCGCCTGCCGTAGCCCTCCGAGCACTTACGACTCTCACACGCAGAATCCCCATTTTATCAATAAAGAGTGGGCGCAACACAGTCGGGACCAGAAAGGCTAGCAAGTGACAGAGTCGGAATCTGAACCAGCGTCTGACCCCAAAGCCCATGACGTCACCTATCTCCCCACATCACCTTTCCACAAAGGAGAGCACCCACAAAGTGGTGCTGAATGTGGGACAGGAGTGGAGTGGGGGGTGTCTGGGCGAGCTCCTTCCAGGAGAGAAAAGGTGATCTATTTACCTTCTCAGGAGGGAGTCAGAAATGACAAGCGAGGCCCCACTGTGAGAATACTCTAAGTCTCTAGTCTTCACTGCCCTTGCCTGGGCTCCCTTGGTGATTTTACAGCAGAGCCTGGGCAATGAGAAAAGCTGCGTGCCTGTCCTCAGGCAGAGCGCAGTGGGGGCAGCCGGGGCAAGACAGCCGGTGCCCTCCCCGGCCAGGCAGCCTTGGGCAGGGCACCTCCCAGGGGGGAGTGGGGTGGCCTGTGGTCGGCCTTGGGTCGCTCTCTCAACACCTCTCCCGTCAGGTCACCGATGTCACCGCCAGTGCGCGCCCTGCTGCTACACATGCTCTGCGCGCCAGGAGCCAGCGCCGAGGGCGGAGGAGGTCCCAGCAGGCGGGCGGCAGTCACTCCGTGCCCACCTCTGCTCCCAGCACAGGGTGTTCCACAGGGAGTGCTGGGTGCTCACGTTTTGAACGGAGGCACAGTCTCTGGTTTTGACTGCAGAGAGGAATTTTGAAGTCTCTGCGATGTGGCCGAGCTACCTGGCTCCCCACCACCCAGCTCTGTGCCGATCCCCGTTCCAGCAGCGGAGGACATGGAGTAGGGAGAGGTTTGTGGTCCAGACCAGTAGCTGCTAAACTTTATCTTAAAGGGCCAAATGGTAAATATTTTAGAGTTTACAGGCCAAGTGGCAAAATCAAGACTATTCTGTAGTGTCTACATTACCATTTGAAATGTAACCATCTAAAAAAGTGTAAAAAACATTCTTGGCTTACTTGGGAGGGGAGACAGCTTTAAAAAAAAAAAAAAAAAGGCTGGCCAGCCAGCTGCCTATCTTTGTAAATAAAAGTTTTACACGAACACAGCCACACTCATTGTTTACACACAGCCTGTGGCCGCTCTCTCCCAGTCGCGGAGTTGAAGAGCTGCAACGAGGCCGTATGTACGGCCCGCAAGGCCACAAGCACTCACTGGCTGGGCCTTCACGGACCGTATTTGCTGATCCCTGGTCTAGACCTCCATCTGCTCAGGCAAGGGGAGGTCAGAATGAAGGGAAAGCTAGCTACCATTCCCTTCTCATCTCTGTTTATAGTATCTATGACCTAAGTCATCTTCTGAGCTCCAAAAGTAAGTGACTTAAACAGACCCCACTGTCTACCCTACAACATCCCAGAGAACAGGCTCAAAAGACAAGTAAATAGCATTGAAGAAATGCAAGGGGGATTCTGGAATAAACTTCACCAGAGTGGACATCGTCCCCTCTACTCATTCCCCAAACAAGGGGACCTGCTAACCCCAGTGCCTGTCCTGAAGAGTCTCACATTCTAAAGAAGGCTGAACTGCTGGTCAGAGGGGAGGCTTCTCTGGTACTTATTTTACTTTCCATACCTTACTGCCTAAGGAAGGCCATGTGGCAATGGCCTTTGGTAAAGGTTGGGAAATGGTCACCTGCAGCCTCAAGGAATCCCAAACCCAGGGAGGAGAGAGGACTCAGTTGTGGGAGAGGGAGCCGCTGACCTATGAATTATGAAAGCAGAAATGATCCTGGGTCCTGGTGGTAAGAAATGTCTGGAGCAGCTTGGAAAGAAAACACATTTCGCGTTCAGAAGAGCAGCTGCCCGAGGACGCAGGGTGAGAACCGAAGCCCCCGTGTCACTGAGATGGGGCCGCGACAGCTGGGCTCCCTGGGGAATCCCATTTGCACAGAGGGGGAAGGGTGAACGAGAACTCTGTAATGGGAACAGTGGACAGCAGTCTCAAAGGGGGTTCAGGTTCCTACCTTTTCAGTTCATGCAGAAAGGACCCACAGAGCCGATGATACTGCTTGCCATGGTCCTGAGGGCCTCCGGGGGACCCCTACTCTCTAGTTTAGAGATCACAACTCAGCCGCTCCTTCACCCCATTTTTACCTTCCTATCCCCCCACTGTGCTGGCCAGGAATAAAATTTCCCTATGGCCTGACCTTAACACACCAGCTTTCTCCCATAATTCTTATGGTGGAGACAGTTCTTACCACCCGGCTCTCTCCTCTCAATCATTTTTAACTCCCCCTTTTCTGAATTCCTACCTGTCATAGTTTGCATTTGCTAGTAAGTCTCCTCTGCTCTTGAAACCTTTACTTAGTATCTCTACCTGCAAGTATTACTTAGTAATACCACTTAGTATTACCCAAGACATGACCCCTGCACTCAAAGACCAAACAATTTAGATGAAAAACACAGAAGATACAACTTAACAACGTAACAGTGTAAGAAGCCAAACGGAAACACTGAGGTCAGGTGCGATTGCGAAAAGTGTCAAACGTAACCAGCACAGACAGGGAGGTACTAGACCTTAGTGTGTAAAAGGGCAGCAGTGTGGTGATTATTCAAGTGACGAGAGTCTGGATGGAGCAGGAGTGTTTAGGGAGTCTTCAGGGCGCAGGGAAGAAGGCTGGGAACAGATCGCCAAGGGCCTGGAATATTCTTTCTCCCTCGCCACCGTGTTTCCCTCCTGGACTGTAACTTTCGAGAGGGCAGACTGTGGGATGGTGCCTTAGTATGGAGCACAGTGCCTAGCACTTGAGAAGCACTCACCAAATAGTTCCCAAAATATATATACCAGAAATCCATCTGTTCCCCAGGAAAAACTCATAAAACAATTGTTGTGTTTCTTTTCTTTTCTTTTTTAATTTTGTCCCCCTCAACCAAGACAATTTTTTCACTGCTTGCAGAGACAGAGGAAGGGAGAGAAACATCAATGTGAGAAAGAAGCACCAACTGGATGCCTCATGTGCGCGCCCAAACAGGGGACCGTGTGGGTCCGGGCCAGGGATCTTTCGGATTGGGGATCAAATCCACCACCGAGGTAGGTGCCCTCATTGGGAATCAACGCCGCTCCAACTAACCAAGCCACACCAGCCAGGGCCAATGGGTAAGTTTCTTACCGGTATAGTCACCACCCCTGGGAGGACACGGACATAATGTGGCAAAGAGTCTGGCACACTGACCACCAGGTGTAGAAATGGAAACTGAGAAAAGGGCAGGGAGATGACCTCGCTGTCCAGTGGACAGAGCCACAAGGCAGCGCGGCTCTCCTATGTGCTGCCCCTGGGGACGTGAGAACCCTCCCTGCCTTGTCTCCTTGAACAGTAACAGGATGCCGCAGGCCTGTCTCCAGTGTTTGGGTTCGTGAAAAGTCGCGCGCACCAGACCCCGAGGCGGGGGCCCAGGGTCAGGATCCGGATCCCGGCTGCGGCAGCATCCGCCAAGATGCAGCAACCATCCCAGGAACCCACCTGTCCCTCAATTCACCTGTGGTCTCCTGGCCATTGACGTCCTCATTTTTCTCTGCCACCTGTGGCTCTGTGACAGCATCTCCGTTTTCTTCATGTCCCTTTTTGGGCCGCTGTCGTGCTTTGGCAGCCTCCTTCTTTTTCGCGGCCTTCTTCTTGGCCAGGTCGGAGGGCATGGTGGCAAACCACAGGGGCAGGTTACTGTTCTTTCAGGGAGCCTGAAGGAAGGCAAACACCCCAAAAGTCTAAACTTAGGGACAGTGCCCGGGCCCTGCTCCATCCCTCGCAGGAATTTTCCTTTGGAGCCTCCGCGACCCGGCTCCGCCCCTGCCGGGTCGCTCCCAACTTTGTCAGAGTCTCTCAAGCCAATGCTGATCCTCGCCGCTCTTCTAATCTTAACATCTCTTCCCTCGGGCCTTGTCCACCAATCCCCACGGCCTGCCTCGCTCTGGAAACGCTCCTCCTTTCGGGGCCGCCAGACAGGGGCCGGGTCCCGCTCCTCCGCAGAGGGCGGAGGTCCCGTCTCCGGTTTCCCCGCAACTTGGCGCTCCGCGCTCCAGCCGGCCGCCTCTCTTGGCCCGGCTGCCTGCTCCCGTCCGCCTCGGGCTTTCTCTCCGCCGTCCCCCTCCACACCACCTAGCCGTCGGACCCGGCTTCTTCCCGGGACGTACTCGTCCCCTCCACGGCACCCGCGGGGGGACCCCTCAGGGTCTCTTGACATGCCACCCCCCCGAACGGACCCCCATCCCCGCACGTCAGCCTCTCCCCCTTGGCCTTTGCTTCTCCCTCGCAGCCTCCTCCATCCATCCCGACCCCGTCCCTCCTCCCTCTTCCCATCCTCCTTCCCCCTCACTGGCCGGCACCCTCCCCCAGCGCCCCTTCCCCCAACTCACTGGGCCTCGCCGCTCGGCCTCTGTCGCAACAGAGCTGCTCCTGGGGCTCCTCCGCGTGCGGCCGGCTCACCAGCCAATCACCGGCCCGCGCGGCTCTCGGCGCGCCGCCGCTCAGACTCCTGGGAAGTGTCGTCCTGGAGTCGCAGCCGCGGAGGCTGAGAACACTCCCGGAGAACTACTGCGTATCCCAGGGGCCTCCAGTGCCGTGACGTCATCACGGTGCGCGGGGCGGCGGGCGGATTAGAGTCCCGGAGCCCTCTGCCAGCAGGAGTGCGCCGGTCGCCGGAAACTGCAAATCCCAGCTTGCTCCTCTGATAAACGGGCTGGGTCTTGCAGGCTGTACTCAACTCGAAAATCTGTTCCGTGGAGATACCGAGTGTATAGGGCGTCCCTACCGGCTTGGGCAGCGGGGCGAGCGACTGCACTTCCCAGATGGTATCAGGCGGGAATGGGTCGAAAGAATGCGCGGAGAAGAGGAGGGCGGTGCAGGGAGAACGAGGGAGGGAGAAGCGGTTGCGAAGAACGGAAAGAATTCCTGCGTGCAGGAAAGGCGTCCTCGTTTCTTGAAACTGAGTTGACCAAACTTTTATATAGAAGGGGGCGATAACTGTTCCCAAACCTTGGCTGCTTGGCCTACAAGCTCCAGAAACGTTAGGTTTCCATCGGAGCCATGTTAAGTTTGATGGGAAGAGCCCTAAAGTAAAAAACAAGACCTCTTTTCTGAGTGTACCTTTATCGTCAGCCGTGTGACCTTGCCCGTTACTTTTCCTTTGAGCCTTACTGTTAAAATTTCTCACAGATTCCTCATCGCCTACGTTGTAAACCCCAAATTTGTAGCCACGAACGCAAGGCAGGCTTTTTGTGATCCTTGTTAACTCCTCCTGGCTCCTGACCGCCAGTGACTCACCATCAGTGACACAGCCGGAGGGAAGCAAGGGAGCTGATACTCCCCCTGAAGCTTAAAAAAAGAACTCAGCCCCCACCCGTAGAACCAGCTTTCTTCCTCAGACTAGACGCTCAAATAGAACCTAACTACTTGCATTTCAGATAATCCATTTATTTCACACTTTCATGCCTTTTCTTTTTCTAGAATACCCTCCACCAATTAAATGCCCATTGTATGTCAGGCTGAGAGCTCGATGCTGGAGTTACAGTGGTTACCAGTCATTCCCTAACTTCCCTAACCTCAGGGTACTCACAATGAAGAAAAAACATTTAGCCCTGGCTGGTGTAGCTCAGTGGGTTGAGCGCCGGCCTGCAAACTGAAAGGTTGCTGGTTCAATTACCAGTTAAGGCATATGCCTGGGTTGTGGGCCAGGTCCCCAGCTGGGGATGTGCAAGAGGCAACCGATGGATGTATCTCTCACATGTTGGATGTGTCTCTCCCTCTCTTTCTCCCTCTTTCCCCTCTAAAAATAAATAAAATCTTTAAATTAAAAAAAAAAAGGAACATTTAGCCCTGGCTGGTGTTTCCCTTCCCCCCTCCCTAAAAATAAATAAAATCTTTTAAAAAAATTTTTTTAAAAAGGAACATTTAAAAAGTAAACCATGGCATTTATGTGGCTTAAAATGCCTTAAAATGTGCTGCTGAGGTTCGTAGGTGGACACCTCACTTGACATATAACCAAGAGCATGAATTCTGGGAGCAAACTCTGGGTTCAAACCCCAGTGCTACCATTTCAGTGTGTGACCTTGGGCACAATAATGATGATAGTACTTACCTCGTATGGTTGTTAAGAGTTTGGTTCTTGCTCATTGGCTAATTATTACTTAGCCAGAGTTCTGCTAGGCCTCCTTATTGCCTTTTCTGCTACTAGCAGAATCCTACCCTAAGTATGCATTAGATATTTATTTAATTCAGTGCATTTAACAAACAGTAGGCATCTACTTTGGGCAGAAGCATTGTTTTAAGTAAAGAATATAGACAGTTGACTGCAAAGCCTTTCTTTATGAAGCAAAGAAGTTGTATATGATGTGGATCACATAAAATCACTGTTCCAAGCCCCTAATCTCCTGGGACCACTGTGTACAATATGCCTCCCTCTCCCAGTCCCATTAAAATGCAACAATGCAGGTTACAGGTTCTGGAGAACATTTATTGTGCTCTTTCACTTATGCAATTCCATTTAATCACCCCCCAAACAAACCCTGAGGTAGGTATTATTACCATTTTTAGAGTGGCAGCAAAGGCACAGAGTTGTTAATAAAACAACACTGCGGGGAGGAAACAGTGGCAGCATTTGAGGCTGGAATTTTCTGGTTCTAGAATGCCAGCTCTGTAAAATGGCTCAGGATAGCAAGAGAAAGACTGTATCCAGTTAAGAAGTCATCTGCACAGCAACCAATCATGTCCAGGATTTGCCATGAATCAACAGTTGCTGGGCAGTCTTCCCTCAGCACAGCAAGAGTGGCTTAGAAACCTTGTTGGCCACTTAGACGTTCTGCTGTTCCACTCAGGGTTCAGTTCAGTTACCTTGCAGGGAACAGATCTGGGGATAAGGGGAGAAGAATGGGGAAACGGGAAGGAGAGAGATGTGGGTAGAATAGAGGACTGGCTAAACATGAAAAATCACGGAAGGTCGGTGCTGGAAGTGAGAACATCTGGGCTGGACGCTTCATTTAAATAGGAAGACACTGAGACCCAAGGAAGGAAATGTCTCATCCAGGGTTACCTGGAAACTCAGCGAGTGACAAGGGTCTGGAACTGTGCTGTACCACGTGGTAGCCTCCAGCCACATGTGGCTATGGAGCACTTGAAATGCGACTAGTCCAAATTGAGATAAGCTAAAAGTGTCAAATACACACAGAATTTCAAAGATTGCATGGGGGGAGCATGTAAAATATCTCATTTTTAAATATTGATTACATGTTGGAATAATATTTTGGATATATGGATATGATAATAAAACATACACTAGAAAATTTAAATTTACACATATGGCTCCATTATATTTCTATTGGACAATGCTGATCTGGAAACTATTACCTTCTAGTTTCAAGGTGAGTGTCCCTACTCTGCTTCCCAGACTCTCTTCTAACAAGTTATTCATTTGCCACCTTTTACCTGCCAGTGGCTGAAGGGAGGTCAAACTGTGGTCTAACCGAGGACAAGACCAAAACACAGCAAAGGATAACAGTGCTGGCGAGTTCTGTCTTACATAATTCCTAGAATGATGGTTCTTTACCAGCTCTGGGGTTCCCTTTTAATAGCAAATATTTTTAGGACACCCCCTTTACTGTTGTGAGATAAAGCTCATAGATGATAAAACCCAACTGCACACATACATTCCAAAAAATAATAGTGTCTTAACCATAACAGAAGAAAGAAAAGAAAATCCTTTCTAATAAAATGCTCTTGTTTCGGGATGCGAGAACACGGCATATCTCTACGTGGGATCACCTTGACGATGACAGTACAAACGCAGACGGAGCACTGTGGATGACATCGCCATCCCAGATGGTCACTCTTAGTAAACTCCTGAACAAAACCAAGTACAGCCTTCCTTCCATTTACCTCATCGTTACATTCCTGGAAAACTCAGCACATATTAACCACCCGGCAAAATTACTTCCAACTTTATATATAAAACACAGGCTCAAGGATCAATGATTACCACTGGTTGCTGGTTTTGTTTGTTTTCCACGTACCTGAATGTTCAATAGGACATTTCAAAGCCCCATGGGACAGACAATTCTTTCCTGTGCGATACTAACTTACAATGTACAATGTAACTTAACTGTACAATGTTACAAGACATCTAGCACTCTTGGCCCCTCCCCTCCACCTCCTGGCAACAAAATTGCCCTGTACATTTCCAAATCACCCCCTAGGCGTGGGCTATCCCTGTTGCAAACCCGCTGTGGTGGTTAGAAGGCCCTGCCAGATCCCGATCCCAGCCTCCCCGGGGCTGTTTCCCTCTCCCACCAGGCCTTAGCCGCCCAGGACTTCCCAGTTCTTCTCTAAGCCAATCCTTCCTCTTTCTGAGCCTCCTGTGCTTTGCTCTTTACCTGGAAAGCTCACTCTTTGTTTGGGTAACGTACTGAAGCTCTGGACGTCTGCATTTCCAACTTCCCAGCCTAATTCCTCCCCCTGCATTCCACGGTTCTGCACTGGCACTTAGGACAGTCTGAGATTTCCACCCGAGTTCGTATTTTGCTAGTCAGTGGCAGTTTAAGCTCTCAGCTCCCAGAGGGCGGGGACCACGCCCACCTGGTTCAGTTCGGTTTACAGGGTCAGGATCCGTCCTGTGGGCCTGGAACTTAGTAGGCAAACAACAAACAGTTGTGAATAACTGAGCGGAAGATGCGGTTCCCCAAGAAGTCCAGAAGACCGAAGCGTGATCATGGAGGCGGAAGGTGTTCCCCCCGCCCCAGGGCAGATGGGAGTTGAAGTGGAAGATTCAGGGCACCTTAAGGTCCACTGGGACTAGCTTCTGGAGAAGGCGCACTCGCTCTCGAGGGGCGGGGACCGTCCGGCGCAGCGCGGCACGCCGCGACTGGCGGTTTCAGCCGCGAGGGGGCGGGGCGACCATAGAGCACGCGCCGCGGAGCGAGCGGCCGGATGCGGTCACCATAGAGACGGGGACTGACAGCGAGCGGAAGAGGAAGGAGGGGGCGGGGCTGTGAGGTGGCAGCGGCTGCAACGGCGGAACCGGCGCCTCGGCGGGGCACTGGGGTCTGTTCCTCTTTCCCCGCCCTTCCCCCCGCAAGGACGACAGGGGCGCCGCTCCCCACGACAGGAGCAGGTCCCACCCCCACGCCCTCGTCCCCTGCTCCCCGGGACGGCGCTGGTCGCGGCGATCACATCCTTTGTCTGTCTGCCCCTGGCCCTGCTGCAGGGGCCTCCCACCCCCGCGGGCTTCGGGGTCTTCCTTGTGGCTTGTCGCCCGCCGGCGCAGGCAGGGCTCTTTCCCCCGCGGAAGGGCCTGGGCTCGGGGTCTTGGCCCTCCCCCACCCGCAGTCCTACTGCCCGAACAAGCGGAACTGAGTCCCCAGCCCCTTGGCAGCTCCGTGACGCAGCCGGTTTTATATTTGTTTTGAGGCTACCGGCTAAAAGTCGCTTTGAGCCTTCTTTCCAGGACTGGAAGTGGTCTGTGATCTCCGAGAGATAGAGCAAGGGCGTCGGGCTTGGCACGGCCACGGCCACGGCAGCCAGCCGAGGCTCGGTGTGCCTTCCCCGGATCCCTGCGCTGCCTTCCGCTGCTTCTCATCGACTCGGTTTGGTTTGGTTGGGGTACCTGGGGCCCTGGTAAAGCCAGACAACGAATGGCTCTTCCACAGCCCGAGTTACTGTCATTTGCCTCCTGTCCCCTGTAAGAGGGAGGTGGGCAGCCCCGGGCTCTGAGCATCGGATTGGGAGAAGCATGTCCTGCTCGAAGGCTCCATCAGCCACCGTGAGCTTCTGAGCGGCTCTCAGGGCCGGTGCCCCTATCTGCCCACCTCCTTTGGTGGCCAGAACATCTGCGGGCCATGCCAGTGGCCCCTGACCACTCCTGACTGGGAGGAGGGGTCCCTCCAGCCCCGTCTTTCTTCAACACGGGGGAGTAGAGTAGAAGGAGGCCCCGATCCAGCACCCCTTCCGTGAACTGAGTGAAAAATGTGCCCCCAGCCTGGCGCTCTTCGGGAAAAGCCTGCTGAGGAGGCTCCCCTAGCAGGGGCCCCGGTTCTGACGTGGCATGTGCTTTTCCTCTCTTCATCAGTTGCTGGTGCTTGACTTAGTCTTCGGAAGTGCGTAGTCCTCCTTTTCGGGTCAGCCTTCGCAGGGCTGAACTTTGTTTCCTCCTTTTTCCATTGAAGACAGGCCATGAGCCATTAGTGGGTGAAATTGATTCTAATACTGCCATTTGGACTGAGGGTTACATCCGGCACTTTGAGGCCTGAAGACCAGGCAGGCAGGATTGTGAAGACCGGCCAGTCCAGCTTCCTGGGGATGCTGGGCCTGCACGCGAACACGCCTTGCTCTGTGGCCGACCTCACTGGCCCCAGGTTTCCTGGTTAAAACTGCAGGCCTGCTGCTGGCCTGGCGCCCATCAGCGCACTGATCGGTCCACGAGGCCGTGCCCTCCGGGGCACGCACACGGCAGGGCCTGCCACCATGCGCCTGAGCTCCCTGTTGGCTCTGCTGCGCCCAGCACTGCCCCTCATCCTGGGGCTGTCCCTGGGGTGCAGCCTGAGCCTCTTGCGGGTTTCCTGGATCCAAGGCGAGGGAGAAGACCCCTGTGTAGAGGCTGTGGGGGAACCCGGAGGGCCGCAGAATCCTGACTCTAGGACTCGGCTGGACCAGAGTGATGACTTCAAACCCCGCATTGTCCCCTACTACAGGGACCCCAACAAGCCTTACAAGAAGGTGTTCAGGTGAGAGCTGCGTGCCCCCCGACCCCAGTGTAGGGCTGCTCCAAGTCCTGGCCGCTGCCTTCACTGAGAATCCGTGTTAGGCTCCTTGCAGTAATTTGTACCCTCGTGGTTTGTGCCTATTTTTCCCTCCTCCTCAGTCTAAGAAAAGTCTCACCCATTGGTGTTCCATTAGCGTTGGATGTCTTAAATAGGGTAGGAATTGCATTGACCTCATGTAATCTGTCATTAGTGGACCCTCACCAAATCGATTCTCGTGTCCACCAGCCAGAGCACCTTCCCCCAGGTGCTGATTGGCATGGATAAGGAGGTCTCTTGCTTCCCTTTGCTCCCTTTCAACTCACTCGGTCCTGGGGGATGTACGTGCCGCACGAGCTGGGTTCCTAGAAATGAGGGAGCTGGGCCCTGACGGGTTGGTGTCTCCACAGGACCCGCTACATCCAGACAGAGCTGGGCTCTCGGGAGCGGTTGCTGGTGGCTGTCCTGACTTCCCGGGCCACGCTGTCCACTTTGGCCGTGGCCGTGAACCGCACGGTGGCCCACCACTTCCCTCGGTTGCTCTACTTCACCGGGCAGCGAGGGGCCCGGGCTCCAGCGGGGATGCAGGTGGTGTCTCACGGGGACGAGCGACCAGCCTGGCTCATGTCTGAGACCCTGCGCCACCTTCACACGCACTTCGGGGCCGACTACGACTGGTTCTTCATCATGCAGGATGACACGTACGTGCAGGCCCCCCGCCTGGCAGCCCTGGCCGGCCACCTCAGCATCAACCAAGACCTGTACCTGGGCCGGGCGGAGGAGTTCATTGGCGCCGGCGAGCAGGCCCGCTACTGCCACGGCGGCTTTGGCTACCTGCTGTCGCGGAGCCTCCTGCTTCGACTGCGGCCACATTTGGACGGCTGCCGGGGGGACATTCTCAGCGCCCGTCCTGACGAGTGGCTTGGCCGCTGCCTCATCGACTCTCTGGGCATCGGCTGTGTCTCGCAGCACCAGGTGACAGCCCTTCCAAATCAGTCCCGGTCCCTGACGACTCGGTAGTGCCTGACGGATTGGTCTGCAGGCTGGGCGCCTCCGGCTCCTTCCCGGCAGCACCTTGGGCCGCCGTTTGGTCCTTCACGGATGCTGAGTGGCCCTCGGGCTGCTGCTGCTGCTGCTCACCTCGGGCAATCTTCGACCCCGGGGGGCTGTCAAGAGTGGCATGTTGTCAGTGATCCTGTGAGCATGGCAGGAAGGAGTCTTCTATTCAGCCGTCCTCCCTCCGTCTGCCCCCAACCTCTGCCCCCTTCCCTGCCACACGCACAGTTTTGAACAACCTGGGAATGTTCTAGAGATGGCCACTCCTGCAGAGCTGCCCCGAGAGGGACTGGAAAAGAGAAGACAGCTCCTTAGGAGTCCTTGGTGGCTCGTAGCTTTGGTTTTCTGGGGAAGAGAGCACCCTTAGTTGCCTACTGAACATTCTTTTTTCCCAAAATGTGATGGTGAGGGTAAGGCCAAGGTTCAGGGGACACTGGATGGAGCCCCTGCCCCCTCTGTCCTTCGGCAGCAGCGGCAGTGGGGGGTGGGGAATGCCGGTTTGGTTGGCGTGGCTGGGACAGGCGGCCCTCCGTGCGCGGCACTGATTGGGCTGATGGGTCCCTCCAGGGGCAGCAGTACCGCTCATTTGAACTGGCCAAAAACAGAGACCCGGAGAAGGAGGGGAGCTCGGCTTTCCTGAGTGCCTTCGCAGTGCACCCCGTCTCCGAGGGGACCCTCATGTACCGGCTGCACAAGCGCTTCAGCGCGCTGGAGCTGGAACGCGTGTACAGTGAGATAGAGCAACTGCAGGTGAGCCTGGGCCGCGGCTGGAGGGTGCAGGCGCAGCCAGCGGGCGGCTGAGCGGGGTGGCTGGTGGGGCAGACAGAGGCTGACTCCGGACAGAAAGGACTCCTGGGCCCCGGCCGAGCACCCTGTCAGCTCCTGGAAAGGCTGGGTTGCAGTTGGCAGGGTTTGCAGGTGACCTCTGAAGCTCGGGGCTCCGTCCAGGGCTAGAGTAGTTTTAGCTCCTCTCCAACGGCGCCGCTCCAGGGGAGACGCAACAACCCAACAGTCCCCGAACTTCTAGCACTGTCCCTAGAACACCCAAGGGTAGAAGAATATCCTGGCCGATTGTGGGGTTGTCAGAGGGGAAGTGCAGGTGAACGCAGAGGTCCGGTTCTCAGGAGGATGGGGCGCCCTGGGTATGGGGGGGGGCGCTGTGGGGCTTCTCCGGTTGGAGGATGTTCCACCGTGTGTCTGCCGAAGCTCCTTCCGCCCCCGCCCCACCGCCTCCTCACTGCTCTTGTGCACCGGCGTGCGATTCATATTTCTACCGCGTGTAGCTGCGAAGAACGCAAGGTACAGGGAAGGGAGTGATCAGCCAGTAAGTGTCAGGACAGAGCTGGGAGCCCAGGATAGGTCGGGTCCTGACTGCCTCCCCGGGAACTAACTGTGCGTCCCTCCCAACCAGGCTCAGATCCGGAACCTGACCGCGCTGACCCCCGAGGGGGAGGCAGGGCTGAGCTGGCCTGTGGGGCTGCCGGCCCCGTTCACACCGCGCTCTCGGTTTGAGGTGCTGGGCTGGGACTACTTTACAGAGCAACACATCTTCTCCTGCGTGGACGGGGCGCCCAAGTGCCCGCTGCAAGGGGCCAGCCGGGCGGATGTGGGCGACGCCGTGGAGACGGCTCTGGAGCAGCTGAACCGGCGCTATCAGCCTCGCCTGCGCTTCCAGAAGCAGCGGCTGCTCAACGGCTACCGGCGCTTCGACCCCGCGCGGGGCATGGAGTACACGCTGGACCTGCTGCTGGAGGCCGTGACGCAGCGTGGGCACCGGCGCGCGCTGGCCCGCAGGGTCAGCCTGCTGCGGCCCCTGAGCCGGGTGGAAATCCTGCCGATGCCCTATGTCACCGAGGCCACCCG
Organism: Trachops cirrhosus; assembly: GCA_028533065.1. Taxonomy (NCBI): domain Eukaryota; kingdom Metazoa; phylum Chordata; class Mammalia; order Chiroptera; family Phyllostomidae; genus Trachops; species Trachops cirrhosus. Next base: position 80,527,059 of record CM052549.1, read on the forward strand.
CGTGCAGCTGGTGCTGCCCCTGCTGGTGGCCGAAGCAGCTGCAGCCCCTGCTTTCCTCGAGGCCTTCGCAGCCAGCGTCCTGGAGCCGCGAGAGCACGCGTTGCTCACCCTGTTGCTGGTCTATGGGCCGCGGGAAGGCGGCCGAGGGGCCCTGGACCCGTTTCTCGGGGTGAAGTCTGCGGCGGCCGAGTTGGAGCGGCGGTACCCTGGGACCAGGCTGGCCTGGCTCGCCGTGCGGGCGGACGCTCCTTCCCAGGTGCGGCTCATGGACGTGGTATCCAAGAAGCACCCGGTAGACACGCTTTTCTTCCTCACCACCGTGTGGACCCGGCCCGTGGCGGAGGTGCTCAACCGCTGCCGCATGAATGCTATCTCCGGCTGGCAGGCCTTCTTCCCCGTCCATTTCCAGGAGTTCCACCCCGCCCTGGCACCACAGAGGTCCCCCCCAGGACCCCCGGGGGCTGGCCCTGACCCCCCATCCCCTCCCGGTGCTGACCCTGCCCGGGGGGCTCCCGGAGGAGGCCGCTTTGACCGCCAGGCCTCCGCGGAGGGCTGCTTCTACAATGCAGACTACCTGGCGGCCCGCGCGCGGCTGGCTGCTGAACTGGCGGGCCAGGAAGAGGAGGAAGCCCTGGAGGGGCTGGAGGTGATGGATGTGTTCCTCCGGTTCTCAGGGCTCCACCTCTTCCGGGCCGTGGAGCCAGGGCTGGTGCAGAAGTTCTCCCTGCGGGACTGCAGCCCCCGGCTCAGCGAGGAACTCTACCACCGCTGCCGCCTGAGCAACCTGGAGGGGCTGGCGGGCCGGGCGCAGCTCGCCATGGCCCTGTTCGAGCAGGAGCAGGGCAACAGCACCTAGCGCCTGGGCGCGGCTCCCCCTCCTGCCTCAGCCCCGGGAGGGCGAGGCCAGACGGACGGACAGATGGAGAGCTTGTGGCTGTATTTTTTTAATAAGAAAATGTGATTAAAAGTGTCTTCTGCCAAAGTGTTTTCAGGTGGTGGGAAACGGAGTCAGGAGGAGAATCTGAGGGAGAGGCCGGGGAGGTTGTGGACCCACCGCCTCCCCTTTCCTCCTCTCTCCCAGTTGCCAATGACCACACAGCTGCTGTCAGATGAACGACCTTTAATCCAGTTCCCCGCCTCACCGGAAGGCAGGCGGGCAGCAGAGGGGTGATGGCGGAGCCCCGGGGGGATAGGGCGGCCCCGGCCCGTGGCTCTCCCTCGCCGTGCTCCTAGGTGTTGCGCACCACCAGCGACTGCTCCAGCTCCTGCCTGCGCTGCTGGATCTGTAGAGAAACCAGAGCAGGAGCAGGGTTATGGTGCTGCTGGTGAGTGACGGGACGACCCCAGCCAGCCGCCCGCCCCAGAAGAGCATCAGGGAGCAGGGAGGGCTCCCACAAGGTGAGGGGCACGGCGGAGTGGCACGAGCGCCCGACAAGACTGAGAAGGGAGGTTTCTCCCAGCAAGGAGGGGGGCCTGGGGTGCTCGGACGCCTCCACACCTTGCAGTAGAAGTAGCGGCTGACGGCTTCCTGGGACCAGGGCTGGTGGTAGAACTCAGCCCGGCGCTCCTCCTCGGGGTTGCCTGCCACATCTGTCATCACCTGGGAGGGAGCAGAGGGGTCAGCCCTGGGCCCGGACCCCTCGTGCCCCTGTGTACAACCTTTGCCGTCCTCCCCATATGCTTGTCTTTCATCCAGTGCCCCCCGAGTCCCCTTCACCTTGAGGTCCCGGCTCTGGGAGCAGAGCAGGTCTTGGATGTAGCCTTTGGGGTCTCTGGAGAAGCTTAGCATGAAGTCCCTCTGGATCTTGAGCTGGTTTATGGACTCAATCGTCTCGTGGATCTACAGGTAGAAAGACAGGCGCTTTCACCTGGCCGGGGTGATGTGGGAGAAGGCGGGAAGGAGGTGGGAGGCCAGTGGGGGAAGGGCTGCTGCCACCCCTTTAAAGAACAGTCCCTCGGGCCCCCAAGCCTCTGCGGTCCCAGGGAAGGGGGTACACGTGTCCCTCATCTCTCCGTAGGCCCGTGCTCATGTCTGTCCTGTCTGTACTCTGTCACTTCCGGGCTAACCTCCCACTGCAGCTGTGGGCCCTGGCCCCACCTTACTGTCCAGAGCGCTGATCTCCTGCTGGTTGGCCGTGGACAGCAGGAAGCTGCTCATCTGCCCCTTCAGTGGCTCCTCCACTTCCACGTCAATGTCATAGCACGCTGTCTTCTTCTGGTCCGACGGGTCCACGCTGCCAGGAAGTCCAGCCCTTGGCGTTCACCTGCCCCACAGAGGCCAAGGGCCCTGGGGGCAGATGCGATGGGGAGGGGGGAGCGCAGGGAAGGGAAGGACAAGGAGGGCAGGACTGACGATTCCCTGATCTGAGGAGCAAGCCTGGGGCCTCACCTGATGACATGGTTGATGACGATGGGGTCAGGGGGCAGCAGCAGAGCTGTGAGGCGCTGGGGGATCTCAGAAAACTTCAGCCGGGGACAATCAAAAATCTGAAGTGGGAGAGAGAGGTCGCTCTTTGGTGCTTGAAAAGAGCATAGCTACAGTTCTAGACCCTTCCATTCTGGAAAGGCCGAGGGAAGCCGGGAACAAGTCTCCTTGCTCAGTGTGGACGGGCTGGGCCTAGGGGGCCTGCGGGCGGGGCGGTGCGCTGTGGTACAGCACGTGGAAACAGGACAGGTGCAGATCCTGCTCCCACCACGTGCTATGCAGCCTGAGCAAGGGCCTTGACGGCCCAGACCTGAGCGTCTTCCTCCCTCGAATGGGGATAAGGACAGTGCCCACCGCCAGGACCGAGGTGAGAATTCAGTGCATTGGAACATGGCACCTGCTCCAGGCTCAATAAACATCACCTGTTCTTTCCACTCCTCGGGTTTATCTGCTGTATTTATTTAAAATGTGTCAATAATCTCTCTTCAGTAGAATTTTCGTCAAGTCCCTTTCATAGCAATTGCATTTTCCTAACTGCCCCGTGACTTAGATGGGACAGATGAGGAACGAGGCTCACAGTGGCTAGGTAACTCGCCCAGAGTCAGGGCCAGGACTAGAACCCAGGGTTCCAACTCCCAAGTGCCAAGAATATTACATCCCCACGAGCCATGTAGAGCTCCCAATCTTCCTGGCCTGGGGTGGCTGAAATGCAGCCCAGACCTGCACCACGGTACGGCCTGGACCAGGACCCTGGTCGCTGGCTCCGAGACCGTGACTACGGTTTCTAATGCCTGGGAATCTAGAAGGCAGGGGCAGAGTTCCCTCAGTGGAGGCACGTCCCCTACCATCGACGTGGCCTGCTCCCCATGTCCCGGTGTCCAGGGTACCTGCTGGAAATACTTGTCCCCGTTGATGTATTCCTTGTCGTGTGAGTCCTGCAGCCTGTTGGTCTTCACGTACTGCCACAGGGCCTGGACGATGGCCGAGCGGCTCTGTGTGTGCAGCCCCAGCAGCCGGGCCAGGCGGGGGTCCAGTTTGAACTGGGGAGGCTGGGAAAAGGTGCCCGTGGAAATTAGGGAGTGGAAAGAGCTCAGGCAGCTTGGGACTGGGGTAGGGGTGGGAGAGATGCAGTGATTGGGGCTCCTTGGAAACGTGCTTCTGGAGAAGGGGGGCAGAGAGGAGGGCGGGGTCTCTCGGGATGTGTACCTGGCAGGCCTCAGCCCACCCAGTCTAAGAGAAAGGGCATGGGGGTGCCGAGGGCCTTGTGCTGTCTGGGATGGGGGCTGGCACAGACCTGGTAGTCCAGCATGAGGAGCAGCGTGCAGCGCACACTCAGGTCCCCCGGCCTCTTCACCTGGAACCCGTCCGTCTCCTGGGTGGTGGGCGTCCGGTGCCACTGTCCACGGGGAGAGAGCTGGGTCACGTCCCAGACCCGTCTGGGCTGCTAGGGCCTGGGGCTCTAGGGTGGTCCCTGAAGCAAGTCTGTGTAGCTGATAGGACCTCAGGACGTGGGCCTGTGGAAGGCTGGAAGTCCCAGGGCAAGCGGGATCTGGGTCTTACCTCGACTAGGTGGTTGTCAGGGCCATAAAGGTCTTTGTCCAGCTCAATGACCAAACTCTTGAAGAAGGAAGAGAACTTTCGCTTCTGCTTGCTGGGCTGTGGGAGAGGAACAGGGACCGTGGGGGCAGAACAGGGACCATGGGGGCGGAATGAATTGGGAGGGGGTGGGGCTGGTTGGGTAGGGTGGCAAGGTTAGAAGCAGGCCTCTGCACCCCAGCTGTCTCTCAAGGCCACCCCCCTGGCTAGGGCTGACTCCCTAACCCTCCGTGCAAACGTCTCGTTCGGTCCTCAGCCCAGCCCCATACCCACCCCAGGACACCTGGAGAGACCTGGGCCAGGACGTACGTCATCCAGGAGCTTCCCTTCCACCCGCAGCTCCCAGGAGGCGATGCTGCCATCAGAATCCTCGGCATCGGGCTTCGCAGGGTTAAAAGTATTGGAGATATAAAGACGCAGCTTCCGCTTTTGCTGAGGAAATAAAGAGTGTCCCACAGAGTGAATCCGGGGTGCCCACCCCCAGGGCAACCCCATCTCTCCCTTCTGGGAACAGGACGGAGAGCCCTCTTCCCGCCCCCAAACTGAGGCACCTTCATCGGCCTCTTCAGAGCCTCCTGGATGTCCACCCGCTTCCGCATGATGGTTTGGTCCAGTTTCCTCTCGAACGCCAGGAGGTCCATGTAAGCCTGGGACTCGGGGACCAGCTCCCGGATCTGGAAGAGGAGGAGCAAGGCAGGGGCCGGGGGCTCGGCCGAGCTTCCAGGTGGAATGTGTGCCTGTCATGTGATGCCAGGGCACACAGAGACGGAGGGGAGCTGGCCGGTTCTGGGACTTTGAGAGTGACCACGAGACCTCTCCTCAGAGGCCGTATCCAGCAGCAGTGGCCTCGTGCTTAGGGATAAAAATCGCTTCTCCCTAGTCTAGGGAGACCCACGCCTTTCATCACTAGGGGAGGCTGGAGCCGCTGTGGAGCCCAGCAAACTCTATGGCTTCACCTCCTGCTCTTGTCCTTTCTTCTGTCACACAGCCTCTGGGCTTCCTTTGGGTGTCTCTGCAAAGTGCCTTGGGGTCCCTCAGAAACTTAGGGGATGTGGTTGCTTGCTTCTACTCTGGCACCTCACCCGGCCACTCCAACTGATGTCTCAACCATGCTCCTACCCCCTGCCCAGCTCCGTTTGTCTTGGGACCGCCGGAAGTCAGTCCACTGCACCCCAGGCCCAGGATGCTACCTACTCTCAAGGATTCTGTTCCTTCCCTCTGCCCCACCCCCTCCTTCTGGCCTGGGGAACCTCACTTCTTAATTAGCTTTTTAAATAAAAAGTAAAAGTGACTGTGACCGCTGAAGCTCTGCTCCTTAGGGGGGAGGGGAGACAAATGAGGTGGGAGGGGTGGAGGGAGAGGAGGTGGAACAGCAAGAGGTGGGGGTGAGCTGGGGGCTGCTGTGAAAGGCACTCACCCTTTGAGGGAGGATTTTGTCAGCCATCTTCCTCCTCTTGGCACTGTACATTTTTTAAAGAAAAAACCAGGTTACCATGGCGACAGATCTGGGAGTAACGAGGCCACCTGCTAAATTATCCCGACATCTCCGCCCGCCTGGCTGGGGTTCCCACAGCCCGATCCTCTGACCGCCCAAGGGGCTACGACCATGGTCATGTGTGGCATTGGTGCTCTGTCCTCTCTTGGGGAGCAGAGGAAACTGTCCTTTCTCTGGTCTGGGAGCCCGCTCCTGCCCCACCACATCCTCAGAGCCAGACAAATGGAGACTTAGGAGGGGCTGCAGCGGGGGAGCTGCAGAAGGGTTTGGGGGAAGCTGGGGAAGGAGGGAGGACAGAGGACAGGGAGGGTGGTCCTGGGGACTTGCCTGGGCTGCTAAGCTGGGGTGCACGGTCCAAGGGAGGGGAGCTGACCCCCTGACCCCAACCCTGGAGCAGGAGGTGATGGCATGAAGCTGGTGAGGACTGCACCCCTCCCACCCTAGGCTTGGAAGGAGCCACGGACAGGCAAAGGGTGCTCCTGCCCTCGGACTCAGGGACACACCCACAGGGATCCAGAGAGAGTGTGGGGTGTGGGGGGGGACATTTCCCTGTAGGACGTGACTTTGGGCTGGAATTGGATTCTTCTTGACCCACTAGCTGCATCTGACTCCCAAAACACCCCAGAAAATTCTTGGCGAGTTGAGATGAGAACCCAGCCTAAAGGATGGCTCTACACTGCCCCCGTGTGGTGTTCTCAACCACTGCCCCTCCCTGTCCAAAAATCTAAGGCTAGGCAAGAGCATTTCATTAAAAGTCTGATTTTGTTTTGAACGAATTATCAATGTGAAACTCTCCACTTATACAAAATAAATCAGGGACTTCTGCACTGCAAAAGGAATTCATCATAGGATTCCTATAAACAGAATTTTCCTTGATGTATAAAAAATATTTAATAACGAGGTAAAATCCATAGTATACATTTTATAGGACTCCATCTGGTGAGCACAGAAAAGCATGTGTGAGGGCTAAATAGCGAAGCCCAAAGGGGCATCTTGTCAGGCACAGCAGGCGCTTTGGGGGTGCCACCAGCTGGCTCTAACGAGGAAATGGACTGGGCTCTGGCGCCTTGGGGGCGCACCTGGTCCAGAGCACAGATTATGACAGCCCTTCAACCTCTGGGTACCTAAGAATCACCTGAGAGCACCGCTGGGCAGATCCCCCCACCCCCACCCACAGGGCAAATTCCCAAGCCCCACCTCCCCAGCCCCCACCCCACCTGGCCAGGCACACAGATTTCCAAGATCTGGAGTGGAGCTTTTAAACAGCCAAGCCAGGGCATTCTGGGGAAGGTGCACCGGACAACCACACTTTGAGAAACACGGTCCCAAAGCTCTCTGCTCTCAGTCCTTCCGCCAGCCCCCACCTCCCCAACCCCAAAGACTGAAGCATCACCCAGAACCTGGGAACAAGGGGTGGAGAGAGGAATGGAGCAGGTGACATACAGAAGGGCGCGACGGCCGCAGCCTGTCTACGGTGGGCACACAAAGGAACCAGAGCAGTGCCCCCTCAGTTCACCTCTCCAGAGGGCATCCCTCTCAGGACGCCGGGTTCCCCGCTGATCATTCCTCCCCGCCCCTGCCCATCCCGCTCCTCGCCCACCCCGTCCCTGCGGCCCGCCCCCTCCGCGCTGGGCCCCACTCACCTGCGGCTCCGCGCGGGGGCGGTGGGTACCGGCTGGCCCTGGCTCTGGGCCTGGCTCTGGCCGGGCGGGGGCGCTGCTCTCTTGCGGGCGGGCTCCATGCCCGCGGGGGCCAGGCCGGGTCGCACGGCGGGGCTGCCCATGTACGGGGAGCCCGGGGGGCCCATGGGCGCCCCCTGGTGGGGCATCCGGGCTCCAGACGGCATCCCGGGGCGCTGGGGTGGGGGTGGGGGGCGGGAGCGAAGCAGAAACAGGCGCCCGTGGGTGAGACCGGGGCCCGGCTCCAGGCGCGGTGAGCCGCGTCTCCCCCACCCCAAACCCCCGGCCGGTGACCCTGATGCAGCCGGCGTGAGCGAGGGTGGGAGGGGCAGGGGCGCCGGAACCGCGCCGCTTTGGCGGAGGGGGCTTTGCGTCTCGCTGCAGGAAGCTAACTGAAGCCAGGCAACTGCACGGGGCATCACCAGCCTCGGATTTGCGGAAGGTACCGCGAAAATGAATATTAATGGCGCCTTTCAACCTTTTCAAAGGACGTGCACATCCACATGCTCCGCTGTGAGACAGACTGAGCAGATCCGTCCATCCCCACTTGACAGATGAGGCAACCGTGGCTCAAGGAGAAAGCGACCTAGCCAAGGTCACGCAGCTCCTCCTGGCAAAGGCAGCATTAAGCGGCCAGGGCCCTCGGGTGTCTGCTGCTTCACCTAGGATGGGGTCTTAGATCCCTCGGGGCCTCCTGCAGGCCCCTCTTTCCATTCATTCCCTGCTTCCCCGGTGGTCCCGCCTTGCCTGCCCAACCCCTGCCCCCATCTCCACCCACTGGTCTCTGGGCCCCTGCTTTTGACCCCTCAGCCCCAACCCCTTACCCCCTTGGGCTGATTCCAAGCTTCCACACCCAGGTGCTTCGCTAACTCAGCCCACTCTCATATAATTGGACCCCAAGGTGAAGGCTGGAGGTGGGGCTGGAGGCCACCCCGGAGGCTGAGAGGGTGAGGATTCTCCCACTGGGAGGGCAGCAGGGAGCCTGAGGAGGTGGACTGCCCAGAGGGCTCGGGTAGGTCAAAAGCAGCCACATTTCCTCTCACATCCTTCTCTGCCTTCCTGTTGGCCTGAATCACCAGAGGTGGTCCCATCATATCCTCTACTTCCCACCCCACCCCAGTGAGGTCACAGCTGCGGGCTCAGAGGGGGCCGTGCAGAGGAGAGGAGGCAGGTATGTTCCCTGGACACTGTCCAGGCGCGGAGATGGGATGCAGATGACATGCTAATACACCAAGTGAAGTGTCTCACAGACTTTTTAAACCCCACTCGTCCAGATTCCAAGACAGAGAATGGGGGGTGAGTGGGATGGGGACTGGGACAAGCAGGGCAGAAAGAAGATCGGGGAGCAAGGGGTGCCAACCCTGTGCTCTGTTATCGTTTAAATTCTACCACTTTACCCCTGGGGAGTGCAGCCGCCCCCAGACACAAGGAGGAGCCCTGACCCCCACCCCCAGCCTGTGAATCCCTTCTAACTGCCAACTCTCCCTCCAGCCCAGCACTGTCTAACTCTAACCCCCAGTCAGCCAGCTGTCTCTGTCCATCTCTCCCCCAGTGAAAGCTGCTTGTCCATGTGCCTGCCTCCCCCACCCACCTGACCCTGTCACTCACACCTCCAGGGTGGTGGCCCAGAATGGAGCCCGGGGCCGGCCATGCCGCACCAGCACAGACGGGGCACTGGGAGTGGCGCACTGGGGCTCACAGCCGCTCAAGAACTGAAGCTCTAAGTTGGCCAAATGAAAAAATCCACACGTGTAGCCTTTCTCCCTCCTGGATGGGCTTTTGAAAAGGGAGAGTCCCAGGCAGCAAGGTTAGGACCGGTCACTCAGCTGACCAGCACAAGCACCCCTGGGAAGTTATCCCGGGGACTCCGACTGGAGGACAGGCCACCCCAAGAAACCCACTTTCCCTATCAGCTGCTCTCCCGTTTATCAAGGTCGGTGATACTTGCTCATCTGCTGAAGAGGCCCCAGAGAGCTGTGGCGGCCACCAGGGCCACCCCTGCGAAGGGCCAAGATTCTAGGTACCCTGGCCGTCCTCACTGAGAACATGCCTTCCTTGGGGTCAGAACCAAATTTGGCCGCAGTAAACCTGACTGCTTCCTCCCTACCGGCTCCCACCCCCACACCCACCCCGAGTTCTGGAGCTCCTGCCTCCCCGCTGCTGCCCTTCACACCCCTCTCAGCCTGGCCTCTGTGGCCTCAGCGTGAGGCTCCCATGCCCTCAGGTGGCCCTGGGCTCCCTCAGGTCCCCCGTGTGCCTCTCAAGCCTGCCCCTGGCAGGACAGTGCTGCCCTGTCCCTTTGGTGTCTAGGCCTTGCGTCCCTGACTCCAGCCCTTCCTTCACACCTTTGAGGCATCAAGGACATCAGCTTTTGGTGGCTGAGTCGGCCAATGGGATCCTGGCACCCCTTCATCTGGGGTCTGTCCCTGCAGAGGGCCTCGCTCAGAGCCTGGTGGCAGAGACCATCAGCAAAGCCCCAGAACCCTCCTGATAGGATGCAGAGATTGTTCAGCGGGAGAGCTTCCTGCTCTCGGTGCCTCCAGGGGTCACCTGCTCCTTGCTCCCGAGATACAATCAGAGAGACACTCCACCAACCTTCCAAGCCGTGAACAGCCAGCCCAGCCCATGCCATGTCCCCCACCCCCACCCCCAGGGCTGGGGTAACACCTGGGCCCACAAGGGAAAGAACGGAAGAAAACACGTCTGGTACAGAGGGGACCCCCCCACTTGGGGGGGACAGTCCCCAAGTCCCACCCCCAGCCCCTGACAAGAACCCATCGCCGGGCACACATCCCCGGCCGGCCGCCTGAGGACGTGTTGGGGTGCCAGGGCGCCAGCACAGTCCCGGGGCTGGGCCGCGAGCCCGGGGCGCCCCGGCTAGCTGGTGGGAGAGCAGGAGCCCCCTCCCGGCCTCTCCCGATCATCCCTCCATTCAGCCCGCGCCAGCTCGCTCACCCTCCCCCGCTAACTTTCCCCCACTCACCACCCCATGGACCAGAAACTCAAAAAGTTTGCTTTTCGTGGCTTTGCGCGCCCCTCCGGCAACTTCGTCCGCGGCCATCGGGGTGGGCTCAGCGGCTCCTCTCACTCTCTTTCTCTCTTCCTCTTTCTTTCCCTTTTCTGCCTTTTTTTTCCTCCAACTCTCCCCTCTGAGTCCTGCTGGGCTCTCTCACACTTCTACTCGAGCGGAGTGGGGAGGGGGCCCCTTCAGGGCTGCCCTGACGGCCCACGGCCCACGCCGCCGCCGCCGCCCGCCCGCCGCCGCCGCCCGCCGCCGCGGCTGCCGCATTCCTGCACTGATAAGACAGAAATAGTCCGGCGGCCCGGGGTCTGCCTGTTGACTCGGCGGGGACAGAAAAGCCTGCCTTTCCAACCCTCGTTGTCCAAACAGCGCAGATAAGCGGCAGGGCACGCCGGCAAGCCCGGCTCCGGGGCGCTGGGCAGCGGCACTGCAGCCGAGGCCGCCCGAGGGCCGCGGGAGGCGGCGCGGGGAGGGGACGCGAGGGAGGTGGCAGGGGGCACGCCGGCCACCAGGCTCTCGCCACAAATAGTTTCTCGGTTAGGGAATCCGGCGGCAGGGCCAGGCAGGGAACAGTCAGTTCCAACTTTCCCCCAAGTGGCTCCTGCTGCATTTCTGAGGCCCTTTCCCCAGAGACCTGGCAGGCCAAGTAGGGAAACATTCGCTGGAAGGAATGGGGGGAGCCGGAGCCCGGACCAGGCCTTCCTCCCGCGCCCGGTGGCCGCGGCAGTGGTGGGTGTGCCGGGGAGGCGGTGTCCCCTGCGTCCACAGATGTGTGCGCCCTTGTCTGCCCGCGAGTGTGTCTGCACCCTCGTGTGGGCACGACGGTGGCGGTGGGTGTGGATGTGTATGTGCGTGCACAGACAAATGCCTTCTCTGTGTGCCTCCCTCCACGGGAGCCACGGGTGCGAGTGCGCGCGCGGGGGTGCGTGCGTGGCGGGACCTGGCCTGTGTCTTCCAGCTCCGTGTGAGTCTATTTCTGGGTCTGTGAGTCTTTGTTTGTCTCTATGTGTGAAAGTCAGGGCAATAGGGGGTGTATTTTGGAAAGAGGGAGGTGGATCAGGCTCATGAGAACAGGAAGAGAAAAATGTGGGGGAAGGCAAGGAGCTGGCGGGGGTGTCGTGGAGGGGTGGGTACAGAGAGTGAGGCAAGCAGGGCCTGCTGGCTTTGGAATGGGGTGTAGGGTAGGGGGCTGAGAGGACCTGGGGCTGCTGGGTGTGCTAAAGCCAACCTCAAGACCCCAAAGAGAGCAGAGGTAGGGGAAGGGTTATGAAGGAGCTCCAGAAGGATCGTGTGGTGGGAGCTGGCAGTCCCTTGGGTTAAGGAGGGACAGGAAATGGGCGGGGCAAGTCCTGAGATCCACAGGCTGGGAGCCCTGGCACCGCCCCTGTCCCCAAAGACCACACCCCTTTCTCCTCCTTCTGGAGGAAGAGCCCCAGTGGGTTTTGGGACCACAGTGGGTCAAGTTTATGAGCCTCGAGGGGCTGCACTGTCAGAATTCAGGTGCGGGAGGGCAATTTGGTGGAAAACTTATTTGAAGTCAGGCCCTCCAGGTCCAGCATTGCACCAGGGTGGGGGGAAGGGCTGGCCCTCCATGTGCAGAATGACTTCAGAGGTCAGGACAAAGAATCATGGCAGTATTCCGCTCGGGGAGTCCGGACTGACTGCACCCTGGTTTCCCTTGGGCCCTTGTGGCTCCTGGGCCATTTGGCCACCTGCTGTCATTCCCCTGAAAGGCCAGAGAGGACATGTGACTCCCTTCCTACCAAATGTCTACCCAGGTTTCACCCTAGACCCCTACCCACAGAGCCTGGACCCTGAGGCTGGGTGGGTGGAATAGCGGTGAAGCTGGCCACGCGCAGCCTGGGGAGGAAGCCTCTCCAGCTCGGTCACTAACTTCCAAAGCCCCTCATCATTCCCATTGCTAAGCCTCTGCGCTCAATATACTGGAATGCCCTCTACCTCCCTTTGCCTGTTCAGACCATACTCATCCCTCAAAGCCCAGCTCAGACCCCACTTCCCCCAGGAAGCCTTCTCTGGTCCCACTCGCACACACAGACCTTCCTCTTCTCTGAACGTCACTGCCATCTTCCCTGTGCCATGAACTGGCACCGGGCTGACTAGGTCTGATGTGCCCTGTGCTTCATGTGTGTTAGGTTTGGTTTCCCAAATAGGTGGTGGCCCCCTGAGGTCAGGGACTGGCCTTGAGCCCCCCTGTTCCCCCCATGCCTGGGCAGAAGCACCCACATGACCACATGCCTGCTAACACTTTCGACCACCCACAGCTCGGCAGCCAGTGGAGGGTACTCATCCTCGGCCACCTACCTGCAGGTGTGAGTCACCATGGGCACCCCCACTTTCTGAGGGTGCTTCTAGCATGGACATGTGAAACTGCAGGCCTTAGGGGAGGTTCTGGGGGACTGGGCACAGGTAAACCCCTCTAGGCTTTGTGTGAAGCAGAGTTCTCAATTCTTGGAGATGCTTTTTGGAAAGAGGAGGTGGATGGGCACCCCAGCTTAAGCTCCTGGGAAGTCTGCGGGTGGGGCTGCTCAGCATTCCTGAGGGGCTTGGTCTGTGAGGTAGAGGTGCAGGAGGGGGTTAGACCAAGGGCGATGGTGGAACCCAGGAGCTGGTATCACTCAAGTTCATAGATAACTTCCTCCCGGGCCAACCCAGGACCCGGGCTTCCCCTGCAGCCAGCCCCTGGGAGATAGCCTTCCGCCGCATAGAATGCATACATGCCGGCCTGGTACACCAGGCACACACAGTAACGCAAACACCGGGGGGACGGGAGCAACAAGGATCTGCGCTTGTGGGCACACCTTAACCAACGCCACATCGCGTGGCAAGGCCAGATTCACAAAGCCCCCGCCGCCCGCAGTCGCGTTTGCACGCCCTCTTTAGAGGGCGACCCTAGAGGGGCGGACACAAGGGAGCCTTCAGGCCAGAAGGCAGAGGCGCCAGTGTGGTGCCCCGCCAGGACGTCCACGTCACAAAGGCCAGGATCCCCAACCGCTCAGCCCCCCAAAGGGCGCTCAGCAGTGCCCCGCCACTTTCTCCTGCCGGGTGGGAAGGCGGCCACGCAAAACACCCGATTCCAGCTGGCAGGGGGCTTCTTCCCAGTCCCCTGTGCCCAGGCTGACCAGCTCAGGCCGCGCTCCGGCTGGGACGTGCGCTTGTCCGGGCGGCCCGGAGCCGGAGTCCCCCCTGCCGTCCCCCCATCTCTCCTTCCCTCGTCGCCGAAGCACCACCGGCACCAAATGGCAAAGCGCCGCTCCCCGCGCAGGGAGAGATGCGCCGCGGCCGGCGGGACAGCTCGTCGCCCCCCCGACCGCGCCAAGCGCTGGGGGCGCGTCCGGGCCTGCGGCTGTGCCCCTCGCCCTCTCGGCCGGGGCCGGGGCAGTGGCGGGAGCCCTGCCGGAGCCGGGCCGGGCATGCGCACTGCGGCCTCCCTGCCGGTGAAGGTCAGCCCAGGGCCTAGCTGCAGGACTGGGGCGGTGCGGGGGAGCCGAGGAGGGCGGAGGGATGCAGCGAGGAGACTTAACTCCTTCCCTGCGGGAAGATGAGCACCTGGGCTAGGGCCCACGCCCCGATCCCAACCTCCCGTCTTCTGTGGAGGTCCCATTACGGGGACCCCGCTCAGGGGGAGGAAAAGGAGGGGGGAGGACGGGGGAGAATGTAAGGAGGAGGCCAGGAGGGAAGGAGGGAAGCTGGGGAGGGGGGGAGGGAGGGAAGCAGGGGAGGAACAAAGGAAAGCGGGCTGCAGGGAGGGACCTCTTTCTGCTGCCTCCTTTTCCCCTACCCCAGCAATAAAGCTTCCTGAGCAGAATGGAATTGCCCTCGCAGATCGGTGGGAATGGTGTGTGTGTGTGTGTGTGTGTGTGTGAGAGAGAGAGAGAGAGAGAGAGAGAGAGAGAGAGGGTGGGAATGAAGTGGGATCACCCGGACCTCTGAGGCTGAAGACCTCTGATTTCCGCATCCTGGACCATCCCTAAATCCAGCCTCCACTATGACCACTTTCCCTCTGGTCACTAAACCCCAGGGCAAGCCTGGGGGCCCAGACACAGCTCTGCCCCAGCCTACCTTCGGGGCTTAACCCTGGACAGACCAGAGGGCCAGGCCCAGCCCCCAGAGGTGAGTGGAGGGGAGTGAGCCTTTTAACCCCCACCTCTAGTAAGGGGCTTCCTCCAGCCAGCAGACAGGGCCTGGGCGGGTCAGACATGGGCATGGGGCACCATGCCGCACCGCCTCTACCTCCAACCCCCTTCCCAGGCCAGCGCACAGCGGCACTGGGTGGGCCCCTCTCTCTTTCCAGGCAAGAATGGCTCTGTGCCCAGGACCTGGTACCGAGGGGGCTGTCTGTCTCTCGGTGAGACTTCGCCTTTCAGTGTCAGCTTTGCAAACACCAGGGAGACAGATACGATAGAAAGAAGTGCAAATAAAAACAAAGACCAAGTAGGACCGCAAAATAGTTGTGTGACCTTGGGCAAGTCACTGTCCCTCAGCTTCCTCGGGAATAAAAGAAGGGCCTGCCTGCCCTGAAATGCAAGGATTCCATAAGACAGACACACGCAACCAGGCAGACAGACGGAAGGAGAGCGAGACAGACACGGAGAAGCAGGACCACGCCAAGTCAGCGGGCGCTGCTCACCCACAGCGATGCCGCAGGGTCCCCCCCACACACCGCAGGTGGAGCTGTCACCACCACGCTGTCAGCCTCCTCGGGGCAGTGCAGGGCCTAGCCTTGGGGGCCTGTGGTCTGCACGGGGTAAGCAAGGGCGGGGTAAAGGTCAGTCAAACGAGAATGTCCTTCCTCTCTTTGCCTGCGTGGGTTTCCTCAGTCTGAGGGGGCTTCGAGACCCCCTCCCTGCCCCTCATATGCAGGCAGTGCGGGCATCAGGATGCTGGAGCTGCCAGTTACGGGAGGAGAGGAGCCTTCTTCACAGCTCGGAGGGAAGGGAAGGCTCATTTTAGATTCTCAACCAGTTTTCTCCCAGTCCCCCCATGGCCACCATTCATGAGGTGGCCTCTTGTAACAGCTCCTGCCCAACGGCTTGTGGCTCTGGGCAAAAAGGAGCCACGCTGGCCTGGTCCCCATTTTGGCAAGGATGGCGTCCGTCATCGCCCGGCGTTGGTGTGGGATCCCGACCAGCCCTCTAACAGCCCCGCCGCCTCCGGCAGCCCAGGGGTTGGAAAGCAGCGTGGCTGTGCCTAGTGGGGCAGCAGGGACCGTCCCATTGGACCGTCCCCATTCCGACCTCTCCCTCTCGACCAGCTAGATTCAGGGCAAATGCAAGGGCACAAGAAGGGGCACCTGAGGCCTCAGGACTTGCAGGCTGTCAAGACGCCAAGCAGAAGCGACCCCTCTGTCCCCTCCGCCCTGAGTCCAGGAGCCTACCTCCGTCCGCAGGGCTGGGGAAACCCACCCATCCCCCACTGGGCCCTCTGTCTCTGGCTGGGGCCATCCCCGCTGACCGCAGCCCTGCTCCTGCCATCGGCCAAATGCCCGAGGCTCTGGGGCATCCTGCCCCACCTGCAGGGCTATCAGCAGACTCTGGTCCAGTCCTCGCTCTCTTCACGGTGTGGGGAGCGGGGGCCAGATTCAGGAGGCAGCGTGTGACTTCCTGTGGACACCCGGCTCTGCTAGTGGCTGGCTACCTGGTCCTGGGCAGGCTCCCACTCTCCACGTGCCCTTGTTCTCATCTGTGGGACCGGATGCTGCTGCCTTACGTTACTCCCGACCTCCGAGAAGGCCGCAGGGTCGCGGCTGGCTTGCCCGGGGAAGGACAGAGCTGTCCCCACTCACCAGGCCTCGAGCACAGACCCTGGGTCCCATGCTCCCTGGGCTGGGAAGACCCTTAGCTGCATGCACTTCATGACTGGTGTCAGGACAATGTCATGGTGACCGAATGCCCCGCCCCCTCACTCTGGAAAGCTGCTGAGGCTTCAGCTACTGCTCTGACCAGGTGGTCGGAGGGATTTCTGCCAACCACTCCCTACATTCTGAGGTCTGGCATGCCACCTGAGTGAAGAAAACCGAACACAGGAGAGAGATCGTCTGCATTTCCTGGAAGACATTTTTGGGGAAATTAACCCAACCGGCAGTGGGCAACGGAATGTATAGATAGAACACCCACGATGGCAGCCCAGGAGCCTGGCCCCCCAGACGTCGGGGGCTCCACCCGAGTCAGGGGCCAGCCCCACGCACAGGGTCTGGAATGCACTTTCTCCCAGGGAGCCCCACACACCGCCTCTCCGCACACACATCTGCCTTGGCTGCCCCCGCCTCCCTGTGCCATAGAAAGCCCCAGACTCCCCTCACCTCTGCACACTCAGCTTCATCAGGCTCTATGTACCCTGATTCTGCTCCACTCTCCCATCAACCTGAGCCCTTCCAACCTGCGGTCTGTCATAAGTAACACGTCCAATCCACTCGGCCACTTCATAGAACATCCCTTTTGCTTTCCTGTGACAGAAGCTGGGCACCACCCCCCAGGATGTTTTTCCCAGACCCTGCCCCCCCAACTGACTTGGAGGTGGGTAGGACTCCCCCCTTGTTCCATGGCAGCTGCCTACAGGCCCCCCCAGCTTTGCATCTTACTCCCACACACAGAGCCTTCACTTCCTGAGGGTTCCAGCTCCCGGCTCACTGTCCCACCCGCCAGGGTGACTGTCCCTGTCCTCTTCCTGCTGCTTTTCAGGTCCTCTGGCCTGGGTTCCTTGCCACCTCTCCTCCAGCGACCCTGCCCCTCCCTCAGCCCCTTACACCAGGGACATCTCTTGAACCTTGTCATTCCAGCTTGTGCTGTCCCCACCCCGATGGCAGGCTCAAGCCCCCCACTCTCTGACCACTCCCTCTAGTGCCCCAGACCCCAGTGCCTGTGACGCTACCCGGACCTCTGGTCCACTTCTCTGCCCTGCATCCCTCCTTGCAACAACACCCGTATATGTAGACTCTCTTATTTAAAATGATGGGGAAATCCACACAACATAAAAGGTACCCCGCTGACCCCCTTGCATACAGTCATGGCTTTCCTACTGAAGAGTTAAATTCGGCCTCCCCAACTCCTCCCCTGCACCCAGCACCTGACCACGGCTGGAGTGACACACATACCCGCCCTGACCTGGCCTGGCTGTCCCTTCAGGAGCACAGACTTCAGTGGCCTCACGCAGCCTGGCCATCCCAGCCTGTCCCCGGTCCGTTCACTTCCATTCCCAATCCCACTCTGACACGGGTCTTCCTCATCTCCCTGTTCTGACCTCCATCACCTCCTCTCCTCCTCACTCCTGGCTGATGCCCTTGCTTCTTGCTTTACTGAGAAAATGGAAGAAACTTCCAGAGACTCCCACGACCTCCCCCTCCCGGTAGCGCTCTCTCGTTCCTATGGGAGTGACATGTGCTCTGGTACGGAGCCACCTGTCCTGCCCGCTGGCCAACAGGGACATTGCTCCACTGATTCTTTTCCACCCCATCCAACGGGTCAGCTTCCCCTCATTACTGGAAGCCTCCTGACAGGCAGCAGGCAAAGTCCTTCCACTCCCCCGTCTGCTTATCCCATCAGCCCCTGCCAGCTGCAAGGGAACCTCTCACAAGCCTTGTCTCCATTCGCTGCCTTTGCTTATCCCCAACCCCAGTTCTTCCCAGCGCGTGTCCTGCTCACTGCTCCACCGGGAACGCTCCTGTCGGGGCCACTGATGAGCTCGCCCCACACAGTGGGCCACTGTCTCCTCTCTCCTCTCGGAAGTGCTCTATCTCCCTGGCTATAGGGCGCTCCCCTGCCTGCGTTTCCAGCTCACCTTCCCTTGCAGTGTGCGAGCGCTTCGGGGCTCGGGCCTGGGTCCTGGTCACTTCCCCACAGTCACGTCCTTGGTGACCGCGTCCAACGTCATAGCTTTAAAGGCTACCTGTATGTTGACAACCACCGAAGTTTGCCTCCCGTGCAGTACCCTCTCCCAACCTGTAGACTTGGATACGCAACTGTCTACTCAACATGTCCACCTGGGTCTCTCCCAGTGGCTCCGCCTTCCTATCCCCACGACGAAGCTCCTGCTCTCTGCCCACTGTCCTCGCCCTCCTTCCAATTGCTCAGGCCCACAACCTTGGACTTTCCCTGGGGTCCTGTCTTCCTCTCCCATCCCCATCCCCCACCCAATCTGAAGGCAAGTCCCACTGGCTCTGGATCTAGAATCCAGCTCGTCCTCAGCTCTCCCTGCTACCACCTGGTCCAGCCTGTGACTAGGGCCTGGCTTGCTTGCAACCTGCCCCTACAGTCTGTTCTCAACATGGCACCACAGTGCTCCTTTAAAAAGAGGAATCAGAGCACATCACTCCTCTGCTCGAAACTCGCCCAAGGCCCCTCATCTTATTCCGGGAAGGGCCGAGGTCCTGCAGGTCCAGGAGCCAGTCCCAGCGCCCTGCTCCCTCCGTGCCCTCACCTCCTGTCTCCCCTCCACTCTCCTCTCCACCTCCTTGTGGTTCCTCATTCACGCCAGGTGCTCGGCGGCCCTGGGGCTCTGTTCCTTCTGCCAGGAAGGCTCTTCTGCACGGCTAACAAAGACTAAGGTCTTTGTTCAAATGTTCTCTCTTAATGGGCACAGTGCGGCCACGCTAGTGCACGCTGCGGCCTGCCCTCCCTCCTCGTCTCCCCACGGGGCCGCACAACCTTCCTCCATCCTCTATCCTCCACTTTCTTCTTACGTCAGCGTTCGACACCCCCCTTCCCCCCCTTCGAAGCTACGCTCCAAAAAGGCGGGGACCTTTCTGTCTTGTTCACCACGAGTAAACCCCGGGGAGCTGGCACACGGTGCGGACTGTGATCCCTCGGGGGTAAAGAGAGCCTACGCCAAGTCGACTTGGGATTTCTAGCGTGCTTCCAAACGCTGGCTGGCGTTACATTCTGTGCTCAGGTTATGGTAGAACACGCAGCGATAACATCTGAGGTTTGACGAGGACGGTACTGCTGGCCAAGGACTTTCACACACAGTGACCAGCCTAACCCTGACAGAGACCCCACCAGGTGTGGGGCAGGGTTCCTATTCTGGAGACGAAGGAAAGACGCTCGAAGAAGCCATGCGTCTTGCTGAAAGTCACGGTGCTATTATGGGTTGGGGCTGGAACTTCGCATCGGTCTCCCGGCCTCGGGGTCCCTGGGTTTGCCCCTGCCTCCCAAGCTATTGCGTCTCCCTGAGGTCTCCACATGGGATGCCTGCCAGCTGGGAACAGCCTGTGTCTGTCTGTCTGTCTGTCTGTCTCTCTCTCTCTCATACACACAGGCCCCTCCACCTTCCCCAAACACCTGCCTTTTAAAGGAGAAAAATCAAGATCCCCAGAGCCCTGTGCATTTAAGCTGAATTACCCTCAATTATCTTTTAAAATTCACCCCAAAAGATCTCCAGCAGATTGTTTCCATCACTGGGAACACAAATTCTAGGAAATTTACTGTCGAGGTGTCTAAAACAAATTGCAGTGCGTTTGACGAGGTGCCTTTAGGTCCTGTGTTAGAATGACTCTTTAGCCAAAAAAAAAAAAAAAAAAGGAAGAAAGAAAAAGATTCTTAGTTCAACTTGGACTAAACCCCTCGCTCCTGTGGGTGGAGCAGGAGCAGTTTGGAGGCTCTTCCTGGCCTTGTGGGCAGAGACACAAGTCCGTGTGACTCCTGGGTGGGAACACAGGTGGGCCCCCAGAGCCACGTGCCTCTCCGTCCTCCCACCTGGCCGCCGCAATGGGTGCCTCCTTTGGGAACGTGTTCCTTGGCCGCAGGCAGGGGGTGCTCTGGGGCAGCCCTGGGGCCACCTAGTCCTGCTGTCCTGGTGCCGCTTGGCAGCCAAAAATCTGAAGAAACCAACCCGGCCTACGGAAGGCAGGAGAAATGATGTGAGCAGAAGGCAAGAGGCTCCATCTGTGCCCAGAGGACCCCAGGGCTTTGGGGCGAACCAGGCAGACGTGTGTGGGGTCCAGGCGATGGCCTGCCAGGGAGTCTATCATCAAGGACTTCACAAAGCCAGACTCAGCCGTGTCCCCACACGGAAGACCCTACAAGTCAGCAGACCTCGCTTTACTCTTGGGCCCAAAGAGCGCGGTGACATCCAAGCAACCCCATGAAGACTCGCCGGGGAGTGGCCGGGGGTGGGGGGACAGGGGAGTGGGCACTCTCAGGGCCTGGACAGGCTAGGTGTGCTGCCCCTGGTCCCCGCACACCTTAGTAACGAAGGCTGGCTGGGGCCCCAACATCATCAGGAGTCTCCACTCCGGGGAGTCTCTTGCCAGCCCTGACCCCAGGTCCTTGCTCCCAGGTCTGGGATCCTGCCTTGGCTACTGCAACCCAGCCTGTCCTGGCCCAGGGCTGGGACAACGGCACCTTGTTACCCTGCCCATTGCTCCCGGCCTTCTGGGGTCCTGTCTTTCCCTAGGCCCTGAACCCACTGTCCTGGCTGGGGTCTCTGCAGGCTCCATGGTGTGACAGCTCTGAGCTTGGACTTGAGCATAAAGCATCGAAAGCCCTCTCGGCACCGTGGACATGTGGGGATGGAGACTTCTTTTGTGGAGGTTGTGTCATGCACCGGACAGTATCAGGAGCACCCCTGGTCTCCATCCAGTAGCTTCTCCCATCATCCCCGCCCCTCTAGTGTGACACACCGAAGTGCCTCCAGGCATTGTCCCTTGTCCCTGGAGGGTGAAACTGCCCGGGGCTGAGAACCACTGCCCCAGATTAAGTCAGTGGGGGGTTCATGCCTGGCTCAGCCACGGATGACCATAACCTCGTACAAGTTCCTTGACCTATCTGGGCCTCCTTTTGCCCATTTGCAAGACAGGGAGCCCCACAGCTGACTCACGGGGGGTGGGAGAGTCCGAGCAAGGTCAAGTGTGTGCAGAAGTCAGCACAGCACCCAACACAGAGGGAACACTTCCTGAGCTCTCGTGGCTGTTGCTAGGTGCCTGCCGCCACTCTGCTTCCCTGCGGGTCCCAGTGGTCCTGCTGCTGACCCAGCCCCAGCTAGTGGGGGGACCCCTGAAACAAGGGAACCCTCGGGGCCCTGCCGTAGCCAGGGTCACAAATACCAGAGAGGGTACCTGGGGGCAGTCGGCCGGGTGATCACTCATTGTGGTTAATTCTGGGGACCGGGTGGCAAGTCTGGGTCCTATGCAAACCACTGGCAGCTTCCTGGAGCAGAGAGTGGCCATTCGTAGGCAGGCTGGGCCTCGCGTGGGAAGCCTGTGTGTGCAGCCCAGGAACTCGGGAGGGGCTTAGGGAGACGGGAGAGAGGGAGACGTGGCGGGAGCCACCACAGCAAACCGACTGGATTTAAATCTAAGAGGAATTCATGAGGCCGCTGCTGGCCTAGGGAAGCCAAGGTTTGGGAGCTGCTGCAGAGGCACCTGAAGAAAAGCAGGGCCTCCCCTCTGCACCGGTCCCTTCCCGCCTCTGCCTTCCCTTTCCCACGTTTAAGTGCACACCTACTAGGCGACAGCTTCGTCAGAAGTGCTGCTGATTCACACGCCAGACACAGCCTCAGCCCTTGGGACACATGAGTTCAAGGACCAGCGAGGGGCTGCTGGTACTGAAGGCCTGGATGGGCATGGAGATGCGAGAAGCTCACATCGGCTCCCACCCTAGGTCGGCCGCAAGTCCAGCACCAGGCTGGGGGCGAGAGGCGAAGGAAGGACCGCTGCGTCCCACTCCCACTCCAGAGGCCTGGGCACGTGCTAGGGAAGACGGTCTCTCACAGCGAGGCCTGCAGCCAGGGTGCCTGGCCCCGGGCTGGGTTCAGAGGACGGGGTCCTTACGGAGGCAGGAGGCAATCCCTCCGAACAGCTCCCTGCTCAGAGGGGCTGTGGCCCGGTGGCAGCTGGCCTCAGTGGCAGTGGAGGGGAAGCCGGCAGCTGCCGCCCTGCCGAGAGTCCCGGGAGCTGGCTGCGGGTTGCCGTGGGCTGGTCCACTGACTGAACGCCGGGGTATCCGCGGCACGGGGAGGAAGAAGGCCCCCCTCCGGCTGTGCTTGTTCCGTGAGGGGAGAGCTAGAGCCAGGCGAGGGGACTGTGTTCTAGCAGCCGGGGCCCGGCGGATTCCGCGGGGAGCCGCAGGGAGTCCAGCTGTCCCCGGGGTCAACCTCCTGGAGGTGCAGACCACCGAGAGCTCACGTCTCTCCTGCGTAAGGCCTGACTCCCGATGCCGAAGGCAGTGATCGCCGTCCCCCTGCTCCGGGATGACCTGTGTCCTCCCGCCAAAGGCATTTGTTGGAGTCCCAACCCACAGAGCCACACAGTGTGACCTTAGCTGGAGACACGGTCCTTCCAGAGGTCATCCAGGTAAGAGGAGGTCATTCGGGTGACTCTAATCCAAGATGACGGCTATCATTACAAAATGGGACATTTGGACGGAAAGGCTGACACGCACAGAGGGAAGGCGATGTGGGGAGACGCGGGAGAGACGGCCCGTCCTCGCGGGTCCCTGCTCGCAGCCCCTGGAATGAACTGACCTGCTGGCCGTCCCCTTGAGCCCAGACTTCTGGCCTCCAGAACCGTGAGAAAGTGCATTTCTGTTGCTTCCATCCCCGGTCGGGGATTAGTCCTAGGTACCAGTCCGCGCCCAGCCCTGCTCCTCACTGTTCCTCTGCTGGTCTGCACGGGATCGGCACGCCGGTCCCAGGGCCGTCCGCTCCGCCCCCGCGGCCTGAGCGCGGCTCTCAGGACACTGCGCTCCCTCAGCCTGGCCCAGAAGACCCGAGTCTGTGTCTCTGCCCACCCCGACGCGCGAGAGGACAACAGCGCCAGGTCACGCCAACCTGTCCCAGCCTCAGTCTCCTCGTTGTTCGAATGGGTACGCCATCACCTCACCTGTCTCGCCGGGTGACCGTGGACCACAAAGCAGTAACGAGAGGACAGGTGAAAATTCTCTTCAGGTCACAGAGAGCAAAATAAAGTCACCGCTGTTATTAGTGAGTCACTCCTCGGTAGCCGCCCTTCCCACGCTGGACTTGCGTTGAACTCACTGTCACGAGAACTTCAATTCTCTTTCTCCTCCGATTGTGCCAAAGCGTGACCCCCA
The DNA here is from genome assembly GCA_028533065.1 of Trachops cirrhosus. Taxonomy (NCBI): domain Eukaryota; kingdom Metazoa; phylum Chordata; class Mammalia; order Chiroptera; family Phyllostomidae; genus Trachops; species Trachops cirrhosus. Next base: position 80,550,319 of record CM052549.1, read on the forward strand.
TCCGTTCTTGTAAAGTGGCCTTTGTGGACTCAGGAACGGACACGTGCGTATTCCTGTTCATATTCATCCAGTAAGCCTTGGCCCGTCATTCTGGGTGGAGAGATTCTGAATCTCAATTCCATCATCCAACACGGTTACCCTCCTTCCCAGCCGTGCACCATTCAGAAATCCAGGGAGCATGACCTTCTCTCTTCATCCAGGTCTCTGCTGAAGGCATTGAAAAAGGACAGGCACCAGGACAAAGCCCTCTCTCCAGACAATCTACCCGCTCTGGGCTTCGTCTTCAACTGGCAGTAAGTCTACTCCCTCATAGGAATACCCAGTTCCATGCCGGAGAGTCGGACGGTGGTTTAAAATCAGCCACGGTAGCAGTGTTTACACCATGGGCATTGGCCAACAGTACAAATCAGAGCCCAGCTCCCCCTTCCCAGGCTGTGAAGAGCCAGTTGCTGGGTATTTGCCCACAGGCCTCTGTATCCAGCTCACGCTTATGTAGGGGAAGTTTGTCAAACACCTCCAAATCAACCCGTGTATCGTTATGGAGCTTACGAGCCTACAAAACAGTTCAATACTGGTTACGCAGCCTGGTCCTTTCCACATCCCAGGAAGTGGAAGGGCAGGATACTGCTGTGCCCGTTTTAAAGATGAGGTTCGCAGGTTAGTTAGTGAGTGACACAGAGCCAGGCAGTGAGCTAGTGTGGCAGGGGCCCACCGCACGGGGTTTGAATACAGACCAGTTGAGAGTGTGGGGGAACCCACAGCAGCCCCCTGCCCTTCCGGTCAGCAGCACATCACTGAGGATTAATGAGCACTGCTTCTCACACGGGATCCCTAACCAACACTTGGGAGGGGGTCCTCAAGTTTTGACAAGGTTCTTCACATTTTGTCTATAATTCATGGGGGGAGAGGGGCAGGACAAGAGTCTACCTCAAGTGACAGCAACTTTTCACGTGACGTTTCCCAAACGGACGCCCACTCACACCTGGGGACCCTCAAGCTCTCGGGGTCAGAAGCCATCTGAGCAGGAGGGTTGGAAGAGGTGACTGGGGGTGGGTGATGGGGTGAGGAAAGTTCAAGGTGGAAGTTACAAATTGGGCAAAGCCGACAGCTTCTGCTAAGACCACACTGTGTCTTAAACACTCTTAGAAACCTTAAAAATGGGCAGATATCACATTAAAAAAAACAGGTTTCCAGAATCTCTTAAGAAATGGAAAATCTGGCAACAGAAGCCCATCAATACTTTGGAAGGGTCAGATGGAGGTGTGGGGGGAAGGGGCTGCCCCTTTTTGAAGGGGAAAGGGCTGTCCAACTCACCCCCCCATTCCCCGTTTTAGGGACCACACACTAACGCCCCCAGGGGCCCAGCAATTAATGTCAGTGAGTGGCCTGGGCGTTGAGCGCCAGAACAATTAACCTTTGACCTTGGCTCTCAGTGCCGGATGCACAGGGCTCCGGCTGCTCCCACCGGGTTTGGGTCACACCTCTGCGGGCTGGAAGGAGAGACTGACTGTTGGGCAGTCACCTAACCTCTCCGTGCTTCGGTTTCTCATCTTCAAAGTGATGATGAGTAATAGCATAATCAATAAATTTTAAATAAGGAATGACAAGAATAACGACATTTACCTTAAAGTGTTGCAGTGAGGATTAATCAGCGAAATCATGGAAAATTCTTAAAACAGTTCTTAAATTCGCCGTGAGCCCCCCGCCAGCCCTGGCCGCTACCATCCTGACCTCACGTGCTCGGCTCTGCTCCCGCCTGCTCTGAGTCTCAGGTGCTGCTGAGCAAGTGAGGGGTGGGCAGTGCGGGTGGGGGGGGGTTGCAGGGGAGGGAGGTATGGGGGTCTTGACAGGTCATCCACTGAACAGGCACTTTTTTTAACCCTCATTGGGAAACATGCTTATTGATTTTAGAGACAGGGGAAAGGAGGGAGAGAGAGGGAGAGAAACATCGATGGGAGAGAGAAATATCGGTCGGCTGGCTGCCTCTCAAACACGCCCTGAGTGGGAATGAACCTGCAGCCTAGGCATGTGCCCTGACTGGGAATCGAACCCATGACCTTTTGGTTGATGGGACGATGCTCCAACCAACTGAGCTACATTCTTGAAAGGGTTTCTAAGACAGAGTTTTGACCTGGAGGGAGAGGCCAGGGTGCCACAGGGGGCAGGGTGGTAAAGTAGAGACTCAGAGGGGAAGCTGAGGCAAGAAAAAGCAAAAGCAAAACGAGGCTTCTGGCTGGGCGGGGAGAGTGGAGCAGGATCTGTGACAAAGCAGGAGCTCGGCTTCTCTGCCCCCCCTCAGGCCCCGCTGCAGGAGGCCCCCCCATCTTCCCAAAGCACCTCCGCAAAGCCATGCCCCATGTCCCATGTCCCTGCTGCTGGTGCAGCTGCTGACACCCAGTCACAGCTGTGCACAGCCCCCCCGGAGAGCCAGAGGACCACAGGGCTCTCGCTTGGACCCCCATGCTGGCTCACTTTTTTTTTTTTTTTTTTTTTTGCCTTCCAACTAAAAACTTTATTAGAGGCAAAGAGTTTGGCCTGTCGAATACGCAGACTGCATCCAGCTGATGGAGCGCTGCTGGCTGGAAAGACCCGCTAAGGTTTGCAAGAAGGCTGCACCCGAGTTCATAGATGTGGGACCAGGGACCAGGGACATCCTGGCTGGTGGGAGGAAGTGCCAAGGGCTTCTCACTGTCCTCCCACCCCCACCTTTATGAGCCAACAGGGCGTTGGGCCGGGAACCAAGGGAGACACTGGTCACAGGCAGAGAGTCGGGGTCAGGGCAGCACTGGGCATTGCCCTTCAACCCGGGCACCGAAGAGGACACTCCTGACGTCCACCCCGTGCGGGGCTGTGGGCGGAGGAGTGCAGAAGGGGCACCGAGTCCCACCTTACAGACGAGAGACTGGGGGCCTGAATAAACCCGAAAGCTGACGCCACTGGGCGGCCCGGCCCCGGCCGGCCGTCTCTCCCCAGTGGGCACCAAGGTCACGAGCAGCCTGCACATGCCCCCGGGTAGAAACACTCAGAGAAGCCGGAGCTGGGTGTCCCCGAGAGCGGAGCGTGTGTGAGGACTGCCTCCACATGCCCAGAGGCGGACAAATGTCAGGGAGGCAGAAATAGTCTCTGACTCTGAAGGGCAAGACCAAGGTCACCGGGAGAAAGCAGCTCTCTCACCACTAGAAGCACTGAGGACAGACTGGGCTTCAGAACATGGGGAGCAGGTCCTGTGTTGGAGGGACTGCTGGTTGGGGTGTTGGCAGGTCAAGGTGGGCAGGCAAGAAAGGCCCACCCTTGGGGCGTGGGGGTGTAGAGAGGGCGTGGCGACAGCAAAAGCAATGGCAGGCCACCTCCCTTCTCTCCCTACTGCCTCACTCACTCACTCACTCACTCGCACACTCAGGAAATAGCTTTCCGTCCTGGGCTGAACAAGGCAGAGGCAGTCTGTGCCTTTAAGAAGCTCTACAGTGAAACATTTAAATGTTGGGGACAGAAGAAGGCGGGACGTTGCACTAACTGGGGAGGCACAATTAGTGGACCTGGAAGGAGTGGCATTTAAGCCAAGCCTTGAAGAATGAGCTTAAGGAGGAGGGAGCTGGGAGGGTGTCGCTGGCAGAGGGAACTGCAAGCGTGAAGGCACTGCAGGAGGGCAGCGGCCGGAAGGCCACGGAAGTGGACAATGCCCTGAGCCAGGTCTGTGCTGCAGGAAGCCCATTCTGGATGCCCCGGGGGGGTGGGGCTGGGGGAGGGGGCCAGACTTGAGCGTGGGGCACAGTTAGGTGGCTACCTCCGTGGTCCGGGCAGAAGTTAACAGTGACGGACCGGGGCAGTGACATGGGAAACAAGGGTGGAACTGAGACGTGTCTAGGAAATAAAATCAAACTTAAAAATGAGGAGTTTTCCGATGGAGAGAGAAGGAAGGGGTAGGGTCAAGGTCACCCCCAGGTCTGGACTGTCAGGGATGTGGCCAGCCCGCACGCCCGCTGCAGAGGGGACCCGGGTCTCTTGCGGTCTGTATTCGCAGAAGGCTCCTACTCTATTCCTCTGAAGAGAAGTCCCCCCTCGGAGGGGGGAGGGGGCCATCTGATGGGGTGGTCAGGGCCCAACACCGACTGAACAAGTTCCTCTCCGGGTGGGGGGAAGGTGAGTTGGGGGCCGTCCCTGGCTTCCCCTTAGGGGTGAGTCTGCCCTTCTCTTCCTGTCGCCATGGCAAGCCCAGGTCTACATCCGGGCCGCAGGTCCAAGCCCCCTGTCTTCCGTCCAGCTCTCTCCGCAATGACAGGGGCAAAGCCCTGCCCTCCGTGCCCATGGTGCAATTCAGGGCCTGGGGGCGTGGCAGGTGAGGTCCCTCCCTGAGCTCAGACTCACCTGTTGGGCATACCTGCTGATCGAGGTCTTTCCTGTAGGAAAGGCACGGCTGGCCACAACCCCGGAGGGCCAGAGGACCACAGGGCTCTCGCCTGGACCCCCATGCGACTGTAGGGACAGTCCCCTTACCCCAGGAAGGTGACTCCGCATGGTTCTTGGTTTGAAACAATATTTATCGGAAATGCTGACATTTATTGGAAACGCTGACATTTATCGGAAAGGCTGTTGTAAATACTAACAGAGAGGATTTCCTGAAGGCAGGCAATGCCACATTCCTCTAGTTCTCCTAAATTTCATCACTGGATGGAGCTCGGTCGGCCATGTTTCTGGGGTGGCCCAGCTGGTGTGGGTCCCCACCTTAGCCTGGGAAACTGTCCTGGGGTTGCTGGGGACATTGCTTCACTTGGCCACCCCATGTCCCCTTCATGTCCTCACACAGGAGAGACTTCCTGGGGTCTCGGGGCCATCACCGTGTTTCTGAGCAAACGGTTTGATTTTTTCGTGTGGGCTGTGTGAACCACGTGACCGCGTGGGTGCCCCCGTGGGAGGGGCCCCGGGCCTCTCGGTGTGTGTGCGTGTTGTACACGAACCCTTTCCCGTCACACATCTCCCCCTCCCTGTACTCCCCGCATCCCAATTTCCTCCCGGTACGTGTCTCTGCAAACCACCTCCAACACCTCGTCCCCGGTCCCCTCCCTCCCTCACAGCACACTGGGCCTCACTCCAGGACCAAGATGGTCTTCGGTCTGGAGGGACAGCTGACACGGAGTGACCCCAAGTTTGTACACTCCAGCAGGACACGTGTTCGTGAGACTCTCAAAGCAAATCAGGCTGAGAACAACCACCCTCCCATACATAGGGTCCCTTCCAGGTCACCGAGGGTCTGCACATGACTCAGCACGGGACGCTGGGGGACACGGCCCCATAGAGCGTCCCTCAGCTGAGCACCCCCCAGAAGCGGGGTGACCCCATAGGGGCAGCAATTCCAGAGGTTCTGAATCCAGCTAAACCCGAGGCCATTGCCCCTCCTGCTGTGACTCCTCCTCCCGGGACACCCCAGCTCACTATTCTGCCTCTTGCCTTTGAGCTCTCACTTGCTATCACAACGTGAAGCCCTGGGGGGCGGGGGAGGGGCAAATGCAGTCCCCCAGCTGTGCGTGCCTGATCTGGGCGCTGGCTCCCTGGGAGCTTGTCAGCATCCACATGAAAGCTCGTGCCCAGGCCGCCAAGCGTCAAGGGTAGCTGCACGCCCGCCCCTGCACACGCTGAATGAAGGCCAAGTTTAGGTTTGTGTGACTCCAAAATAAACTGCCAGAAACTTCCCCCAGCACCTCGCCCTGCACCGCCTGCATCACACAGTGGGGTTGGGGCTCCTCACTCCCTGGAATCCCAGCTAAACCTGAGATTCACCTCTGCGACAGGGCCCCCTGGGACACCAGGGGGCACCCTAGGGCATACTCACTGCCCCAGGGCCTCCCAGCCTCCCAGCCTTCTCAGGCCTCCCCTCCCCCACTGCCCATACTCGCCCAGGGCCTGAAACAGCCAGGGTCACCTACTGTCTGCATCTGGGGAGCCCTTTACGGCTGAGCTCAGTGCACCCCAAATCAGCGGCGATGTAGGAGGACTGACCACGTGGGGACCTGGCTCTGGCCTACCTCCCAGGGACCTCAGCTGCCTCACCACCAGCCTCCCCACCCCCACTGGACCTGGCCTGTGCCCCAGACACCCCGGAACTGAACGTGTGCAGTGCACTAGCTCACACCTTCCTTTAAAATCCTGCATTAGGCCCTGGCTGGCGTGGCTCAGTGGATTGAGTGCCGGCCTGCTAACCAAAGGGTTGCTGGTTCAATCCCCAGTCAGGGCACATGCCTGGGTTGCGGGCCAGGTACCCTGTAGAGGGCGCTTGAGAGGCAACCACACATTAAAAAATCCTGCATTAGAAACCAAGGCTGCCGGCTGGGGAGCAGGTCTGCACTTACCCTCAGACAGTGCCGAGGTCGCGGGGCAGTGGACGGGACCTCTCTTTAGGGGCCCTGACCTCCCTGCCCCTCACTGCATTTGTTTTCATGGTGACAGCAGCAGGTGACGGTTATCCCTGCCAACCACCGCTGCTCCATCCTCCGGGCAGCCCGCAGCCCGCAGCCATGCCCGCACCGTTCTGCCCTGGTATAGCCCAGCCACAGGGGTGGGGGGCGGAGAGAGGCAGGGCTGCCCCTGCCTTCAGGGCCGCCACCGCACCTGCAGCGTCTGAGGCAGGGGAGGCCGAGAAAGGCATTCTCCTTCAGCCCGCTCCCTGGCCCTGGCACCAGCCACCCCACCCTCCTGCTCTCCGAAGGCCGCCTCCACTTGCCCGTCAAGAGCTTTCCCAGGTGTCCTTCCTCAGAGCCCTGAGGCCTGAGTCATCCGCGGTGGCCTTCCCGTGGGACAGCCGGAAGGCAGGGACAGCCTCTCGCAGCACCCAGCCTGTTGCCCAGTGACCCTCCCCAGTGAGGCAGCGGAGTGACAGAGAGGGGTGGACACAGGAGACAGGCCTTTCCGCCCGGTACATCAGGGCTTCCTTCCGGACCGGGGTGGGGGGGCTGGCACAGGCCTAGCCAGGCCGTCTGCCTCCGGCTCTGCCAGGCGGGGGCTCCAGAGGGTGCAGCCCCTGGGGAACGGGCCTCCCGGAGAGCACCTCTGAGCCCACCCCTCCCACCAAGAGCAACCCCCCACCCAGGCCCCGGAAGCCTCTGAGACATTTGCCACAGCACGTTTGGGGTCGGGTTTCTGGAGGCCAGGTTGTGCCGGGGTCAGCAGGTGCCCCCAGCAGGCGGAGAGGCAGGTGCGTGCAGGCGCTCGCACGTGGGCGGGGACAGGCGGGGGTGTCTGGGTGTCGGGGTGTCGGTCGGTGGGGACAAGTGGAACAAGCCAGAGCCCCAGTCCGTTTTCACCTGAACCAAAAACGTGGCTTCAGGCTCGTCTCCCGGCTCAGGCTGGCTTTGAGAGGCAGGACCCAGGGACACATCAGCGGGGCCTGGACAGGGGCTCCAGATGTGGGAGCAGGCTGAGAAGAGGCACTGCCATGGGTCTGGCTGGGGATAGAAGTGCTGAGAGGGGCCCACGGAGGGAGACCGGAGGCAGAGAGCCGGCCACTGCCAGTGCGCCCAGGGCTCCTGCTCCCAGGCTGCGGGGGAGGCAGCGCCTACCTGTACCACGGCGGGCGGGTGCTGAAGGCCTGGAGTCATAGGTGGCAGGGTCCTGCAGCGGGGCGGTCATCCGGTGCCCCCTCGGCGCCCGGGCCCAGAGCCCACTGCGCCTGCGGCCGCAAGCGCCATTCTGAGGAGGACCTGAAAGGAGAGGACAGTGGGAGGGCGGCCGGGCCCCGGGCCCCGGTGCTGATGCAAGGGCCGCAGGAGGCTGGTGAGGACACCTGAGGGGGCCACCTGGGGACCAGCCCCTGACCAGGACCCAGGTAGCGGGCGAGGGCCGGCCCAGGCTGGTGGCACAAGGAAGAGCACGGGTGGGAGCAGCCTGTGTGGGAGATGCAGCCGGGCACCAGCGCGTGCAGGACCGAGCTGGGGCAGAGCAGAGGACCTAGGCAGGGGGCACAAGGTCTGGGGACTTGGCAACAGGTGAGGGAGAGAGCCAGGCATC